>OZ012736.1:63705074-64065074 GCA_963859935.3 Lathyrus sativus
CTGGTTGAAACACCTGCATTTTGCATTTGCATTCGCATCATCGTGCATTGTGTGTTGCCTTTTCCAGATGTCTTATTTGTTTCTTTTGGCCTTCCTTCAGTCAAGCTGTCGCATCACTACAACACTCGGGCTAACTCTAAGAAAAAGATGGATCAATTGCAACAAGAGAACCGCGAGCTCCGTGAAGAGGTATCAACTCTGAAAGATGGTTTGGAGAGACTGACTGCCGCGATGGAAGCTCTGGTGGCTGCTCAGAATCAGCCACCACTACCTCCTCCTTCTCCTGTCCAAGGAACTGTGATTTCTGAAATCGGATCGACGCCCATTTCTGTGGCCCCGATTAATACTTCTCAATATCAAATGCCTGTTGGTTTCCCTTGGGGCATGCCTAACAATTATGTGCCAGAGGGATATCGACCTCCTGTTCCTGAAGGTTCTAGACTCCCTGCTGTCATGGCTGTACCACCTCCTGTGGTTAATGTTGTTCCTAATGCTGAAGTTCCGGTTGTTCCTACTGTCATACCTGTGCCACCGCCTGTAACTCACGCTATGCCTTATACTGAAGAACAAATCTTCCACACTGCTCCGAGCGAGAGTTTGGATGTTATGGATCGAATAGATGACTTTCAAGATCAGTTTGCTGAAATGCAAAGAGAAATCAGGGCTTTAAGGGGAAAGGAGTTATTTGGAAAGAATGCTCATGAGCTTTGCCTTGTTCCAAATGTGAAGATTCCCGCTAAGTTTAAAGTTCCGGATTTTGAAAAATACAAAGGGAACACTTGTCCGCAAAGTCATTTGATCATGTATGCTAGAAAGATGTCTACCTATACTGACAACCATCAGTTGTTGATCCACTATTTTCAAGATAGTCTTACTGGTGCTGCGCTGAAATGGTATATGGGACTCGATAGTACACAAATAAAGACATTCAATGATCTTTGTGAAGCTTTTGTTCGTCAGTATAAGTATAATCTCGATATGGCGCCAGACCGTGATCAGCTCTGCGCAATGTCTCAAAAAGAGAAAGAAACTTTTAAAGAATATGCGCAAAGATGGCGTGAGATTGCAGCTCAGATAAGCCCTCCGCTTGAAGAGAAAGAAATGACCAAGATTTTTCTGAAGACTCTGGGTTCATTTTACTATGAAAGGATGGTTGCGAGCGCTCCTAGTGATTTCACGGAAATGGTTAATATGGGGATGAGATTAGAGGAAGCTGTCCGTGAGGGACGTCTGATAAAAGAAGGAAATTCTGGAAGTACAAAAAAGCCTGGTGTTGGGTTCCCTAAGAAAAAAGAGGGAGAAGCTAATGTTATATCTCAGGAAAGGTCTAGAAGACGCAGAGTTGTGAACAACAATGGTAGTCGTCGTCAGCAACAAGTAGCATCTGTTACGCCTGTTATCAGTAACACCCCTACCGCTCAAGCTACTGCAAGTTATCAACCACGTTTCCAAGAGAAGACAACTCAACAAGGTCGTACACAGAGGAAAACACAATTTGATCCCATTCCAATGACGTATACTGAGCTATTTCCGGCTTTAATAAAGAAGAATTTGGTTCAACCTCGTGATCCGCCGGCTGTTCCAACTGAAATTCCATGGTGGTATAAGCCAGATGCTCATTGCGCATTTCATCAAGATGCCCCGGGACACGATATCGAAAATTGCTATCCTCTGAAGCATGAAGTTGCGAAGCTCGTAAAAAGCGGTATTTTGTCTTTTGAAGATACCAACCCTAATGTGCAATCAAATTCGTTTCCTAAACATGGTAATGCAACTGTTAATATGGTATATGGTTGTCCTGGTACATACCGTATTTTCGATATTCGCTGGATTCGGAGATCGCTTGTTGAAATGCATGCTACTTTGAGTGAGTTCCATGATATTGAGCATGATTATGCCGCCTGTTGTATTTGTTCTGTGAACCCTCGAGGGTGTGTGATTGTAAAAAGGGACTTACAAAAGATGATGGACGAGAATTTGATTCAGGTTACTGCAAACAGAAATGAAGTGGAGAACGAGGTGAATGTCATAGTCCCACGTTTCAATATTCCTGAGCGGGTTGTAATTTCTTACAATAGTCAGAAATCTGCTGTGACGCCTTTGGTTATCCGCTTGCCTGGCCTGACGCCGTATGAATCCGATAAAGCTGTTCCCTACAAATACAATGCTACTATGTTGGAGGATGGAAAAGAGGTTCCCATTCCTTATCTTCCCTCAGTTGTGACTATTGCTGATGTCGGACGTGTAACCAGAAGTGGTCGAGTATTTGGTAATGTGCCTTCAAAGACAAGTGAAGATACTGGGAGTAAGCAAATTCAGTTGAAGACTTCTGTGGAGTCTGGTCAATTAAGTGATGTAAATCAGAAGTCAGATAATGATGAGGTATTGAAATTGATCAAGAAGAGTGAATATAATGTGGTGGATCAATTGCTACATACACCGTCAAAAATATCTGTTCTATCTTTGTTAATGAGCTCTGAGGCTCATCGTGAATCGTTGCAGAAAGTATTGGAACAAGCTTATGTAGATCATGATGTGACTGTTAACCAGTTTGATAGCATTGTTGCCAATATCACTGCGTGTAACAATCTGAGTTTTTGTGATGAAGAGTTGACCGAACATGGAAGAAATCATAATTTGGCTCTCCATATTTCCATGAATTGCCAGGAAGACGCTCTATCCAATGTGCTGGTTGATACTGGGTCATCGTTGAATGTGATGCCAAAATCTACTTTGTCCAGATTATCTTATCAAGGTACTCCTATGAGGTTCAGTGGGGTCATTGTGAAAGCCTTTGATGGATCAAGGAAAACCGTGATTGGAGAGGTTGATCTCCCTATCAAGATTGGTCCGTGTTTTTTCCAGATTACTTTTCAAGTCATGGATATTCGTCCTGCTTACAGTTGTCTTCTAGGACGCCCATGGATCCATGAAGCTGGAGCTGTTACTTCGACACTGCATCAAAAGTTAAAATTCGTGCAGAATGGTAAACTTGTCGTTGTTGGTGGAGAACAGGCTATGTTGGTAAGCAGTTTGTCGTCTTTTTCTTATATCGATGCGGAAGAGGATGTTGGAACTCCGTTTCAGGCTCTTTCTATGGTTGATAAAGCTGTCAAGAAGGATGGGGCGTCCATGTCTTCTCTAAAAGATGCACAACATGTAGTGGATAATGGCCAAGCTCATGGATGGGGCCGAATCATTGAAGTTGCTGAGAAAAAAGATAGAGCTGGTTTGGGTTTTACATCTGGTTCAACCCGAAATGAGCTGAAGAGTATTCATGAAGTCTTTCGAAGTGCTGGGTTCATCCATTGCAAAGATCATTCTACAGCTGCAATTCTTGAAGATGACCAAGAGGAAGAAATGCCCAACTTTGTGACACGTGGATTGATATGCCAGAATTGGATCGCTGTTGATGTTCCTACTGTTGTTCATGTTTCAAAGTAATTTGTTTTTGTTTCTTTCAAAAATCCTTTCACTCTGCCCAAGGTGAAAGTGAATTTGTGAGGGCTTTGTTTCAACTTTTATCATCATCAATAAAATGTTCTTCTGTTTGTCCATATGTTGTTTTCCTTTTTTGCTTTACTTCTGAAAAATGGTAACATAAAAAACCGAAAAAAGTATAATAATGTTATAATCACTCTTATCTGCATAATATTTTCATTTTTTTTTGTTCATATTCTAAAATCAAACATAAAATCATTGTGCAGATTGATTGTTAAACCCATTGGAAACAATGACCATATGCCCCCTCCCAACTTTGAGTTCCCTATGTTTGAAGCGGAAGAGGAGGATATTGAAGAAATTCCTGATGAGATTTCTCGATTGCTTGAGCACGAGGAGAAGGCCATTCAGCCTCATGAAGAGCCGGTGGAATTGGTTAATCTGGGTTCCGATGATGATAAGAAAGAAGTCAAGATTGGGGCACTGCTTCAGTCAGATGTTAAGAAGAGGATGGTAGAGCTTCTTAGAGAATATGTTGACGTGTTTGCTTGGTCCTATCAAGACATGCCTGGTCTTGATACTGGTATTGTGGAGCATCATTTGCCATTAAAGCCTGAATGTTCACCCGTGAAGCAGAAATTGAGAAGAACTCATCCTGACATGGCAGTGAAGATTAAAGAAGAGGTTCAAAAGCAGATTGATGCTGGTTTTCTTGTGACCGTCGAATATCCTCAATGGGTGGCCAATATCGTGCCTGTTCCAAAGAAAGACGGAAAAGTCCGAATGTGTGTTGACTATAGAGATTTGAATAAAGCAAGTCCAAAAGGTGATTTTCCACTACCACATATTGATTTGTTGGTAGATAATACTGCTAAGTTCAATATCTTTTCATTTATGGATGGTTTTTCCGGTTATAATCAAATAAAGATGGCACCTGAGGATATGGAAAAAACAACATTCATTACACCCTGGGGAACATTCTGTTACAGAGTGATGCCCTTCGGTTTAAAAAATGTTGGTGCAACGTACCAGAGAGCTATGACCACTCTGTTCCATGATATGATGCATAAAGAAATTGAGGTCTATGTGGATGATATGATTTGTAAGTCGAAGACTGAAGAAGATCATATTAAAAATTTATTGAAGTTGTTTCAACGTTTGAGAAAGTTCAAGCTCCGTCTGAATCCTAATAAATGCACTTTTGGTGTTCGTTCTGGAAAATTGTTAGGCTTTATTGTCAGTCAGAAAGGCATTGAAGTTGATCCTGGTAAAGTTAAAGCTATCCAGGAGATGCCTGCACCCAGAACAGAAAAACAAGTAAGAGGATTCTTGGGACGTTTGAATTATATCTCTCGATTTATATCCAATATGACTGCCACATGTGCACCGATTTTCAAACTTCTCCGCAAAGATCAGGGTTGTGTCTGGACAGAAGATTGTCAGAAAGCTTTCGAAAGAATTAAAGAGTATCTGCTTGAACCTCCTATTTTGTCTCCTCCTGTAGAAGGAAGACCTTTGATCATGTATTTGACCGTGCTAGAAGAGTCTATGGGTTGTGTTCTGGGTCAACAAGTTGAATCCGGGAGAAAAGAATTTGCCATTTATTATTTAAGCAAGAAATTCACTGATTGTGAGTCTCGGTACACGATGCTTGAAAAGACATGTTGTGCTCTAGCTTGGGCTGCCAAGCGCCTCCGCCAGTATATGTTGAATTGTACAACTTGGTTGATATCTAAAATGGATCCAATCAAGTATATCTTTGAAAAGCCTGCTTTAACTGGGAGGATTGCTCGTTGGCAAATGTTATTATCAGAATATGATATCGAGTATCGAACTCAAAAGGCGATAAAAGGAAGTGTTTTGGCTGATCATTTGGCACACCAGCCAATTGATGATTATCAACCTATTCAGTTTGACTTTCCTGATGAGGATGTGATGTATCTAAAGGTTAAAGATTGTGAGGAGCCATTACATGAAGAAGGACCTGAGCCTGGATCCCGTTGGGGTTTGATTTTTGATGGGGCGGTTAATGAATATGGCAGAGGTATTGGTGCAATTATTGTTACTCCTCATGGTTCTCATATTCCTTTCACTGCAAGGTTGGTTTTCAATTGCACAAATAATGCGGCTGAGTATGAAGCGTGTATTATGGGCTTGGAAGAAGCTATCGATTTAAGAATCAAGATTCTTGATGTGTATGGAGATTCAGCTTTAGTGATTAATCAGATTAAAGGGAAGTGGGAGACACGTCAACCTGATTTGATTCCTTATCGTGATTATGCAAGAAGATTGTCAACTTTCTTCAATAAAGTTGAGTTTCACCATATACCAAGAGTAGAGAATCAAATGGCAGATGCTTTAGCGACTTTATCCTCCATGATTGTGGTAAATCATTGGAATGATGTGTCAAAGATTAGTGTGATGCGTCTTGATAGACCAGCTCATGTGTTTGTAGTTGAAGAGGTTGTTGATGATAAACCATGGTATTATGATATTAAATGCTTTCTTCAGAATCAAGAGTACCCACTTGGGGCATCCAAGAAGGATAAGAAAACTTTGAGAAGATTGGCTGGTAGTTTCTTCTTGAATGATGATGTGATGTATAAGAGAAATTATGACATGATCTTGCTCAGATGCGTGGATAGACACGAAGCAGATATGTTGATGAAAGAAATCCATGAAGGATCCTTTGGCACCCATGCCAATGGACACGCGATGGCTAAGAAGATGTTAAGGGCAGGTTACTATTGGCTGACAATGGAATCTGACTGTTGTAAATATGTGAAAAAGTGCCATAAATGCCAGATTTATGCTGATAAGATTCATGTGCCTCCAACTCCTCTCAATGTTATCTCTTCTCCATGGCCTTTTTCAATGTGGGGCATTGATATGATTGGAATGATTGAGCCTAAAGCGTCGAACGGACACCGTTTCATATTGGTGGCTATTGACTATTTTACCAAATGGGTTGAAGCGGCATCATATGCAAATGTGACTAAGCAAGTAGTGGTCAGGTTTATCAAGAATCAAATCATCTGTCGTATATGGTGTTCCGAGCAAGATCATCACTGATAATGGGTCGAATTTAAATAACAAGATGATGAAGGAATTATGCGATGAGTTTAAGATTGAGCATCATAATTCCTCTCCTTATAGACCCAAGATGAATGGGGTTGTTGAAGCTGCTAATAAGAACATTAAGAAGATTATTCAAAAGATGGTTGTTACATACAAGGATTGGCATGATATGCTTCCTTTCGCTCTGCATGGGTATCGTACATCCGTTCGCACTTCAACAGGGGCAACCCCTTTTTCTCTTGTTTATGGCATGGAAGCAGTGCTCCCGATAGAGGTTGAAATCCCTTCCATGAGAGTTTTGATGGAAACTGAATTGGCTGAGGCTGAATGGTGTCAAAGTAGATACGACCAGTTGAATCTGATTGAAGAGAAAAGAATGAAGGCTTTGTGTCATGGCCAATTATATCAACAAAGAATGAAGAAAGCATTTGATAAGAAGGTTCGACCCCGTGTGTTCAGAGAAGGTGACCTCGTGCTAAAAAAGATCTCGACTTTTACTACTGATTCTAGGGGCAAGTGGACTCCCAATTATGAAGGCCCATATGTTGTTAAGAGAGCCTTCTCTGGCGGTGCATTAATTCTTACAACTATGGATGGAGAAGAGTTCACTCGTCCTGTGAATGCCGATGCAGTCAAGAAATACTTCGCCTAAAAAATAAAAGAACAGCTCGCTAAGTTGAAAACCTGAAAGGGCGGCTTAGGCAAAAATGAGCGTCTCGGTGGATTGAAAACCCGAAAGGGTGGTCCAGGCAAAAATTAGAGACAAAACAGAAATAATTATCCCAGTAGATTGAAAACCTGAGAGGGCAATCTAGGCAAAAGTTAGGGATCATGGCAAGTAACTGCATCTGGCCAGTCTTGATCGTTTGAAGCAACATTTCCTATCAAAGGTTTTACTTCAGATATTCTCCGTTGAAGTCTCAAGCACAGTTGGAATTCAAAGTTGTTAGGGAGAATAATGGTCATTGTATTTCAATGTAGAACTTTCCATTGTACTTACCATTTTTCAAACTTTGTAATGATCCATGGAGTTACGCCATTTGCGAACTACCATTCTATCAATAGAATTTGGGCCTTTGTCCCTTTGTTTGCAATTCTTATTTTGTTTCTGTTTACAGAATTTCATTTTATTTTTGATGATGATTTTTGAAACAAATGTGAATAATTGATTTAAATTTTGAAAATTATAAAAACATTTTTCTTTGATTTGTGAAAATAAAAGAAAGAATGTCAACAGTAATCCCAAGAATGGTAGAATCTTGAAGCGAAAAGTGTAAGTGTTCTGTTCAGCAGGGTTCTTTCTTGCCTCTCGATAGAATTTATTGGCAGCTCCCCAGTAGAGTTGTGTTGATGTTTCCCCATTTGAGCTATATTGAGGTCTCTTCAGTAGAGTTTGCTGATATTCCCTTAGCAGAGTTTTGTGTCTTTGGATAAACCAGACGAGTGTAGAACGGTTTTCCACAACAAAGTCTTGATTCAAATGATCGGGCAGTTGAGAAATTTGAAGACCACTTCTCCTTGATGTTTTTGCCCAGGAGGAGATTTGTCTTTGATGATTCCTAGCGGAGGTTATGCACATTTGCTTTGGATTATTCCCCAAGTAGAGAACAATGTTGTTTACTTCTAAGAAGTGTTGACATAGCAGTCGCCTGTCGGGTTTTCTCTCACCTTGTGATGGGGTGTTGATTTAAAATCCCCCACAGTTTGACTTTTTGCTATGATGTTAACTTCTTATTCCCCCAGGTTTGGAAGATTTGTGTTGCTATGTTTTCTCCAACTTTTTTTTCTCAAAGCGGAGTTCATATTGTTGTTCCCTTTTGTTGAATTATTGATGGTTGAAGATTTTCTGTTACTGATCCCCAGCACGATCTCCAATGATATCTCTAACTTGCAGAGATTAGCCGAGTATTTCAGTGGTGTTGTGGTGTTTTGTTCACCCTCTGTTTGCCATTTTTGTCTGATTTATCAGCATATTCATACTCATTGCATGCGCATTCATTTTGGTTGAGCATAGCATGTCTTTGTTGCATTGTGCATCCTGCATTTTTTGTTGGTATTTCCCTTTTCCCGATGTTGTTATCTCGCAGAATGCGTGTGTCCTCTCTTCATTAGAGTGTCGACCTCTAAGCAGAAAATACCTATCATTTTTAATTCCCCACTGAGTTTATGCCTCGTGGAAGATGTTTTATTTAGCTTTCCTCCCCAGCTTTTATCTGGATGGAATTGTTCCCCAGTTGAGTTATTTCCTCATTGGGTCGAGTCTTGTTTGACCGTTTCTTTCCAGTTTGTTCCTGGATTGAACTTTGGTCTCTTGCAGCAGTTACTTTGGTTTTCCCTGGGCTGTGAAACCGGGATGACAAGAAGGTATTTTTGAGGATTTATGTTCCTCAGCAGGAATCTGTTATTGATCCCCATCAGAAGATGAAGATTTGATTTTCCCAGTAGTGTTTTGATAATACTCTCTTGGTAATTACTTATGCAACTTCATGTGGAAGCCTCTTTATTTGAGCAGCTTGTGTAATCTCCAGAAATTTACCTTCTCAATAAATAACATTTCTCTAGTTCATCCTCAACAGAGAAGTTTATTGTGAAATGATGGATCCTTATCCGACTAGCTTTTCTGTCAATTGGAATTTCTGTGGAATAACTCTCGATAAGAATTCTATTGCATGGTTCAATCTGCTCGTATCTCTTTTAAAGATCCCCGACAGAGTTGTTAATATCTTTTTCCAACAAATGGTTGTCTCTTTATTTGAGAAGTTTGTTGTGTGTTTGGAGCTGCTCAGTAACAAGTAGCTGATGATATATCTCTTTCTCCTACCCAGTAACAGGTAGTCGAGTCCGTCCTACCCAGTGTCAGGTAGTCGGCATGTTGTTTACCCTATCCAGTAGCCGATAGTTGGTAACCCCTTTTATTCAAGTTTATTATTCCCGCTAAACTACTCAGTAACCAGTACTTAGCGTTGCTTCTTTTCCTACCCAGTAGCAGGTAGTTGATTATATTTCAACGAGTGGATTACTTTTTACCCAGTAACTGGTAATAAGTAATACATTTCTTTGTTTTCTACCCAGTAACTGGTAGATAACAATTCTCTTGTGTTTTTTTCACTTATTTTCTACTCAGTAACCAGTAGAAAGTGTTTTACCTATTCTCTTCGGTTCGAATATCTTCGCCCAGTAACTGGCAGTTGGTATCTCGTTCCCCGTTGAGTCGTTTCCTTTCTTTTATCGAATTAGGGTTTTGTTTTTTTTTGTTTTCCCCTGTGGAGTCTCTTTTCTTCTTTTTTCTCCCGAGTTTTTTGTCTCCTGTGGCATTTTCTCCCCGCAGAGGTCTTATGTTTGCATACCATTAGCATAACCATATCATTTTGTGGTCTCTTAGGGCAAAAAATTGGGTTTATTGTTATATTTAAGTCTCTTCTATCTAGTCGAGACAAAGATGTCAATATTCATGTCTCCCTATAGAAGAATCTTAAATAGGGGCAGCTGTAATACCCAAATTTTTACCCCTAAGATCCCACATTTCATTTGCATATCATTTCACAAACAAGATCTTACTTTGTGTTTCTTATTTACTTTATGTTTGTTTCTGTTTACTAACATCTAACCAAAATATCAAAAATATTTTTCAATTTGTTTGTTTCTTCTTCTTCTCTGTGTGTTTAGGGTTTTGCAAGGAGATTAATGGCAAAGAAATTCATTCAAGTTTAAATCAGATGGACGTTTGACCTCATCTTGGTCAAACTATCAAGAGTTTGCTTCAACTATAAGTTACCCGTGGTGGCGGGCTATTTTCTCAGGAAATGTGATTTTTCAAGATCAAATTATATTGTGTTGAAATTCATTGATTTATCAAGCAGTGTTCTATGAGAAGTTTGGTCCAGATATTCAGAGAATTATGTCAAAAATCAAAATTGATGGCCGATGATTCAGTTGCAAATTTTTCAGTGGTTCCTGTTCTTCTCATAATGTTGTCATCAATGACTATAATAATAATAGTAGTAACTATGATGGAGAGTTTCCTAGGATTAATAAAAGTGGTTCCTTTTCATCAATGGTGGATGTTGTTGATAAAGACTCATCTTGTGTTTCGTTCACTACTTTTAATATCCTTGCTCCTATTTACAAACGGATTGATCCACATAATCAAGGACTTAGAGAGAGTGATTTCATATCATTTTGGTTGGCTAGGAATCAAAGGATTCTTGATTCATTGCTTTCTGAATCTTCTTCTATTATGTGCTTACAGGAATTTTGGGTTGGAAGTGAAGAACTAGTTCACATGTATGAGCAGAGACTTGGGGATGCTGGCTACCAACTCATCAAGCTTGCTCGAACCAACAACCGTGGAGATGGTCTACTGACTGCTATACACAAAGAACGTTTAAGTATCATAAATTATCGAGAATTGCTTTTCAATGATTGCGGTGACCGTGTTGCTCAGTTGTTACATGTTCGATCAGTTAATCCCATTTTACAAAACCAAAAATACAGTGTTCACCAAGAGTTTCTGATTTTGAATACACACTTGCTTTTTCCTCATGATTCAAGTCTGTCTATAGTGAGATTGGACCAGGTTTATCAAATATTACAATATGTGGAATTGTATCAGAGAGAAAACAGGTTCAAACCGCTGCCTATTATTCTATGCGGCGATTGGAACGGAAGCAAGCGTGGACATGTTTACAAGTTCCTTAGGTCGCAGGGTTTCGCATCATCATATGATATTGCGAATTAGTATACTGATAGTAATGCAGATGCACACAAGTGGGTTAGTCACAGAAATCATAGAGAAAATATATGTGGTGTTGACTTCATTTGGCTTTGTAATCCTAACCAAGCGCGTAAACCCTTGAAAACAAGTTGGGCTGAAGCTGTATTTAGTATACTAAAGTTCCAGCTTCGGAAGGTATTATTGTCTGAAGATGACGCATTTACCTTTTTGAAAGGTGACAACTCTGCTGATTCCGTTAAAGCATTTACCTTTTTGAAGGGCAACACCTGTGTTGATGCTGTTACGTATGTTAGGTTCTCTGAAGCACTCCGCCAGGTTAAGTTGATTGGTGTGCCGTATGGACTATGCTTTCAACAGTTGCTAGTCAAGGAATTCGGGACAAGATCACAAGTGTGGCAAACAGGTATATGACTGAAGTACGGAGGTTAGCCCTTCCGCAGAGCCAAACAGAAGTGGTTTACCGCGGCTTTAAAGAACTCGAAGAGTCACTCATAAGTCCTAATTCATATGGCCGGCGACTGAAACAAAGATGTTCAACACTTGGCAAAGTTCATAGTTACCAGAAAAATGTTGAAGTTGACACCGTTTCCCGGCCAAAGTGAACATATACTGAGGGGTATGCGTAAAATACGTGGCAGGCAGGTTATGCTCGATATGCTTAAGAAGGCTGAGAGGGAAAGGCAGAGAGAAATTTAGGAGTTGCTGGGCCATTAGGCTGTATCTCGTTTTCCCCATCGCAATCGCATTCAGGCATTGCTTAGAGGCAGGTTCTTGAGAAATGATAGATCCGCCGACCATAACAGGTCCGCATCTGTAGCAGAAAGTGAATTAGGCCTATTGAGGCGAAAACAAACCGTATCAGATCTAAAGGAAGGGTTTTTCTCCATACTGGACAGTACCGGTTCCAGTCAAGCAACCAGCAACCTATCTGACACCTTGTCAGACATTGATATTGATTTTAATATAAATGAACAAGCCGGAGAAAGCAGTTCATGTATTGTCGTTGAAGCTAATAACCGAATAGGTAATAGTGCTGGGATATCTGGTGGCCACTTTCTAGAAGGAACTACATGTGAGAGTTTTGATTGGCAAGAATCTACTGCCCATGCAGATGGAAATCAGTTGCAGTGCTTGCAAATTGAATCAATAGATGGACAGTCATCATCAGTCAGTGTTGTGTGCGAAAGAAGAGATAACACTGGGCAAAATGTTGATATGGTGGCAATCAGAGATACAACTAATGAACTTATCCAACAAAGCTTACAAATTCATAATTCAGAGCATATCAATAATCAGGAATCTAGCGAGGTGCACATTGAGCAATCTGAGCTGGGTGATATAAGGTTTGATGAAAACGATTCATCTAATCACACTGGTTATCCAGAGGGCATTGTTGTTGATAATGTTAATTATGGATCCAATGCTCTAGAAGAACCACTGGAAGATATTGTTGAAACTGAAGGAAATGGCTGGCATCAGAGTAACACTGAATGGAGAAATAACACTGATGAAAGTGTGGATGATAATCAGCTCAGATATTTCTATTCAAACTGGTATGCGAGGGATGACTGCTCGTTGTGAGCTGCGCTTTAGGAAGCAGACCAGTGCAGCTATTGTCATTCAGAGCCACTGCTAGAAATACTTGGCACAGCACCATTTTATGAACTTAAAGAAGGCAGCAATTGCCACCCAATGTGCATGGAGAAGATACAGACAGACATCAATGCCGACATGCGGGCAATGCTTATTGATTGGCTTGTGGAGGTTGCCGAAGAGTACCGACTTCTACCTGATACACTATTTTTGGCAGTTAACTGCCTTGATCACTATCTCTCGGGAAAAGCAATGAACAGACAGCGGTTACAACTACTTGGTGTTTCCTGCATGATGATTGCCGCTAAATACGAGGAGATCTGTTCCCCCAAGGTGGAAGAGTTCTGTTATGTTACTGATAATACATATTCTAAGGAGCAGGTGTTGGAGATGGAGTCCTCTGTGCTAAATTTATTGAAGTTTGAAATGACAGCTCCTACAACTAGATGTTTTTTGAGACGCTTCATTACTGTTGCCCAACAAACATGTGAGGTTCCATTGTGCATGCTGTAGAGTTCCATGGCATATAGAAGGCAGAAAACTTGGATATGGGCGTGTCTCATGGAAACATCATACTTGCACGATATCAGCACTTAGCATCAGTACAACTTTGAAGTAGCATCCACTTATTTGGTCAACTGTTAATCTCCCCCACGATGCCTACAAACTTCATGCTTTTCGGAACTCAAAATCCGCCTACACATTATGATGGGCGTAAAATGTTGTCTTGGGCATTTCGCAACTGTTTCGTAGAAATTCAAGCTGGTGAGATTCTTGATGACGATGCCGGTAATGATAATATCAGTGATGACCAAGCCATATTCACAAGCTTCAACAAAAACAAATATCACGTAGACCAAGTCGTGCAAACCGAAATTGAGCCATGAGAGTCAATCCACATACTTGAAACAGAGCGAAAACGGCTCGAAATTGAGATTGAGCTGAGAAAAACAATTCATCATTTATCCAAGCCATTTCAAGCCATATGAATATAATCTCAGCCATATTACACTCCAAGCTGACCCCACAAGCCTTTAAAGCTTTCACCAAATGAGCTGAAATCAAAAAGCAGTAATCCAGGTCACATGTAAGACAAAAAGAGCAAATAAAAAAGAATAACACGTCAGCTGAAAAAAAATATCAAAACGACATGAAAAAAATATCAAGTCACGCTCAATTTGCATCAGAAAAGCGCAATGAAAATTGCAAAACGGCAACTCAACTTCATTTCTCAGATTTCACTCCTCAAATCCTATAAATAGAGAGCCTTATTCACTCTTTTCTTCAAGCTTTTGAAGCCAAAAAACCTCTGCTGATTTTCTTCCTCAAATTCCTCACTACCAAAAAACCTTCGTTCACTTTTCTTCTCCTACTTCCTTCCACCAATTTCACTTCAATTGACACAAATTCAACCAGAGATTCGTTCAGAAGAAGAAGAGAATCAAGAAGAAGTTTGGATTGATTTCTTACCTGTGATTTTGAAGGTAGTTCAATGGATTTCATTTTCTCGATTCGAGTTCGTCATTGCATATTTCCTTGAATTGTTTATACTGTTGTGAAGAGCTTTTGATTCCGATCACAACCGTGTTAGTTTCGCATCCCGTCGCTTTGATTTGAGCTTGAATTCATAGCCATGGTGAACGGTGTCGCGTGAAGTTTTGAAGAAGAAGTTGTTTCTGATGTTTTGGTTTCTATTTCTCTTTTTCCTTTTCGTTTTTCTTTATTATTTCAAATATATTTTTCTTTCTTCCTTTTATTTTGTTATTTCTTTTTTTACTAGTTAATATTTTAAATAGTTTTTTTAAAAGAGCTCTTAAAAAATTTATTTAAAAACTTTTGTTTTGAGCTAATTGTTGGTTGTTTTGGATTTTAAATTTTGATAAGATCTCATCAATATCAATGGACTTTGGGTGTCGATTTTATCCACCAAAAGAGGTGATTGATATTGATGATGATTTAATCGATTTAAGATCCAAATTATGGTTTCTTTTCATTTTAGTTCTTCTTCTTCTTATTTTTCTTTTGATCGATGAAATCTATGGATCATAGATTGTTGATTACCAAGGTTGATTAATCTTCATTATTTCAAAACTATGGACGAATAATCATTGAGATAATTTTCCTTACTTTGGAATAGTGATAGATTACCTTTGATTAATTAATTAAAAATCTTGATTATGATGAGATCACTACCTCTTTTCTTTTTTGTGTGGCATGTTTTAGGAGAGTGATTTACATATCACTTCTCTAACATGTATTAACACTAACATTTTATTGACCGGCCTCAGATAGTCGTGGTTTCTACATAAACCCGATTACGATTGCTTAACATAGCGCTAAAGTGTCCCTTAATCGGAAAATGATCATTCGTGGCTCAAACTTACGTTTAAAAGTCCAAGTATGATTAGTTGCTTGTCTTAACTCCAATACCTATGAAAATCATTGTTAGGAGGCTTTGATTCTATCAATCCTCTAATGAATTTTCATTAATCTTGGTCTAAGTGCAAGAATTAATCATCATTGATCATATGTTCTAACCACTAACCACTAATTCACTAACAATATCCTTGTTTAATTTTGTTTATATTCTCTTCTTACTCCTTATTTCTTACTTTTATGTTTCCATATTGTCATTTCATATCATATCTTTGTTTATGTTTATGTCATTTTCTCTTTGTCCACTTGGACCATACTTTGTTCAAAACACTAATAAAGGATGAAACATCTAAAAAAATTTGGTGCTATTAACTTTGTGGTTATGCTCTTGGACCATTCTTAGACCTTGGACTTCATGGACATTTTGGACTTAGGATTAGGACTTTCTTCCCTATGCTTGGAGTATTTTGAATCTTAGCCTTTATTTGGCTCGATCATTGGCATATGCTTTAAATCAGATGGAATTCTTTTTGCTTGCTTTGGAGTGTGCTACAAGTCGGTTAGATCTTTCTTATCTCTAGCTCTTATTTTGTTTTTTAGGATAGTCACTTCATCTGCTCCCCTTCTTAAATTTTCAAAACTTTCTCCCTCTTTCAAAACCTTCTTGGTTTCAAACTTCAAAACCGCTTTCGCAATAAAACCTTGACTTTCGTCAAGTGATTTTTAAACTTTGTTTCTTTCTTAATAAAAGTCAATCAATGTTAATCATGCTTTGACCAATTTCAAAAGACATAAAAAATACAAAAAACTCATCAACTCTTTTTGTGCCTTTATGCACTTTTTCACTTTAAAATTTTTCATAAAGTTTAGACATGATTCATTTCTATAGTTGAGATGTAAATCTCCTATTCCCCATATTATTAAGACTTTGACATTTTCCACGTTGATGTTGAGTGATAGTCTTGTTGATAATCCAAGCAAATCCTCCATCTTTATGTGACGCAAATGTTGTTTTAATACTCGTGGGTGGATAGTCGCAGTTTTCTCCTTGAAATGACGACTTGTCTTTACATCTAAAATCAATCAAAACCAACAAATTTTTGTCATTTGTACCACGAACTACGGGGTTTTGATTCCATATTGCACTTTATGGGTACGTAGGCATGAGACGATAAGTCTCTCCAAACACAAAAATCTAAAAAAATCATTCTCTTCTCATCTCCCCAATCTCTTTTCAAACAAACCATTTTCAAACCAAAAAGCGTAAATATTTCAAAGGGCTCCTATAGAGTACTATAGACGTTTTGGGTGCTAACACCTTCCCATTGCGTAACCAACCCCCTTATCCCGATCTCTGTCTCGTGTTCTTATTTTAGAACTCTTTGGTTTTGTTCGCTCTTTTTCCTTTCCTTTATTTGGATAAAATAAAAGTGCGGTGGCGACTCTTGTTTTTTTGAGTTAAGTTAATCAATAACTTACACTCACGATTTTTACCGCTACACGCATCAAGCGAGGTTCTGCAGATCCTACACGGGATCAAATATAACCATCGCATCAAGCGAGGTTCTGCAGATCCTACACGGGATCAAATATAACCATCGCATTAAGCGAGGTTCTGCAGATCCTACACAGGATCAAATATAACCATCGCATCAAGCAAGGTTCTGCAGATCCTACACGGGATCAAATAGAACCATCGCATCAAGCGAGGTTCTGCAGATCCTACACGGGATCAAATATAACCATCGCATCAAGCGAGGTTCTGCAGATCCTACACGAGATCAAATATAACCATCGCATCAAGCGAGGTTCTGCAGATCCTACACGGGATCAAATATAACCATCGCATCAAGCGAGGTTCTGCAGATCCTACACGGGATCAAATATAACCATTGCATCAAGCGAGGTTCTGCAGATCCTACACGGGATCAAATATAACCATCGCATCAAGCGAGGTTCTGCAGATCCTACACGGGATCAAATATAACCATCGCATCAGGCGAGGTTCTGCAGATCCTACACGGGATCAAATATAACCATCGCATCAAGCGAGGTTCTGCAAATCCTACACGGGATCAAATATAAATACACAGCCACTAGGAATGATGTCATATCATTCTACCCTAGTGCACCCATCAATCACACCTCATTCAAAGTACTCCTAACGCGCTACAATATTGGTTGTGCCTCATTAGGAACGATATCACGTCGTCCTACCCTAATGAGCCTGCAACTAGGAATGATATCACATCATTCTACCCTAGTGTAATCCACTCCGACACTACGTTCACTACTCAATGCCCACATAATCCTATTATGTTTTCATACATTCATATTATCATGCCGACGACAACGAACTCGATCATCTCATCATGCAATCCTATTCGATCTAGCGATTGCATAAAATTGCCGATCGGCCACACTCACGCTTCACAAACCATAAACTAGGATTCACGCCATTCGGCTACCCACAGCACCTCACGGGCCAGCATACCCGCTTTTAAATCGAGGGAAGGTCGATCGAAATCAGGGTCCCAAGCCACAACAGTACACAACGGGAGAGAAACTCATTCTGCTACGTTCGCTACACGCTCGCCTAGCGAGCTACTAGCGAACATTCGCTACCTCCTCGCCTAGCGAACTGCTAGCGAGTGCAAACAGAACCTCCAACCATTGCTCGCTACCTCGTTCGCCACAGCGAACCCCCAGCGAGCTCTTCGCTACTCCCTTCGCTACTAGCGAAAGACCACAATACCATTCTGTCCCAAGTCTGGGACCGTTCGCTACGCACTCGCCTAGCGAGATGCTAGCGAACACTCGCGACCTGCTCGCCTAGCGAGATGCTAGCGAGCGTCTGCGAACAAAACTTCTCCCCACTGTTCAGAATTCGAAACAGCCGATAAATTCACCCGATAATTCCTCACTTGCTCCAGTAATCATAACCCAACGTTTCCCGACATAAATCCTACCACTTATTCTCATCTTCATTAAACAAAGCTAGATTTCTACCGATCGAATCAATTTCGACCTAAAACGGAAATTATAGGAAACTCTCCAAAACCCTAACTCAATCAACCATATACATACATAATCATACATATTGATTTAGATAGTAAGATTTCACACCCTTACCTTGGATTAATCGAAGCTTTGAGCTGTTCTTGATGATCCCACACTTTCTTCTTCTTCTTCTCTTTTCTCCTCCTTTTCCTTCTTCCTCTTTTCTTTCCTTCCTTTTCTCTTTTGTTTCTTTTCTCTTCTATTTCCCTTTTAATATCCTTCTCATTATTTCTCCAAAACATCTATTAATTCAATATCCCATAAAATATCCCACTTATCATTAAATGGGAAATGTCCAAAATACCCTCCAAACTATTTTCCCCGAAAACTCTCAAAATCGGTTAAAATAGAATAATATGTAAACTTAACATATTCCACACAAATTCCATATCAAAAATAATATTCGTCCAATTAAATTAAGTAGAGACTCAATAAAAGAGGAAATCGAAATCGGGGCGTTACAACTCTCCCCCATTTAGGAATTTTCGTCCTCGAAAATATTACCTGATTCAAACCATACCGGACGTAACATCACGTCCGCTCTCTAATTCTTAAGTTGCACATGATCGCCCACGTGCATACTTCCGTACCACAAACATAGTCATGCCGCGTGACTCAATTAAGACCGTTAATCTACACCAATCTCCATTAGAGATTACAGGCACTCCACATACACTCCACATACACTCCACCTGGAACGACATCTCAGTCATTCTACCCTGGTGATCGTCTCACTAGGAACGACGCATAGTCATTCTACCCTAGTGATTTCAACCATAACACTTATACCTCATCGGGAATGACACACTAGTCATTCTACCCCCAATGAGTTTGAATCTCGGATACAAACTTTTATCCATCATCATCATCCTAAAGTCTTCGCTCCCACTCACCATAGAATCAACGGAATTCAAATCCGACTTCTCTCTTCGGCGGTACAACAATCTAACATGCTATTTCCCACGCTTCTGTCGTGCTACTCTGGTACAGGTTCAACAAGACACAGTGTGTTCCCGAACTTCAAGCTCGACTAACACCGGTTACTATTGTAACCCTCAAAACACGACCCCTCTTGGATCCTCTATCCTCTTCAGTTGTCTCACGCACAAATCTCGGGTCCGAGTACAACACTCTCGCCTGAATCATATTATTACAAAGGAGTCCTACGCCCCCTGCCATATAAGGCTTCAGATTCTCATCTGACTCAATATTTCGACGATACAACATACAATCTTTATCACCTCAGCGATATTCATTACAACCAGTTCCAACCTAGAATGACTAATCCTCATCAACAGAAAAAGGGTCAATCCACTTATTCAACCCAGAATTCTCTTAACTAAAATCATATTCCTCATTGTATCCTTATCTTTCAGAACTATGAGCAAAAGCTTGGACTTTTCTAAGACAACATCCTTTGTGGTAGCTTCTCCCATTAAAGCCATATGGTTTAACAAATCATTATGCGAAGGTTTAACTTCATAGTAACTAAAATCCTTATTCTTACTCAAGCTATCCCACCCAGATTTTGCTGATGTTTCTGGATTCTTCTTCACAAAATGCATGAAGTAAACAGTGACCAAAATAGTCCTTATGGTATCCCCGTAGCTCTTCCTTGGCTTTTGAATTTTGATCCCTTTACCATCCCTCGATAGCACTGATATCTCAGGCTTGACATTGGAAAGAGGATCAAACCTCCATGCTATAACTTGCATAAAAATTTTCTTCAGCCCATTATCGGCATTACCGTGCAAAAACACTTTAGGTTTTCAAGGTCATTACTCGCCCCAAACCTTTACTGAACAATCGAAGCTCTTAACCTTCGGCACTAACACACAACAGCAACCAACTCTAAGTCAATCTTCAGATAACTTTTCGTGTACCTCTTATTCGCCTTAAAACACACTTAGAACTTTGTTGGTGTGCATTTACGCATCTCCCCAGCGTGTCACCAAGGCATTATGAAACGCAACATATGTTTTGGTCGGGTTCGACAAAACCAACACACAGATTGTTGACAGTCCTCCTCAAAACTCCTCGAACCTCTTCACAATGACGTAACACTGGCCTCCCTTCCAACACGGATAACATTAGCTCCCGATGTTCAACAATACACCGAGCTACTGTTCTACACTTGTAGCACCCTGGAGAACCACAAGTTCTCCCCCACTTGGATCATTCTTACTTCTGCAGACAATGGTTAAACAACAAACACGTACCGACAGTGTCTTCACACACATGTCGCGTACAAGGGAACAACCAACATTAGACACTTGGCCGGATGGACCGACCTGCTTTGATACCACTTTGTAACACCCCCTTTCTATACCCCAAAATAATCACATATCAAATTATATAGTCATGAATACAAGTGTTTTTATTTTCATCAGAGTATATTTACATTCGAGTATAAAAGAAGTGCGTCACAATACTCACGAAACGACCACATGAATATTAATGTTTAAAAAGAATTAACTCAAAAGGGGTAAATCTCAACTAAAAATAAACGCATGATTCTTCGAAATTACATATTCATGTTTTTCTCTTAAAGCGGAAGACTAAAACATATATGTATTCACTTAAGACATGACAAAACGAAATTACATGTCATCTGGTTGTTCACAATTCTATTCACATATAAGCAAAACATTATTAAGGCAAACAACAAGCCTATCTACCCAAAGTTACATATCAGAGCGACCGACACGAGGGAAAGGAACTATACTCCAAAGGAAACCTCCAGCGAATCCTAATCTGCAATGCCTTGCAGGGCATCATAAAACAACAGAAGGGTGAGAAACATTATCATAATAATCAAGGCATAATATATATATATATATATATATATATATATATATATATATATATATATATATATATATATATATATATATATATATATATATATATATATATATATATATATATATATATATATATATATATATATATATATATATATATATATATATATATATATATATATATATATATATATATATATATATATATATATATATATATATATATATATATATATATATATATATATATATATATATATATATATATATATATATATATATATATATATATATACATATATAGAAATACACAAGTACCGAAAGCCTATATTCTACAGCTTTTCACTACGGTGCATAATAATAAATTCTCACCACATCAAATACACTTAGACGTATACACTCACACTAAACCACCCATCCATTAGTCAATATCCTACACATCCATTTATTCTCTATCCGCGTCCCATCAATTCCTGCACGCATGCATATTACATATAACAACCGCAACCATGCCGTGCGATTCGTATAATACTCATCTAATATCCTCAATCCTCTTTCCGGGTTATGGGCATATCGCTCATGCCCTACCGGGAACAACATCTCAGTCATTCTACCCCGGTAACTTCTTCACTAGGAACGACCCATTGCCATTCTACCCTAGTGAGTACAACTCCTCCACGCTTACTTCAACGTCATCCTCCCATCTATCAGACCATACATACATATATACTATTACGTTCTTAGAGATTATTCTCCGTTCATCATCTGAAGATGATAGTGCAACTCATAGGGACCGACTCATTCATTCGCCAGATTCTCCCACGAACCTATCACTTATCAAATCTTCCACGGGATCAAATAACCGTCGCATCAAGCGAGGTTCTGCAGATCCTACACGGGAATCAAATATAACCATCGCATCAAGTGAGGTTCTGCAGATCCTACACGGGATCAAATATAACCATCGCATTAAGCAAGGTTCTGCAGATCCTACACGGGATCAAGTATAACCATCGCATCAAGCGAGGTTCTGCAGATCCTACACGGGATCAAATATAACCATCACATCAAACGAGGTTCTGCAGATCCTACACGGGATCAAATATAACCATCATATCAAGCGAGGTTCTGCAGATCCTACACGGGATCAAATATAACCATCGCATCAAGCGAGGTTCTGCAGATCCTACACGGGATCAAATATAACCATCGCATCAAGCGAGGTTCTGCAGATCCTACACGGGATCAAATATAACCATCGCATCAAGCGAGGTTCTGCAGATCCTACACGGGATCAAATATAACCATCGCATCAAGCGAGGTTCTGCAGATCCTACACGGGATCAAATATAACCATCGCATCAAGCGAGGTTCTGCAGATCCTACATGGGATCAAATATAACCATCGCATCAAGCGAGGTTCTGCAGATCCTACACGGGATCAAATATAACCATCGCATCAAGCGAGGTTCTGCAGATCCTACACGGGATCAAATATAACCATCGCATCAAGCGAGGTTCTGCAGATCCTACACGGGATCAAATATAACCATCGCATCAAGCGAGATTCTGCAGATCCTACACGGGATCAAATATAACCATCGCATCAAGCGAGGTTCTGCAGATCCTACACGGGATCAAATATAACCATCGCATCAAGCGAGGTTCTGCAGATCCTACACGGGATCAAATATAACCATCGCATCAAGCGAGGTTCTGCAGATCCTACACGGGATCAAATATAAATACATAGCCACTAGGAATGATGTCATATCATTCTACCCTAGTGCACCCATCAATCACACCTCATTCGAAGTACTCCTAACGCGCTACAATATTGTTTGTGCCTCATTAGGAACGATATCACGTCGTCCTACCCTAATGAGCCTGCAACTAGGAATGATATCACATCATTCTACCCTAGTGTAATCCACTCCGACACTATGTTCACTATTCAATGCCCACATAATCCTATTATGTTCTCATACATTCATATTATCATGTCGACGGCAACGAACTCGATCATCTCATCATGCAATCCTATTCGATCTAGCGATTGCATAAAATTGCCGATCGGCCACACTCACGCTTCACAAACCATAAACTAGGATTCACGCCATTCGGCTACCCACAACACCTCACGGGCCAGCATACCCGCTTTTAAATCGAGGGAAGGTTGATTGAAATCAGGGTCCCAAGCCACAACAGTACACAACGGGAGAGAAACTCATTCTGCTACGTTCGCTACACGCTCGCCTAGCGAGCTACTAGCGAACATTCGCTACCTCCTCGCCTAGCAAACTGCTAGCGAGTGCAAACAGAACCTCCAACCATTGCTCGCTACCTCGTTCGCCACAGCGAACCCCCAGCGAGCTCTTCGCTACTCCCTTCGCTACTAGCGAAAGACCACAATACCATTTTGTCCCAATTCTGGGACCGTTCGCTATGCACTCGCCTAGCGAGATGCTAGCGAACACTCGCGACCTGCTTGCCTAGCGAGATGCTAGCGAGCGTCTGCGAACAGAACTTCTCCCCACTGTTCAGAATTCGAAACAGCCGATAAATTCACCCGATAATTCCCCACTTGCTCCAGTAATCATAACCCAACATTTCCCGACATAAATCCTACCACTTATTCTCATCTTCATTAAACAAAGCTAGATTTCTACCGATCGAATCAATTTTGACCTAAAACGGAAATTATAGGAAACTCTCCAAAACCCTAACTCAATCAACCATACACATACATAATCATACATATTGATTTAGATAGTAAGATTTCACACCCTTACCTTGGATTAATCGAAGCTTTGAGCTGTTCTTGATGATCCCACACTTTCTTCTTCTTCTTCTCTTTTCTCCTCCTTTTCCTTCTTCCTCTTTTCTTTCCTTCCTTTTCTCTTTTGTTTCTTTTCTCTTCTATTTCCCTTTTAATATCCTTCTCATTATTTCTCCAAAACATCTATTAATTCAATATCCCATAAAATATCCCACTTATCATTAAATGGGAAATGTCCAGAATACCCTCCAAACTATTTTCCCCGAAAACTCTCAAAATCGGTTAAAATAGAATAATATGTAAACTTAACATATTCCACACAAATTCCATATCAAAAATAATATTCGTCCAATTAAATTAAGTAGGGACTCGATAAAAGAGGCAATCGAAATCGGGGCGTTACAGTAAGCACTACATAATCGTTCACCGAATAATTATGGTCCTATCATGGAAAAATAGCATCGTCTATGGGAATCGAATTCTAATTCCCACGTATTTTCACCATCAAATCTCCTTGAATTTAGAGATTTAGATCTTGTCTCTTAGAAGTTTAGATCTCTGTTTATCAATCTTCTTCCTCAAAATCTCAACTTCCTTTTCCAACAAATATTTCTTCAAATTCGTTAACAATGGTGGCATCTAGAGCCATTTGATTCACCGTTTAACGACAAGCCTTCATTGGAGCTGCTGAAGTTGTTAAATATATGTTTCATCTCCCTCAAAGAGAGGATAATCCAGTCTTAGTAGCTTCTCCTTCCAATTCCTTACAACGAGATCCTTCTCCACTGAGAGTCTCCCAAAGAGTGTTTTAAACTCTTCCATTCTTCGGATCCACACAACAATTTCATCAATATAAACATTCATATCCATATTCGTCACTACATGTGATACGTGAACATGAAACACTCTCTGACCTTCACCTATTACATATTAACCTTGGAATACATGGAGCAAAAAATTTACCGAATAATATTTATAACATGGTACAATAACAAAATTCATACTTCTTGGATATCATGTCACTCTAAAGAATAATATAGTGCGAGAAGCACCTTCTCACGATAGTCAAATCGTCATTCTTGAGGCAGTCTCTGTTAGAGCATAAAACTGTGGGGAGAGACCCTGAGGTCATCGCCTCACACTCATTACCATAGACACAAGACTCCTTTCGATGAACCAGTGGGGGCAGTAGCCGCACACTTCTAAAGGTCAACCACCCTCAACAAAGTAAGAGGTATGACAAAGATGCTCTAAATCTGTAAAGAAAAAGAAACCATTTGTCTGCTTACATCCTTGATAGCATGATTTTGAGATCAGTGGAGAAACCTTCAAAACTCCAAAGTTATGATGGGACCAAAAACTCAAACAAACATGTCGAGCACGTAAATAACCGATTAGGCCATTATCACGCCCATAAAGCAGTAAAATGAAAGCTCTTTTCACTAACATTTATTGGATCTGCAATGACATGATTCAAGACACTCCTAGATGAGAGTATAAATTATTTGAGAGACCTTTGTGAATCTTTCACTGTCCGAAAGCGGAAGCCCACAATAATGGTTGTACTTAGTGGGATCACTTAGAGGAAGAAATAAACCTTACACGAGTACATTTACCGCTTCACCAAAGTGGAAGTATCTGTGGGGGAACTGATGGCAGGTTAAAATATTGGATATTCAAGAAAGGGTTAAGACATGATTGCATGTTGTCGCTACCGCGAAAATAAGGTGCTGGCAAAATAGAAGAGTCGCCACCTTTCGTTATTTATCCCTCAGAACGGGAAAGGAAACGATCGGAAAAACTTGACGAAAAGGTATAAGACAAGGTCATCGCAACCGTTGTCTGGGTTCGGGAGTCTGTATTAGCACCCCTCACGTCCATCGTACTCGATGGGATCCACGCTTGTTATGTTTATCTGACGGTTTTATTTAACTATCTACCTATCAAGGCTGGTCTGAAAAAAAAGAAAGTGACTCGGCAAAGCGTCGCACTTTATGCCTATGTATTCTCATCAGAGAATGAGAAATCAGAGTCTACGTAGTTCGACTAACTACGGGTACGGGGAAGGTGGCTCGCCAATACGTCAGTATTGTGCCTACGTACTCTCAACAGGCTTGAGAGATCAGAGCTTACGTAGTTCGGGATAATACGAATTACGGGAATTCAGATTCATCTATTTTATCGAGTAGGGTTAACAAACAGTTCCAGCAGTTTGGCGTATGCAACTCGACCCTTGGAGACTTAGGCATTACCGTTTGCGGTAGAACTGGGAGTTAACGACACTCTTTTCTTCAGAAAAGCTTCCTTTGAATTATGGGCCCACGGGGCAAAAAGATTTGAAGTTTGTTTTCTGTCTTTTACAGAAGAACTTTTTTTTAGTTGTTTGTAGTTTGTACAACACTAGAGACTATGACCTGGGAACGAATGTGTCGCATATCGTCCAAAGGACGTATACTAAACATTCTAGACGATTGAGAGGAGGCCGCTTAATTATCATTATCCAAGTAGCTTAAGGCTCGTATCGCGCTAATACTAACTTGCCTTTATTATGTTTTTTACTGTTGTTTCAAGATGAGAATAGAGAGGGACAACTACGGGGAGACTATCAAGTCCTAATGTTGTCATGCCAAGGATTCATCCTATGGTTGAGGTTTGAAACAGGGAACTCCTAGAAGTTATCATGCATATGTTTCAACCTAAAGTTCTAATCATCACTTCCTTATCAAAGGAAGTGAGATTCCTAGGGGATCATGTCAATGATAAACAGCAACAGATAAAGCATTAGCTTAAACAGTAAACAGTAAACGACTGTAAAATACATGCAATGCAAGTGAGGGAGGAAATGTGTGTGGGGCATCAGCCTCCACAAGCTCGTCTCAACCTCAAGCCAAGTATGAATAATTGCAATAATAAAGGAAAATAAAATGCCATCAAGCAAATCACAAACCACACAGGCAAGGGAGCAGAGCTCTACCGAATACCAGCAAGCAAAGCCATACAGTAAAAATACAAGCAGAGGGAGCAACTCAACCTCTAATGCAATACAAGCAAGGGGAGAAACTCAACCCTTAGGATGCTCTTAGGCTTATTCAACTACATTACCTAATTTAAATGCATCACACCAATCAAGTCACATCAATACAGTTGCACAGAAAGAAAACAGACAGTCAAGAAAGCAAATCAACAGCTTCCACAGCTTCACAGCAAAGCAACTCTCTGACAGCAATTCAGTCCGTAGTCTGCAACTGTTCTTCAAGTCTATCCTCTTCAAGAGAATGAAAGGTACTCCATCTTTAAGCTTCAATCTTCAATAGGCTCCACCAAGAATGAAGAGAATTAATGAGATGATTGTTTGATAATGGGAAGCAGACAGTAAACCAAAGGAATATTGTCCGACACTCAACCAGTTATCAGAGAGAGGCATCCTCAAAAGTTCTACTCATTGTAAATGTCATGCATCCCTCCAAAGGAGATATGAGACTTTAACATGAGGACTTTGAATCATAGGATGAGAATGGAATGGGAACAAAACCAACCATTATTTGAAGAAATATCTATTTCTAAAGCTCTCTCCTAAAGCCCTAATTTCCTAAGCTACTCAAAGCTAACAAAAAGGAAGGGAAAACTTCAATCCAAGCTCCACTAGCTACTTCACACAAGCCTCATCATGTCCATGATGTCCTCCAATGAGATCCAGAAGCCCAATATGCAAGGAAGCCCAACTTTGAGTCCATTCCACATCAATCATCAACATTGAGACACCAAATGAACACACAAGTAGAATATTCTATCAAAAATACCAAAACACATTCTAAAAATCTGATTATTTTTCTATGGGACATGCATTCACTAATAACCTATGTTTAAAAAATCAGGACCTAAATCATTCTGTAAGTCCTCCAATCAAATCCTAAACCTCAAGGTATCACAACTAAACCCTAAAAGGGAGCTCCTAAAGTTCTAGTCCTAAAACAACACCTAACTTCATCACAAAAATGTGAGAAAAATCTGAGGGGAGCATACATATCTAACCAAATCACAAGCCAAAAATCAAGCAAAAACTCAATACCAAATGCTCAAACAAAATTCACCAAACAGAAGAGGCAAACAATACAATTTTATTGTCAAATAAAATGTGAAAAAATCAAATAAAATGAAAATAAATGTTAATCATGATTTTTTTGTTCCTAAAATTTCTAAATTCATTCATGAATCAGGGGGAAATCTCAGGATTTATTGACTAATTTTCCTATTTTTAATGGATTAAAATCAAACAAACCAAAAATAGAGAAAATAAGAAAAATAATAGAAATTAATAAGGGGCGCGTGGTGAATAGCAATGAACTTCAGTTCATTCTCTGGGTTGGACCAAAAGGGGGGGTGTGAACATCAATTCAACATTAAGCCCAGCGCTCTGAATTCCTCATGGTTCAGTTCATCAATTAAAATGAAAGAAAAAGTGCATGCGCCAGGGTTCGAACTCGTCCTTTCTCTGAATTACTCACTAATCCAAAACGGGGCGTTTTGAGGTGGGGGTATGTGGCAAGCTTCTGAACACACGATGGGATGACTAGTCAATGAATCCAAACATCCATGTGATGCCAGCACATTAATGAAAACGATGGCGTTTTGTGCAGTCAATAGTCAACAACTAAAATTCAATTGTGGCCGTGGATGGTGAGTACTGAGTCAAGTCTTCAGCAAGATCCAACGCCTATCATGCATCTTCTTCATTTGAACTCAGTTTGGGGGGAAAACACAGACGGTGGCGCCACCGTCTTCTCCGGCGAAGCCAATTACACAGGTTATCAAAAATTAATAAACCATACATCATTCTCTCCATAATTTAACGCTGATCACGAATATCTCCTTAGAATCATCTAATTCCCTCTGGATTTTCAAACCCGAAGACAAATCTAAAATACGCATCAATCTTGAATCTCATCCAAAACTCAATTAACTGCACAAATGTAATCCTCATCTTATGGTGATTATTCTACACTATCCCAACTTGATTAACAGTCCAAGAATTGCTTGATTCGAGCCTCAACAGAAATTGATCATCACCCTATTTTGTCTCTAATTCACCAGTTTTTGATCCTAAATCCAACTACATGTCACCAGGATCCTAACCACCTATAGAATGCTAACTATCTCTACATAGATTAAGCATAAAGATGAAATGTACCAACCTGTGTTCAAGCTTGTAACAGAAGTAGTTCTTGCACTCTTCAGCCTTCAAGAAAGTGTAGATACACTCCAAATCACTTGATGAACACAATGAAACCTTCAATTGATCTTGATTTGCCCTTGAACTCAGAATCTGATTCTCACTTGCACCTCTGAAATTCCAACTTCACTCTCTGCTTCAGGCTTCAAACTTCACCAAAAAATGAACTGAATGCACTCATAGGCTTATATAGGATGTAACTGAATGATCTAGATCCTTCTCAAAGGTTCAGAATGAGAAATTCAAATTTCAATTTCTCTTCAAAATATCTCTCATGGAAGTCACGATATCTCCTCTATTTCTCCTTCAGGAAGCTCTCATTGCACTCCTTGTGAACCACTAAACTTGAATGGTGGGGATTCATCCCTTGTTTTCATCCTAGGGCTTTGATTTGAGATGTAACTTCTTTTTGAAGTAACAAGGCAAAAGGTCATGAAAATGAACTCAAACCTAAATTATAATGATGTCATTGTTTCCAAAATGTAATTTCCATTCAAAAAATGCTATTACTTTGCCTTATTTGCACACATAACATTTATTTTGAATTTTTGGTCTTTAATTCTCTTTAATTCTTCCTTTTTCACAATTTCTTGAATCAAGTCTCTCCTTGAGCCATTTCAATGCCTCCTTGATACATGGTCAAAGTTAAAACCCTATTTTGAGAAACTTTCAAGTTGCAAAAAATTTCATTTGAGATGTCTAAATTGGTGAAAATGACCCATAACCAAAAATGACCCATAATCATAACTTCCCAAAATACCCTTGACTTGTTAAAGCCATAAATTGAGTTATACAAATCCAATCATGGACTTCTAGCACTCTATGGAAAGCTAAGAGAATAAGGAAAAACATTCATGTTGATCAAAAGTTCATAGGAATCATCCTTCTAGGGCAAAAGTGTCATGCAAGTTGGGTAACTTTCAAGCTCCAAATTCACATGCCTCAGATGACTTATAACTTGTCTGGCTCATAACTTGAGTTCTATAAACCCTATCAAGGACTTATAGTACTCAAATTAAAGCTAATATCATGCCCTACAACAATCATGTTGGGGTCAAGATGAAATGAAGATCATATCTTGAGTTAAATGGCCTTGAAGACAGGGGTCAAACTAGGGGATTTTACACTGTCAAGTCTTAGAAACCCTAGCCTGAAACTTCTCAAACTCTTCAATAATGATGAGTTAACCTTGGAATAATCCTTAGAACATATCAATGTATCACTCCATGATCACATGGATCTTGGATTAGGTCTCAACCTTCTTCAAATCATCAGTTGACTTAGGGTTGACCCAGTCAAACCCTAGCTGCACCAATCATGGCTGAGCCTTCTTAATCTTGCACAATGACCTGTCCAGGCCTCAAAGTGATCTTCACCACTTCTCATGAGCTCTCTCAAGACCTCAAGTCTATCTTCATGGCTTCAGAATCATCTGATGGCTTTCCACAACTCTCAAGTTAGGAGACCTACACACTTGGTTTTAACCACTCTTTCTAAGGATCCTTCAACCTCTCTGACAAGGATATCAACCCTTGAACATCTGGATGACCTTCTTTGCTAGCTTCACAGTCTTGTATAGCTCTTGATTGGTAATCATACCTCTTGATCTCCCGCATACATGTCAATGAAATGCAAATGATAATGCTAATGTGAATGAAATGAAACACAAGCTAGGTAAAGAAAAGTTGGGCAAATTTTGGGGTGCAACAGCTGCCCCTATTCAAACGGCTTGGACCTGACTGGGTGAGAAGCGAACGGCTCTCAAACAATCAAGGTACGAGACGGTTGAATACCAACAAACTCGGAAATTTGCCAACTGCACAAGTACACGGTACTCTGATGGGGACAAATCTTCGGAAACTGAAATAATAGCTGCACGACAACTAGCTGGAGAAATAATGATCTGAACCCCCGTCAGGATGATTCTCTGATTTATCTGATATCATTGTGTCCTCAAATCATCGAGGGATCACTGGTTACACGGTAAAGGGTGATTTGTCAACCACGCACAGGTAAACGATACTCTGATTGTTAGGAACATCTTCAAAAACTGAGCATGATAGTTGCACGACAACTCTGCTGGGGAATTGGTCACACAGTAACTGGTGAAGGGTCTAATCTCCGTCAGGATGATCATCTGATTTTGCTGTGGATCTTCGTCCTCAAGTCATCAAGGGATCACCAGTTACACGGTAACTGGTAATGGATGGTTGATCATGCCGTCAGGCATTCTGCGTCATAGCAGAAGAATTCCTTATCGTCGCCTATGGACTCATCATGTCGCTAGGCACGTCGATAACATATTCGTCGGACTTCATCAGTAAGTCAATAAGGGATCACTGGTTACTCGGTAACTGGCGCAATATGGCAACTCTCAAATCTCCATCAGGATGATTATCAGATTTCTCTACAGCTCCTTCCTCAAGTCATCAAGGGACCACGAGTCATTCAGTAACCAGCGATACATAGCTGATATTGTCGTCAGGCATTCTGCGACACTGCGACAGAAGGATTCCTCGGGACTCATCAGGTCATTAGAAACTTTTTAACAATCAAGTTAATTATGCCATCGGGCATTCAAAGAAATTTTCGGACGTCAGTCAGACTTCGTCAGTAAGTCGAAAACAGAATCCTCAATCAATCATGAACCCAATAGGGATATCTATTCTGCTACCGTCAGCTAGGAGAACTACTTCGACCTCGTAGTTGGACTTCATCGGTAAGTCAGGAAATGGGATCCTTAGTCATTCACGGATCAACTAAGGATATACAATCTTTTGTCGTCAAGCGCCTTGCGTCAGCTAGGAAAACTGCTTCGACATCACAGCTGGACTTCATCAGTAAGTCTTCAAATGGAATCCTCCATCATGGACCAATAAGGATATACATTCTTTTTCCGCCAGGCACTCCACGTCATCTAGGAGAAATGCTTTGACATCGCAGTTAGACTTCATCAGTAAGTCTGGGGTTTTGGCACCGCTGCCGGACTTCAATCATCAAGTCTTCAAGGAAATTTCAACTTCTATGTTTAAGACCTGCTGGGGATGACACATCTCCGCTGGGGATTCTGGAAAACTATCAAGTAACTCTGCTTCGGGGATCCAGAAATTATTCTGGGTGAATCAACTCTGCTGAGGACTTCAAGAATCATCTTGGGCAAATAACTCCACCGGGGACTTTAAGAATCACCCTGAACTAATAACTCTATTGGAGATTTCAGGAATCATCCTGAGCAAACACTCTGTCGGGGACTCTAAGCATCAACTTGAGCAACTTTCTCTGGCGACTTCACTGGGGATTTTAAGAATCATCTTAAGTAGACAACTTCGCTGGAGAATTCAAGAATCATCTTGAGCAAACCATTCTGCGGAGGAACACCTGCAAAACAAGAACGACAACGACCTAGCTCATGTTTCGTATGTATATGTTTGACTATGGCGCAATGCTCCACACGGTGGGAATGCTACGCGTTTAGGGTAAATGCTATGCAATCATGCAAAATGCTACGACCCCATCAGCAAAATAAATGCTGAAGGGAAGATCCTCCTGTCAAGGAGAAAGGACCACTTTGGTAGGGAGGAGGAATCATCCTGCCGAGGAGAAGAAGTCACACCAATCTCAATTGGATTCCGCCTGGGGAAACGAACTTCAGGCGACTGTTGCAGGGGAATAAGGTTCTTCGAGGACCTGAACCTGTTCATCCGGGTATACGAACCACAATTGCTGAGGAAAGCGATGTCAATTGCAGAAATAAATTGCGAGGCCTTCGCGGCAAAACTTCCCTGGAGATAACGACTCCGATGGGGAAATACATCATCCGCTGGTCAACACTTTACTGGGGAAAACCAATCATGGCCCACACGGCTTCCAAGGACTCGACTCTCTTGGGGATTTTCCAGCTCGGCTGGGGAAGAAGGAATCATCCTGCTTGCTGGGGAGAGTACAACTCTGTGGGGGATTTAAATTCTTCTAGAGACCTCAGTCTGAGCTATCGAAAGCTATACACTTGTGAACAATCTTCTACGAGAAAACTGCATTTTGACCCAGTGCTGGGAATGAATACACGCTTCTGCGTATGACTCAGCTGGGGAAATGATGATCCTGCCCAGGACGCATCTGGTTGGGGAGAATCTATCTCTGCTTGGGAAGACATATCAACGCTTGCCATCCCATGTTCAGACTCCATGGGGCGACGCTGCTGAACTTGCTGGGGAAGAAGGAATCATCCTGCTTGGGAAGACATACGACGTACTGCCTGGAATGTGCTATACCTGCAACAACACAAACAAACAGACAAGATACCCTTCTCAAAGGAACCTATCAAGGTTATCATCCTGTGACAATGTTCAAGTAATTCATTGTTTCAACAATTAGTGGCCTAGGCCAGTAAGTTTATGTATGTGCATTTTATCAAAAACATCGACGTTCTTCCTTCGCAAACAAAACAGATAAATGCCAAACAAACAAACAGAATTGCTGAATAGTATATATTTTATTGATAACGAACCCCTGAATGGGAAAAAATGTTTTACAAAAGATGCAAGCTCCTAGAATGAGGAAGCTGCGCAAGCATAAAAACATAAATATACATCAGTATATACACAAATGTCGGCAATAAGGCGTAGACGAACACCATGAGTTGATCCCTCTATGACCCACTCGACTTCGATACTTCTCCGACGCTTCAGCTTCAGAAGAGATTGATTCAGATAAACGGCCCTCAGGTCTTCCAAACCACTAAACAATGAAAGTCCATACGCGGAACGCAGTCATTTGCTTTTTCAAATCCCTAACTTTTGCCTGAATCGCCCTTTCGGGTTTTCGATTCACCGGGATACCCTTTTTTTCCAAAGTCGCCCTCCCAGGTTTTCGACTTTGTGGGTGTATATTTTTCACTTATATCCCTAATTTTTGCCCGAACCTTTTTCCTTTTTCATGGTTCGCCGGGATGCCCCATTTTTGCCTGGATATTCTTTTTCTTTCCAGCGGGTCATTTTTAAGCAAAGTATTTTTTAACCGCGCCCGCGTTCACCGGGGATGCAAAATCTTCGCCGTCCATTGTGGATAACAACAAGGCTCCTCACGAGAAGACCTTGCTGACAACGTACGGACCTTCGTAATTGGGAGTCCACTTGCCCCTGTGATCGAAGTATGGAGGAAGAATCTTCTTCAGGACGAGATCACCCGTCTGAAAGCTTCTAGGACGCACCTTCTTATCATAAGCTTTCTTCATTCGGCTTTGGTATAGACGACCATATTGTTGCACCCTAAAATTTGACCAACCAGTTCTCTTATCTGACTCGTGGTTTAAATTCATATTCGCAAATCAGACGCATGACATTTGTGCATAGACAGAGGATATCAGGGTTACAGCTTGGATTTCGTCTATCAGATATGGCAGATCCAGTCCAGATCATCAGGGTTTTATTTTCGGGAAATTGTGCGCTCCTCGGTGATTTTTAGCTTGCATAGTGATTTTGGATATTCTGATGCTCGGGGTTCTCTGTTCGATTCGATCTGGTCTCGTGCGCTCTTTTATGGTGGTCATTTGCATTTGTCTGCATTTTCAGGATTTAATAGCTTGCTGCGGATTTTAAATAGGCTTTAGGATTTTTTTTAGATTTTAAATAGATTTTTTAGAATTTTAAATATCTTAAATCTCTTTTTAGAATTTTATATAGATTTTTAAATAGATTTGATAGTTTTTTATCATTTTTTTAAAAGATTTTAAATAGTTTTAATTGTTTTAGATAATATAGAAAATATTATAGATTTTTCTTTTATTTTTAATAGGCATTTTATAGAATTTTAATAGAAATTAAATAGAATTTTAATGGGTTTTCAATGGTTTTTAAATAAGAGATTAGTAGAGTTTTATTGATGTTGGTTAATATAGGTTTAATTAGATTTTAATCATTTTAGATTTAATTAGGTTAATTAGGATAGTTTAATCTTAGTTAGAGTTAATTGTGGTTGATCATTTTCAGTTAATTAGGTTAGAGTAGATTTAATTAGTTGTAATTAGGCTTAGTAAATTGGTTAAATCAGTTTTTTGTCCAGATGGTATTAATCTCGTGGGCCAGGGTGTGCAGGTGGAGGCCCAAAGTCTATCAAGTTTTTGTCCATTGTTTATTCAGTTTTTTTTTGGGTTTTTTTGGCCAGAAAAATGACACTTGTCGAGTATAAATGGGGGCCACGCGTTCATCCATGGACCCACCCAGCACACAACTCTGAATTCACCAGCTCGTGCCACGCGTCCCACTCAGAACCTCCCTTCTGCTGCCACGCGCCCCACTCTTCCCTCACTCTGCCAGCACCTTTGCCACTTGTCACCACGCTGCGTCCTCTATGAGAATCCACCGGCCGACATGCAAATCCGGTGAGCTCTCACCGCCGGCCACCCTAACACCTTCCGGCCGCCGCAACCACCCGCCGGAGTTGGTTTTCTACCCAGAATTCCTCCAAACCTTTCGTTCTTCTCCGATCTACTCCGCTCTTCATCTTCTACCTTCATCCACTACCCACCGGAATCCCACCGTAGCTTCGCCGGAAACATCAAACTCGCCGGAATATTCATAGCGTCTCCAGAAATCTTCATGAATTTCATCAGGCGTTCATCACGGTTCCAAATTCCCCATGATCATCCGTCTTCTTCGTCCTGTTTTTTGGAAAATCTTTAAGTGGATTTCACAACCGTTTCAAGATTTCATCACACCTTCCTCCAAGATCGCTCCGAGTTCGTGACTATTTTCCAGAGATCATTGAAGATCTTCATCGTGTGTTTCCAGACCTTCATGGATCTTCATCCTGCTCAAGATCTTCACCAAGCATCGTAACTGTTTTAACCTGCATATCCGCATTTACAGTTCTTCAACGACCTCCATAGAATCTCCAGAAAGGACTCCAAATCAGCCAATTCTTCTTGCTTCATCCCCAGGTATCCATTCACGAGACTCTTTGCTTGATTCTGAGTGAACGGCATTGAGTTAGCTTGTATTTTGTTTCGCTGAGATTTGAGTTTGGCAAGGGTTTAGGCGTGGATCGAGAGCGTGTGGTTGGGTTTGATTGTTTGTTCGTTGATGTGTTTGAGAGTTTGAGTGGTGTGAGAGAATCTCAGAGAGCGCAGCTAGGTTAGTTTGGGTGAACAGTGATCAGGGAAATGGGGAAGGAGGTAGGGTTTTGTTGTTAGGGTTTCTGGTTAGGGTTTGGGTTGGGTCAAAGGGCCCAAACGTGTTTGCTGAAAACTACTCCCTCATTGCTAGTTCCCCCCCCCCCTTCGTGTGAGAGACAGAATGAATGTGGACTGGGCTTAGGCCCTTAATGCTATTTGCACCCCCTTCAATAAAGCCCATTTAAAATGAACTGAAAAACCTACTAGCTGCACCCCCATGCGTTTTTTTTCCTCTGTTTTTTATTAGTTGGTTTCTGATTCATATTGGGCCTGCGCCTTTTGCTAGGCGCACCACCCCCCTCAGGCCCACCTTAGGATTTCAACTTGACAACATGCTGTCTGAACCCCCCCTCCCATTTTATTCCAAATTTTGTTTTTTTTAATTTCTTTTCATATTTTCTTGCTCTTGTAAAATTCATAATAAGGTGAAAACAATTGATTTTTAATTTCTTGTTTTTCCTACCACCTCATAATAGTGTCTAGAAAATTAAATAAAAATAAAAATGCCATTTTATTTTTGTTTACTATTTTTGGTATATTTTCAATTTAAATGACCTTTTTAATATTTTTTAGTGCATTCATATTATTAGAAAATTCATAAAAAATAGTAGATTCGATCAAATAATTCCATTCTTTTTTCTGTAGACTCGTAATTCAATGTAGAATTTTATAGTACAAAAACATTAGCTTAATCATGCATTTTCAGTTTAATTGCATTTTTTGTATTGTTTTGATATTGAATAATTGGTTTGTGGATATGTCTGCTTTGTTGATTTCGGTTCTTTCATCTGGTAATGAGTTTTGCTCTGATTTTTCAGTATGTTGTCATAGAGCCATGTAGGTTTCCCATAGATTTTTGATAGATCTTTGTAGGATGTTCTAATATTGTTTTAGTCTGAGCTTGAGGGTAGGAGAAGTCTTGACGACTTCTGACTTTGAAGTTCAACTGTGGTTGAACTTCAGAGATAGTTTCTTGTGGTTTGATGGCCTGTGGGTTCTTCTCAAAGATGGGAGCTGGTTGAAGTCCTATTGGAGCTTGCAAGGATGCAGTGGATTGAGGCTTAGTCTAGGAGCTTGTTCCCTGTTTGTGAGGTTCGAGATCCTGAAGTTTGAAGGGAGTTCATGGTAATTTCCTGAGGCAGGCACTATGAATGACTTTCATTCTCTCTTCTCACCTCTTTCTTAAGTATCCAATGATGTTGGAGCCAAATTGTGAGTTTAATTTCTCCTGAGGAGGAATGTAAACTGATCACAGTTGTTGAGCCACATGGGATACGATTCCTAAGTGGAAGCCTCCTGGTACTTTCCTGAGGAAGGTCCTATGGGTCTATTCACTTAGCTCCCTTAGTTTATCTAGGATTTCTTAAGTATCCAATGATGTTGGAGCCAACTTGTGAGTTTAATTTCTCCTGAGGAGGAATGTAAACTGATCACAGTTGTTGAGCCACATGGGATACGATTCCTAAGTGGAAGCCTCCTAGTACTTTCCTGAGGAAGGTCCTATGGGTCTGTTCACTTAGTTCCCTTAGTTCATATAGGCTTTCTTAAATATCCAATGATGCTGGAGCCTTCATGTGAGTTTAGTTTCTCCTGAGGAGGAATGTAAACCGTTCACAGTTGTTGAGCCGCATAGGATATGATTCCTGAGTGGTAACCTCATGGTACTTTCCCGAGGAAGGCACTATGAGTTTGGCTGCTTAGCTCCTTTTCTTTGGTAAGCTTGTTCTGAAGCTTGGAGACTGGGATTGATTCCTCTTGCTTAGGGTTTTGATTAAAGGTTTTGCTTAGATCTTTGCTTAAGGTGTTGCATAGGGTTTTGTTTAGAGATAGATTAAGAGTTTGTTTCAGGGTTGTTAGGGGCCCTGCTCAGGGTTGTTGTTTAAGCTTTGGATAGAGGTTTGCCAGGTTAGCTAGCCTTTTCTTTGTGTTGTTTGACTTGCCTGGTGTTGTGTTGCATTAGACATAGGAATTCATCTAGATAGTTCTGAGGTAGGTACATCTTAGAAGTAGGCTTTGTGTGCATGAGAAGTTGAGGTGGTCCTCCTTCTGCTTGTTTGTTATTGAGTGGCTTTGCTTGTTGATATTTGGTAGAGCTGAGCTCCCTTACCTCTGTGGCTTGCGGCCTTTGCGCCTTGTTTGTTTAGTTGTTGCATTCATGCATATTTCCAGTATTTCTTTACTTTGCAGTTGATTCCCGTTTGCTGTGTAGTCCTGTTGCCATGATCCCTTAGGAGCTCTGACTTCTCCGCTGTGGAGTCGTTATGATAGACATTAGGATGGTCAACCAGGCATGATAACAGTAGGTAGATTCCCTTTTTTTCAGCTATAGTTTTAGGCTGTCTTTTCCCTTTCCTTTCAGTAGTAGTTTTGAGTAGCTTGTGTCGTAGTTAGCTGAACTACAGCTGCTCTGATTCCTTGTGCCAGACGAGGATATGTAGGCATAGGATGCGATATCCTAGCGAGCACACTAACGACTAACCTTTTGTTCTCTCGCGGCTGTGCGATCGAGACTTTCCCGCTGACGACTAGTTGTTATCCCTTTTCTATTGCCCGAGGGCTTTTGAGACCAGATCGTAGTTGTAGGTCCCCCGAACCTCTGAGACCAGTTTATCTTCTCACTGCTGTGTGAGAAGCCCCCCTGTTTAGCCGTAGTTAGTCGAACTACGTTTGCTCTGATCTTCCATGCTGTGTGGAAGTACGTAGGCACCGGACGCGATGTCCTGGCGAGCAACCTTTTCCCCGTTTAGACGTAGGTAGTCGAACTACGTTGACTCTGACTTTCCCATTGCACGAGGGAGTACGTAGGCCCAGAACACCGTATGTTCTGTCGAGTCCTGTCCTTTTCTTTTCTTTTCAGACTGGCCATTAGCGTAGATAGATAAACACACCCTTTTCCTTATAAACACCAACCGCGGATCCCATCGAGTACGATGGACGTGAGGGGTGCTAATACCTTCCCCTTGCGTAACCGACTCCCGAATCCAGGTTTTGGTTGCGATGACCATACCTTTTCCCGTCTTTGCGAGGTTTACTTCGAGCGTTTCCTTTCCCGCTCTGAGGGATAAATAACGCACGGTGGCGAATCTCCTGTCAAGCCGGCGCCGATTTTCGCAGTAGCGACAACTGGCGACTCTGCTGGGGATTTATAGCATCTAGGGACTTTTCCCATCCCTTATGCTGGGACCGTTTCCCATCCCCTACGCGAGTCAATCCTAGCGCTTGGGTGTTTATTTGTTGGGTGTTGTGCATATTGTGTTTTACTTTTCCGCACTTTACTTTTTCGTACCTTTACCTTTTCGCATTTATTTTCCAGCATTATATTATTGTGATTATTGTTGTGGGCAAGGGAGGTTACTGTGAGTGAGAAGCCGGACCTGGGCTTGAGTATGCACCTAGATATAGTTGTGGAGAGTAGTAGACGAACCTGTCTGCTGAGCAGGCACAGTTCCCTACGAAATCTGCGCTCAGACGAGATTCTCGCAGAGGTGCTCCTTTCCGGTCCTGAGGATCTGAGGGGAGTCCAGACGTGAGGATTGTCGACTCTGGGGACCGATCATTTGGAAGTCAGCTAAGTGAGGCCTCTTCATGACTCGATGATGCCACTCCTTCTGGGAATCGTATCGTCATTCATGAAAGTCTGTGACGCTGATGACCGCATAGGATGCCGTACCTTTGTCCGTGGATTAGGTTCATCATACCTGTGAGGGGGATTGGGTTATTGCAGGAAAACTGGCCTTCAGAAACCATGATTCAGTAGTTATCAGACGGTGTTCTTAATTAATCTCCAGGTGTATTGTTTGGATCAGATGGGTTTCTTGTCTGAGGTCGATACTATTATCAGATGGTCTTCTCGTCAGATACAGAGGTTCAGATGGTTTTCTTACCAGGGGATTGATATTTTGAGTATCAGATGATAGTTAGTGTCATGAGGTTCTGGTGACTGTGGTGGTTTTCTGCTCTTGATCACAGAGATGTTCTTCTTCAGGCTACCGCATAGCCCTTGTGTTCACCGATTGCATTATTTATCATACTGCATCATTGCATTACAACTAACGTGTGTGTATTGCAGGTACATATTTTCCCTCCCAGTTCTGGTGTTTGTTCCTAGCAAGACATGGAAGCCACGAAGAGAGTATTGCCCTACAAGTTTCCGTCTCCGGATATCAGTCTTTTGTTAGAGTTGGTTACTATTGCTAAGAAGAGGGTAATGGGTGACTTCAGAAAGAGATATGGGAGGATTCTGACCTATGTTTATCAGCCATCGGCCTACGAGATCAGCGACATTTATACCCTGTTACAGTTTTATGATGCAGAGCTCAGGTGTTTCGTATTTCCTGACTTTGTTTTGGCTCCTACCCTGGAGGAGTATTCTGCCCTCTTGGACATACCGATCCGCGAGCAGATGCCTTTCTATCGTACGGACGCTGAGCCTAATCTGGCTGAGCTTTCTGCCATCCTGTACTTAAGAGAGTCTGAGCTGTCAGGGAAGATGATCAGAAGAGGAGATGTATGGGGATTTCCGTTGGACGTCTTGGTGGAGAAGGCTCGGGAGTATGCCCAGAAGGGTGGTTGGGTTGTTTTTGACGTCATCCTTGCTGTATGTGTTTATGGCATCGTGTTGTTCCCAAACATTCCTGATTTTGTTGACTCAGATGCCTTCTATATTTTGGCTGCGAAGAACCCAGTTCCTACTTTGCTGGGAGATATCCACCATTCAACTCACTACCAAAATGAAAAGCGGCGAGGAAGGAATGTGTCTTGCTGTGTGCCTCTCCTGTGCAGGTGGTTCACCAGTCATATGCCTAAGTCAGGACCTTTTGTCACCTCTATTGATTCTCTAGGATGGCCGAAGCGCTTGATGGGGTTGACTGCCGAGGATGTCGTATGGGTTAACGAAGAGGTATTCGGAGTTGAGGTTATACTCAAATGCGAAGGATTCCCGAATGTTCCGTTAATAGGAAGGAAAGGGTGTGTCAATTACAACCCTTCCTTATTGATCAGGCAATTTGGGTATGTACCTCAGGGAGCGCCGAAGCCCGAGGAGATACAGGAATCTCTGTATCTCACCGGGGCAATAGGGAAAGAGATGTTGACCAAGCTTGAGAAAGCCTGGAAGAACCTGCACAAGAGAGGGAAGCCTTAAGGTAGCAGAGGGGAAACTCGAGTTCCTGGCCCGTATGTGGAATGGATTCGTGAGCGAGCTACGAAATTCCTTATGCCCTATCCAGCGGTTCAGCCATTGCATCCTTCTCCGGTGGAGGAGCCTACCACTGTGGACATACAGGTATACAAGCAGCTGATGGCGGAGAAAGAAGAGCTAGCAAAGGCTAAAGATGATTTAGAGAAGGAGAATGCCCAGCTTCGTCATGAAAAGATTGAAACAGGATATTTTTCTAAGCAACAGGCTGAAACTCTGAAACATCTGAAGACTACGTTATTGGAATTGACTGAAACCAAGAAGCGTCTGAAGTTAGATATATACTCAGTTAGCAGTGTACTGGCTACTAAGAAGCAAGAGCTGGAAAGGGCCTACACGAAGCTAGCTAAGTTCAGAGAGCACTGGGATCTCACTATGGCCAAACGCAAAGGACGGGAAGAAGAGCTAAAGACACAGGTTGCTCAGTTAGAAGAACAGGTCAAAGTGAAGACTGAAGAGCTTGAAGAAGAAGCATGTCGCCGATACGAGGCCGAGCGCAAGCTGACTGATGCCATGAAGAATTTGGAAGATTTTCAGCATAGAGCAGACGCCAAGAGACCCAAACCCGGGGACGGTGCTCCGGATAAGGCTTGGGAAGACTTTGTCAGAGATATCCAGGGGACGGTTAGAAAAAGGGATCAGCTGATAGAAGGCTTGATTTATCGATCGGATCACGCAGAGACAAAGAAGCTGGTCGAGGACTTCCGCAACCGTACCCGTACTTGATTTTTCTCTTGTATTCTGTTGTGTTGAGATCACCACCAGGCATATTGGCTGGGATCCTCCTTTATCGTATCAGTTGTATGGAGCATAGTTGTGTAACATCTTGACAAGACTGTTATTCCAATAAATATATGAGGGTTTTTCTAAATATTGTCTTTATGGTTTATCTCGTCTTGCTACCACTGACACTGGAATTGGAGGGGAAATATCTCCCATGCACACATGCACGTTAGCATTTTTGTATTTCTGTTTGCATAAATCACATTGCATAGCATTTCTTTAGCAGGCCAGAGCACTTATCCAGCCTTTTGTTTCCATCAGAGGGGGATTCTCGGGGAATTGTTTGAGGCAGAAGTGGAGTGTTGAAGACGACCAAGGGGCTGAAGCACATTTGAGCAGAATCAGGCAGTGTAGTCGGCTACAGGTAATTGGTAGCTATGGCTGAAGGCAATTGCCAGGCTCCTAACACCTTGACAGGGTTTACTATGACGTCCCACCCTCAGTATGATGCTATGGAAGGCTTCTCGCAAGCGAACAACCTTGCTGCAGACCAAGTTGTACAGCCTACTATCCAGAACCGAGATCGACATGAGCAGTTTGTTGCCCGAAACGAACGTCATCCTCCTGCTAACAACCAAGGTGTTGCTTTCCCTGTGATGAATTACCGAAGAGATATTCCAATGGCCGGGATAGTAGATCCAAGAGCTCTTGAAAATGGTAGAAGACTCCGAGCGTTGGAAGAAGGAATGAAAGCCTTGAAAGCGAAAGATGCTGTTAACCTGGATGCCGCAGACATGTGTTTGGTTCCTGATCTGGTGTTGCCTTACAAGTTCAAAGTGCCGGAATTCGAAAAGTACACGGGAGATAGCTGTCCGAAGCTGCATTTGATGATGTTTTGTCGAAGGATGACTTGGTTTGTGCAAAATGACAAATTGATGATCCATTGCTTTCAGTATAGCCTGACCGGGGCATCCTTGAGGTGGTATGTGCAGTTAGAGAGTAATCAAATTCGATCATGGGTGGATTTAGCCAGAGCTTTCATGAAGCAGTACGATTACAACCTGGATTTGACTCCTAGTCTCGTACATCTGCAAGAATTATCTCAGGCGGAGAATGAATCATTCAGAGGGTATTTACGAAGATGGAAAGAATTAGCTGCTAGTGTCCAACCACCGCTTCCGGAAAGAGAAATGGTTGACATTTTCTTGGGTACTCTGAAAGGCCATTATTTTGACAAATTGTTCAGTTGTGCAAGCTTTGTGGGCCTGATGAGAATGGGGGAACTTGTTGAGAGAGGACTCAAGAGTGGGAAGTTTCGAGATGCCCCTTACGTCCCAGTTGACAAGAATGAGTCAGTTGTCAGTTCTCAAGAAGAGTGGGAAGAAGGAAATGACGTCATATCAGAATCCCTAGCATCTCAGGATCGGTTTTCAGACACTTCAAGTCAACGATCATCCCATCGTCGATCGCGTCAGCATGCCCCACGAAGACCAAGGAAACCTGAAAGGCAGTTTACTCAGCTACCGGTGTCGTACGGTCAGTTGTTGCCAGATCTAGTCAGAAGCGGATTGATAGTGCCGAAAGAGACTAAGCCGGTGATTCCACCGTATCCTCCGGGTTTTGATGCCAGCGCCCGCTGTGAGTACCATGTTGGGGCACAGGGGCATTCAACAAATGATTGTAAGGTGCTTAGAAGCCAGGTTCAAGATCTGTTAGACTCTAGCCGGATTTGCATCACGTCTCAGGGTTGTGTTCAGATTAATGATTATCCGTCATCCAGTTGTGTGGGTTCGTCAGTTAATGTCATGGAAGACTCCTCGGGAAGTGTGTGCTCTGAAGATTGGCAAACGGAGAGTTCAGTCGAGTATGAGAGAAACTTCTAGAGGTTTCTGCGCCGGGTGTCGCGTCTGTTTTCTCTGCCTAACCCATTCAGCTTCTGTGCACTAGTGTCTGCCGACCACCACCAGGATTGTTGGCTGGGGTCATTGTATTCGTACTCGTTTGTGCTTACGTGCTGCTTTTGTTGGTTATACATGTGTGGGAGATGTTTGTCTGTATGCTTATAGCTTGAGTTTCTCTTTGTCTCGTTCTGAATGTGCGTTTGCTTTCCGCATTACATTATGATTTAACAGGTACGTCAGAACCGTGGGTCTTATTTCCTCGTCGTCTCAGTTTGTTGCAGGAATTCCTTCAGAGATATGGAACAGAATCAGTTTGAATTGATTGAAGTCCGAAGCCAGCTGGGGCAGATGATGAGAGACATGCAAGAGATGCGTCTGGAACAGAAGATCCTCAAGGAGGAGAACAGTCAGCTGAAGACCCAAATGAGCTTGATCATGGAAGTAGTCAAGAATGTGCTTAGGAAAGAGGATAACCAGCTATTTGAAGCCGCAATGAAGAAGCTCGCGCCACCCGTGCATGTGGAACCTGAGCAGCAGCAACAGAGGGTGCATCCGGCTCAACGGAGGATCCAGGAAGGGAAGCCAAAGAGAATATTTGAGGCGCCGCCTACAACATATGCTGAGCTCTTGCAGACTTTATTGAGGTTTAATCTGGTTGACAAGAGAACGTTGGAACCACCCACGAGAGCGCTTCCTCATGGGTACGATGCCAGTAAGCAATGTGAGTTTCATTCTGGGGCACTCGGACATGACATCGAGGGTTGTCATGCTTTTAAGCACAATGTTCAAGACCTGATTGATTCGCACAATATTGAATTCACGCCGAGCGGCGTAGCTGTACGTATTGCTCCTGTCTCAGTCGATGCTAAGATGACAGATGTTTCTAAAGCTGCAGTGGGTCAGAAGCGTATCCTGGACTCCAGGGTGTCAGAATCTCCATGCCCACAACTGTTGCCTATTCCTGGGGCAGATCTGAGAAATAAAATGGCTAAGCATAAGGAGGGCTTTAATCAGTACAGTGAAAGTCAAGAAACCGATGTTGCATTTGCTACGAAGGGTGTTCAACAGTCAACCCAATATCAGCAACTACAACAACGATCTCAACAGTGGAAAAGGCAGCAGTATCCCAATCAGCGAAAAGCTCAAAATCAGAGGTCAGTGAGGGTATTTAAGGTGCCTCCGATGCCATATGCCGAACTTCTTCAGGTGTTGCTACGATTGCAGTTGGTTGAAAAGAGGAAGTTAGCCCCACTGACAGGTACGCCTCCAGCAGGGTATGATATCAAGGAGCGCTGTGATTTCCATTCAGGAGCACAAGGGCACAACATTGAAGATTGTCTGTCCTTCAAGCACAAAGTGCAGGACTTACTTGATAGTGCAGAAATCAGCTTCGAGCAGGGAGGTCCCAAAATCATCTGAATGAAGGAGGAGGGGCTCTATAACTTGGTTGGGTCGTTGAAAGCAGATCAGGACAGCATCGAATTGTCTCTAATAACGGATTGCGAAGATAGCTGGTTCAGCAGCAGGACAGATGTGAAAGCCCGGTTCTCGGAAGCTAGCATTTTTCTTTGTTTTATCTTGTCATGTCTTTACATTTGTAGTTTCTTTCCTGTTTAAATTGCAAGCTTGTTTGTAAAACTTGTTGTTTTCATTCAATTGATGACAATGAAATAAATATGCATGTTTTGATTAAATCCATTCGTGTTCACTAAATGTTTTACAAATGTCCAACGCCTGGTTAAGAAGAATCTGGGGAGGATGACGAAAATGAACGACGTGCAAAATTCCGATTGTATGCTTTTGAAATAAAACCCGCGGATGATGTACAGGCATTGTTTCAAATCCCTAAACACCGGAGTTATAAGGAAGATAATCCCTTGTCAACCCCTTCGAGCCTAGTAGTAGGAGTTCTTTCTGAAAATGAAAAACCCTCGATCTTTAACCTGGGGCAGGGTAGGTGTTAGCTAATTTGACTGAGCGTCCAAATTGCAGAAGGAGTGTCCGTTCGAAGATCAATCACACCCCTAGAGGTCGTGCCTAAAAAACCACAATAGTTCAATCAAGAGTGGGGCAGTCACATCATCCCCCAAAGAGTCAGACAACCAGTGTCACACGACTTGTTCGACAGAGAAAAAGAGAGAAAAAAGAATCAAAAGCCCGCTAAGTCAAGAAAACTTCAAAACAAATGACTTAGGCAAAAATGAGGGCATCCCGCTGGACTTAAAAAAAAATCAAAAGAAACTCAAAAGGAGTCAGTCCAGGCAAAAGTTAGGGAAAAGAAAAAGATGAAAGGATGACAAAAGAAAAATCCTCAAAGGAAATACGAGTCGTGTGACCTCAAGTGTCAAAGACGAAAGAGTGCGTGGCTGTCACTCTAAAATCCAAAAGTTTCTCGAACTATCACTCCTATCTTTCAGCCTCTGAGAGGTGAGCGCTAAGGTTGAATTAGCTGAACATAGGATCGGAGAACATCAAAGAGAGTGGGTGGGTTAAAATAAACTTTGAGCCTTTATCCTTTCCTTCCAAACCGTGGACCTGACCACGTTACAACCTTCAAAAGTCCTAATTGAAGCAGGTTGTTCCGAAAGCATACTCCGGTAAAGGTCGCGTCGGTTCTGACTCCTAAAAGGGTTCCTCTTACCATGTTGGTACTGATGTTGATATTCTTGATAAATGTTTTGCGCATTATTCGTCATAAGTTGTCTTTCCCAGTGAACAGATTGGATGTCAAAGCTGTCATATGTGTTGCATTAGTATATCTTTTGCGCAGAACAACTTGTTTTACTTGCGAGTAAGCGTTTGACAGCAGGAAAGTTTCCTACAATGGAAGATATGGTCAGGATAGAATGCAGAGCGCCCGAATGTTCCGAGAGCAGGGGCAGGCTACTATCGTAATCCCCAGCCAGGTCAGCCTTTTAAAGTCAGTTATCCCGGGGCAATCAGGTGAGAGATTTGGCAAATATGGCGGAGCCAGGTGTACCACTCTGAATCAGATAATCAGGGGCTAGGTCATTGCAGTCAGGGGCAGGCCATCTTAAGAGCGCAAAGGTTGTTATTTGATGTGAAGTATCTCTCCGAAGTTCAGAATGCTGGGGCATGTCATATCATACCATCAGGGCTCAGATTTGCAGACTTCCTTTCGAGGACTATCCCCACAGAGATCCCGTAGGCTGGGGCATATCAGAAGCGAAGGGAGTGGTCTTCTCCGTACCAGCGGGGTCATTCAGAGTTATTCGAGCAGATTTAGCCAATTTTTCGAGGGCGAGGCGGATACGGGAAGTTGTGTTACTATCCCTTAACTCTTCCACCAGGAGACTGTGTATTCAGACAGGATATTGTCCAGCGTCAGTTGTACCTGACCCATCACAGATAGCCTAAAAGCTCAAATCCAGGTTGGCGATCACCGTGAGGCCCATCCGTGTTAGCGCATCAGTTTACAAATCTAATTTTCGGCAATATGCGGGAAGACTCCGTCTATTTTTCTCCAGCAAAGTCCAATTTGTCAGTGGCACGGGTAAGCTATCCCCAGAGGAGTACAATCATATTCAGCACGTCTGCTATTTCACAGCGGAGTTATATTCCCCAGCAGGGTATTACTTCGTCGAGGTGTTCGGTTAAGTTCCCAATATCCCCAGTGGAGTTGATTTCACTCTCCCAGCATTTATTTTGCTGGGTTAATCTTGTGATATCCGGCTTATCCCCAGCGGAGTTGGCTTTGTCTTCAGCATTTATGTTGCCGAAGTGGTTTTCTGTACCCAGCTTTCCCCGGCAGCTCGAGCCTGCATTAGCATATTGCATGCATTATCATATTTGCATCATACTTGTATGTCATTGTCAAAATGCGTAGCATTTCCATCCTGAATGGAGCATTACGCCATAGAAAGATTAAAGCATAGGCATATGCATACGAAGCATAAGTCAGGTTTTCTACCAGCCTCACATGGTGCATGAATTACTCTGTGATCAGTACAGGGACATTTACCCAGCAGCAGTGTTCAGACAATTCAGCGGTTTATTTGCATCTCAGATCACACAACAATAATGCTTTGATCAGTCAGTCATCTGATATCGGCAGACTTTTCTTCCCGTCAATTCATATTGACGATGTGTTCCTCCAACAAGTGGATTTCTCTGTCTATCATTAGACGTCGGGAGTTCTAATTAGTGGTTTCTTTCCGTCTATCAGTAGATGATGTGAAGTTTTGGGTGATTTTCAGTGGGGTTCAAGACGGGGTTTCTCTAGCAAGTGGCTTTTCTTCCCGTCTATCAGTAGACGATGTGAAGTTGCAGGGGATTTTTCAGCAAGTTTCTTATTGTCAGTACATACGGATGGTGGGTTTCAAAACGATATTTCGGATAATGGTTTTCTTTCTGTTTATTGGATGAGATGACATGTCAAGGGGGACTTTTCTGACCGTCAATCCTTATTGATGTCGAGGCTCTTCGAAGAATGTTCAGTTTTCGTGATTGTCGATTCTTATTGACGACGTGGTTCTTTGAAGGTGGTTTTCTTCCCGTCGGTCCATACTGATGATGTGGCCCCTTCAAGGATATTGATCTTTCCATCAATTCCCGTAGACAGAAGGATTCTGAAATTCGAGGGATGGTGTTGAATTGCGTATGGTGTCTTTCCGTCTACCCTTAGACGATGTGAGTATGCGATCAGGATTTCTTTCCGTCTATCCTTAGACGATGTGAGTATGGAGATTATTTCTTCCCGTCTATCCTTAGACGATGTGAATTGATTTGTTTCATCAATCAGGATGATCCCGTCTATCCTTAGACGATGTGAATTGATTTGTTTCATCAATCAGGATGATCCCGTCTATCTTTAGACGATGTGGGTATGGAGATTATTTCTTCCCGTCTATCCTTAGACGATGTGAATTGATTTGTTTCATCAATCAGGATGATCCCGTCTACCCTTAGACGATGTGAGTATGGAGATTATTTCTTCCCGTCTATCCTTAGACGATTTGAATTGATTTGTTTCATCAATCAGGATGATCCCGTCTATCCTTAGACGATGTGAGTATGGAGATTATTTCTTCCCGTCTATCCTTAGACGATGTGAATTGATTTGTTTCATCAATCAGGATGATCCCGTCTATCCTTAGACGATGTGAGTATGGAGATTAATGGTGTCTTTCCGTCTATCCTTAGACGATGTGAATATGGAGATTAATGGTGTCTTTCCGTCTATCCTTAGACGATGTGAATATGGAGATTAATGGTGTCTTGCCTTCTACCCTTAGACGATGATGATCCCGTCTACCCTTAGACGATGTGAGTATGGAGATTATGAATGTCTTTCCGTCTATCATTAGACGATGCGAGTATTGGTTGGTTCCTTCAGACTATGGGTGTCTTCCCGTCCATCTTTGGACGATGTGAGTATATTTCTCTTCCTGCCTATCAGTAGGCAATGTGAAAGGATCAGGTGTTTTGTTGCAACCCTCAGAGTTTATTATATACGGTATCACAGGTAATTGGCGTTAAAATCAGGAGTTCCTTACCAGATGATTGATCAGTTTGGTGCCGTAATGACTGGACTCGGTGTTCTGGACTTTATTCTCCAAGCAATTTTACAGTATATTCTCACGGTTGGCAAATTTTCGGGTTTTATTTGTATTCAACCATCTCGTACCTCTGAATGTTTGAAGGCTGAGAGCTCTTCAAACCCTTCAGGTCCAAGTCGCTTGAATAGGGGCAGCTGTTGCACCCTAAAATTTGACCAACCAGTTCTCTTATCTGACTCGTGGTTTAAATTCATATTCGCAAATCAGACGCATGACATTTGTGCATAGACAGAGGATATCAAGGTTACAGCTTGGATTTCGTCTATCAGATATGACAGATCCAGTCCAGATCATCAGGGTTTTATTTTCGGGAAATTGTGCGCTCCTCGGTGATTTTTAGCTTGCATAGTGATTTTGGGATATTCTGATGCTCGGGGTTCTCTGTTCGATTCGATCTGGTCTCGTGCGCTCTTTTATGGTGGTCATTTGCATTTGTCTGCATTTTCAGGATTTAATAGCTTGCTGCGGATTTTAAATAGGCTTTAGGATTTTTTTTAGATTTTAAATAGATTTTTTAGAATTTTAAATAGCTTAAATCTCTTTTTAGAATTTTATATAGATTTTTAAATAGATTTGATAGTTTTTTATCATTTTTTTTAGAATATAAAAGATTTTAAATAGTTTTAATTGTTTTAGATAATATAGAAAATATTATAGATTTTTCTTTTATTTTTAATAGGCATTTTATAGAATTTTAATAGAAATTAAATAGAATTTTAATGGGTTTTCAATGGTTTTTAAATAAGAGATTAGTAGAGTTTTATTGATGTTGGTTAATATAGGTTTAATTAGATTTTAATCATTTTAGATTTAATTAGGTTAATTAGGATAGATTAATCTTAGTTAGAGTTAATTGTGGTTGATCATTTTCAGTTAATTAGGTTAGAGTAGATTTAATTAGTTGTAATTAGGCTTAGTAAATTGGTTAAATCAGTTTTTTGTCCAGATGGTATTAATCTCGTGGGCCAGGGTGTGCAGGTGGAGGCCCAAAGTCTATCAAGTTTTTGTCCATTGTTTATTCAGTTTTTTTTTGGGTTTTTTTGGCCAGAAAAATGACACTTGTCGAGTATAAATGGGGCCACGCGTTCATCCATGGACCCACCCAACACACAACTCTGAATTCACCAGCTCGTGCCACGCGTCCCACTCAGAACCTCCCTTCTGCTGCCACGCGCCCCACTCTTCCCTCACTCTGCCAGCACCTTCGCCACTTGTCACCACGCCGCGTCCTCTCTGAGAATCCACCGGCCGACATGCAAATCCGGTGAGCTCTCACCGCCGGCCACCCTAACACCTTCCGGCCGCCGCAACCACCCGCCGGAGTTGGTTTTCTACCCATAATTCCTCCAAACCTTTCGTTCTTCTCCGATCTACTCCACTCTTCATCTTCTACCTTCATCCACTACCCACCAGAATCCCACCGTAGCTTCGCCGAAAACATCAAACTCGCCGGAATATTCATAGCGTCTCCAGAAATCTTCATGAATTTCATCAGGCGTTCATCACGGTTCCAAATTCCCCATGATCATCCGTCTTCTTCGTCCTGTTTTCTGGAAAATCTTTAAGTGGATTTCACAACCGTTTCAAGATTTCATCACACCTTCCTCCAAGATCGCTCCGAGTTCGTGACTATTTTCCAGAGATCATTGAAGATCTTCATCGTGTGTTTCCAGACCTTCATGGATCTTCATCCTGCTCAAGATCTTCACCAAGCATCGTAACTGTTTTAACCTGCATATCCGCGTTTACAGTTCTTCAACGACCTCCATAGAATCTCCAGAAAGGACTCCAAATCAGCCAATTCTTCTTGCTTCATCCCCAGGTATCCATTCACGAGACTCTTTGCTTGATTCTGAGTGAACGACATTGAGTTAGCTTGTATTTTGTTTCGCTGAGATTTGAGTTTGGCAAGGGTTTAGGCGTGGATCGAGAGCGTGTGGTTGGGTTTGAGTGTTTGTTCGTTGATGTGTTTGAGAGTTTGAGTGGTGTGAGAGAATCTCAGAGAGCGCAGCTAGGTTAGTTTGGGTGAACAGTGATCAGGGAAATGGGGAAGGAGGTAGGGTTTTGTTGTTAGGGTTTCTGGTTAGGGTTTGGGTTGGGTCAAAGGGCCCAAACGTGTTTGCTGAAAACTACTCCCTCATTGCTAGTTCCCCCCCCCCTTCGTGTGAGAGACAGAATGAATGTGGACTGGGCTTAGGCCCTTAATGCTATTTGCACCCCCTTCAATAAAGCCCATTTAAAATGAACTGAAAAACCTACTAGCTGCACCCCCATGCGTTTTTTTTCTCTGTTTTTTATTAGTTGGTTTCTGATTCATATTGGGCCTGCGCCTTTTGCTAGGCGCACCACCCCCCTCAGGCCCACCTTAGGATTTCAACTTGACAACATGCTGTCTGAACCCCCCCTCCCATTTTATTCCAAATTTTGTTTTTTTAATTTCTTTTCATATTTTCTTGCTCTTGTAAAATTCATAATAAAGTAAAAACAATTGATTTTTAATTTCTTGTTTTTCCTACCACCTCATAATAGTGTCTAGAAAATTAAATAAAAATAAAAATGCCATTTTATTTTTGTTTACTATTTTTGGTATATTTTCCATTTAAATGACCTTTTTAATATTTTTTAGTGCATGCATATTATTAGAAAATTCATAAAAAATAGTAGATTCGATCAAATAATTCCATTCTTTTTTCTGTAGACTCGTAATTCAATGTAGAATTTTATAGTACAAAAACATTAGCTTAATCATGCATTTTCAGTTTAATTGCATTTTTTGTATTGTTTTGATATTGAATAATTGGTTTGTGGATATGTCTGCTTTGTTGATTTCGGTTCTTTCATCTGGTAATGAGTTTTGCTCTGATTTTTCAGTATGTTGTCATAGAGCCATGTAGGTTTCCCATAGATTTTTGATAGATCTTTGTAGGATGTTCTAATATTGTTTTAGTCTGAGCTTGAGGATAGGAGAAGTCTTGACGACTTCTGACTTTGAAGTTCAACTGTGGTTGAACTTCAGAGATAGTTTCTTGTGGTTTGATGGCCTGTGGGTTCTTCTCAAAGATGGGAGCTGGTTGAAGTCCTGTTGGAGCTTGCAAGGATGCAGTGGATTGAGGCTTAGTCTAGGAGCTTGTTCCCTGTTTGTGAGGTTCGAGATCCTGAAGTTTGAAGGGAGTTCATGGTACTTTCCTGAGGCAGGCACTATGAATGACTTTCATTCTCTCTTCTCACCTCTTTCTTAAGTATCCAATGATGTTGGAGCCAACTTGTGAGTTTAATTTCTCCTGAGGAGGAATGTAAACTGATCACAGTTGTTGAGCCACATGGGATACGATTCCTAAGTGGAAGCCTCCTGGTACTTTCCTGAGGAAGGTCCTATGGGTCTATTCACTTAGCTCCCTTAGTTTATCTAGGATTTCTTAAGTATCCAATGATGTTGGATCCAACTTGTGAGTTTAATTTCTCCTGAGGAGGAATGTAAACTTATCACAGTTGTTGAGCCACATGGGATACGATTCCTAAGTGGAAGCCTCCTAGTACTTTCCTGAGGAAGGTCCTATGGGTCTGTTCACTTAGTTCCCTTAGTTCATATAGGCTTTCTTAAATATCCAATGATGCTGGAGCCTTCATGTGAGTTTAGTTTCTCCTGAGGAGGAATGTAAACCGTTCACAGTTGTTGAGCCGCATAGGATATGATTCCTGAGTGGTAACCTCATGGTACTTTCCCGAGGAAGGCACTATGAGTTTGGCTGCTTAGCTCCCTTTCTTTGGTAAGCTTGTTCTGAAGCTTGGAGACTGGATTGATTCCTCTTGCTTAGGGTTTTGATTAAAGGTTTTGCTTAGATCTTTGCTTAAGGTGTTGCATAGGGTTTTGTTTAGAGATAGATTAAGAGTTTGTTTCAGGGTTGTTAGGGGCCCTGCTCAGGGTTGTTGTTTAAGCTTTGGATAGAGGTTTGCCAGGTTAGCTAGCCTTCTCTTTGTGTTGTTTGACTTGCCTGGTGTTGTGTTGCATTAGACATAGGAATTCATCTAGATAGTTCTGAGGTAGGTACATCTTAGAAGTAGGCTTTGTGTGCATGAGAAGTTGAGGTGGTCCTCCTTCTGCTTGTTTGTTATTGAGTGGCTTTGCTTGTTGGTATTTGGTAGAGCTGAGCTCCCTTACCTCTGTGGCTTGCGGCCTTTGCGCCTTGTTTGTTTAGTTGTTGCATTCATGCATATTTCCAGTATTTCTTTACTTTGCAGTTGATTCCCGTTTGCTGTGTAGTCCTGTTGCCATGATCCCTTAGGAGCTCTGACTTCTCCGCTGTGGAGTCATTATGATAGACATTAGGATGGTCAACCAGGCATGATAACAGTAGGTAGATTCCCTTTTTTTCAGCTATAGTTTTAGGGTGTCTTTTCCCTTTCCTTTCAGTAGTAGTTTTGAGTAGCTTGTGTCGTAGTTAGCTGAACTACAGCTGCTCTGATTCCTTGTGCCAGACGAGGATATGTAGGCATAGGATGCGATATCCTAGCGAGCACACTAACGACTAACCTTTTGTTCTCTCACGGCTGTGCGATCGAGACTTTCCCGCTGACGACTAGTTGTTATCCCTTTTCTATTGCCCGAGGGCTTTTGAGACCAGATCGTAGTTGTAGGTCCCCCGAACCTCTGAGACCAGTTTATCTTCTCACTGCTGTGTGAGAAGCCCCCCTGTTTAGCCATAGTTAGTCGAACTACGTTTGCTCTGATCTTCCATGCTGTGTGGAAGTACGTAGGCACAGGACGCGATGTCCTGGCGAGCAACCTTTTCCCCGTTTAGACGTAGGTAGTCGAACTACGTTGACTCTGACTTTCCCATTGCACGAGGGAGTACGTAGGCCCAGAACACCGTATGTTCTGTCGAGTCCTGTCCTTTTCTTTTCTTTTCAGACTGGCCATTAGCGTAGATAGATAAACACACCCTTTTCCTTATAAACACCAAGCGCGGATCCCATCGAGTACGATGGACGTGAGGGGTGCTAATACCTTCCCCTTGCGTAACCGACTCCCGAATCCAGGTTTTGGTTGCGATGACCATACCTTTTCCCGTCTTTGTGAGGTTTACTTCGAGCGTTTCCTTTCCCGCTCTGAGGGATAAATAACGCACGGTGGCGACTCTCCTGTCAAGCCGACGCCGATTTTTGCAGTAGCGACACATATGCAATCGATGCTAATCTTTTCTCATCCATCAGGCTGAGTTGGTTTAGTCGGTTCTTAATTTATTCTGCCTCATCGAGTTTCACGTCAACCAAAACTCGTAAAGAAGGAATCTCAACTTCTAACGGTAGGACAACTTCCATACCGTACACCAGTGAGAAAGGAGTTGCCCCGGTTGATGTACGTACTGTCGTACGATAACCGTGCAGTGCAAATGACAGCATCTCGTGCCAGTCTTTATAGGTCACAACCATCTTCTGTACAATCTTCTTAATGTTTTTATTGGTCGCTTCAACGGCGCCATTCATCTTCGGCCGGTAAGGAGATGAGTTGTGGTGTTCAATCTTGAAACTTTGGCATAGCTCCTTCATCATCTTGTTATTCAGATTCGGACCATTATTAGTAATGATTCGCTTGGGAATTCCGTATCGACAGATGATGTCCCTCTTTATGAATTTAGCCACCACCTGCTTGGTCACATTAGCATACGAGGCTGCCTCTACCCACTTGGTGAAGTAGTCAATGGCTACTAAAATGAAGCGATGACCGTTAGATGCAGTGGGCTCGATCTTGCCTATCATGTCAATGCCCCACGTGGAGAATGACCACGGGGAGGACATGACATTCAACGGGCACGGCGGTACATGAATCTTATCAGCATAAATCTGGCATTTATGACATCTCTTTGCGAATTTGAAGCAATTCGACTCCATCGTCAGCCAGTAATATCCTGCTCTCGAGATCTTTCTCGTTATAGCATGCCCGCCGGCATGCGTACCAAATGTGCCTTCATGGACTTCTTCCATGAGCATACTCGCTTCTTTCTCATCTACACATCTGAGTAGCACGAGATCGTGGTTTCTTTTATACAGAAATCCATCAGGATTGAGATAGAAGTTTCCAGACAGCCTCCTCAGAGTCTTCTTATCCTGGGTTGACGCTCCCGCAGGATACTCCTTAGTCATAAGGAAGGTCTGAATATCATGGAACCATGGCTTGCCATTGGAGGCTTCCTCGATCGCAAAGATGAATGCAAGTCTATCAAGACGAGAAAGGACAATCCTTGGAGCTTCATTCCAAAAATTGACTTTATACATCGAAGCCAACGTGGCTAAGGCATCAGCCATCTGATTTTCAGCTCTGGGCACATGATGGAGTTCCAATCGATCAAAGAACGGAAGCAGCCTTCTGGCATAGTTCATGTACGGCACCAAATTCGACTGACGAGTCTCCCACTCCCCTTTAATCTGGTTGATCACAAGTGCCGAGTCACCATATACATCTAGGTTCTTGATTCTCAAATCAATTGCTTCTTCTAGACCCATGATGCATGCTTCGTACTCTGCTTCATTATTGGTGACCAGAAACGTCAGTCTAGCAGTGAACGGGATGTGGGATCCATGGGGAGTCGTGATGATTGCCCCAATGCCACTTCCGTAAGAATTAACCGCCCCGTCAAATATCAATTTTCATTGGGATTTCCTATCTGGACCCTCGCCGAGCAACGGTTCATCACAATCTTTCACCTTGAGAAACATGATATCCTCATCGGGGAATTCAAATTTCATCGGCTGATAATCTTCGATCGGCTTTTCGGCAAGGTAGTCAGACAATATGCTTCCCTTGATGGCCTTCTGGGAAACATATCGAATGTCATATTCCGTCAACACCATTTGCCATCTAGCAATCCTGCCCGAAAGCGCCTGCTTCTCGAAGACGTACTTGATCAGATCCATCTTCGAAATCAGCATGGTTGTGTGATTGAGCATGTACTGTCGTAAACGTTTGGCAGCCCAGGCGAGTGCACAACACGTCTTCTCCAGCATTGAGTACCAGGATTCTTAGTCTGTGAACTTTTTACTCAAATAGTAAATGGCATGCTCCTTTCTGCCCGTCTCGTCGTGCTGACCGAGAACATACCCCATACTATTCTCAAGAATTGTCAAGTACATGATTAAAGGTCTTCCGGCCACTGGGGGTATCAAGATGGGAGGTTCCTGCAGATACTGTTTTATTTTGTCAAATGCCTTCTGGCAATCCTCATTCCAGAGAACCGCCTGATCTTTCTTTAGTAGTTTGAACATCGGTTCACACGTGGTCGTGAGCTGAGAGATAAACCTTGCAATGTAGTTTATTCTGCCCAGGAAACCACGAACTTCTCTTTCAGTTTTTGGCGCTGGCATTTCTTGTATTGCTTTTATCTTCGTAGGATCAACCTCGATGCCTCTTTCACTCATGATAAACCCCAGTAGTTTTCATGACCGTACTCCGAAAGTACACTTGTTAGGATTCAGCCTCAACCTGAATTTCCTAAGCCTCTCAAAAAGCTTCAGCAAATTGACCAAATGTCCCTCCTCCGTTTGGGACTTCGCAATCATGTCATCAACATAGACTTCAATCTCATGGTGAATCATGTCATGAAACAAAGTGACCATTGCTCGTTGGTAAGTGGCCCCTGCGTTCTTCAGACCGAAAGGCATTACCTTGTAGCAAAATGTTCCCTAAGGTGTAATAAACGTAGTTTTCTCCATGTCCTCCGGCGCCATCTTGATATGATTGTAGCCGGAGAAGCCATCCATGAATGAAAACACGGAGAACTGAGCTGTATTGTCGACCAACACATCAATATGAGGGAGCGGGAAATCATCTTTAGGGCTCGCCCTATTCAAATCCCGATAATCGACGCACATTCGCACCTTATCGTCCTTCTTCGATACAGGCACTATGTTGGCGACCCACGGAGGGTAAGTAGTGACCTCTAAGAAGCCAGCATCAAGCTGCTTTTGCACTTCTTCTTTGATTTTAACGGCCATATCTGGTTGTGTCCTCCTAAGCTTCTGCTTAACGGGAGGACAATCTTCTCGTAGCGGCAAGTGATGGACCACGATGTCAGTATCAAGTCCGGGCATATCTTCGTATGACCAAGCAAAGACGTCACTATACTCTCGAAGCATCTCGACTAATCTCTGCTTGACATCACTCTGCAATGCAGCCCCTATCCTGACGTTCCTGACCAACTCTTCAGAACCCAGATTCACAATCTCAATCTCTTCCTCGTGAGGCAGAATAACTTTCTCTTCTTGTTTCAACAAGCGGGCCAACTCTTCGGGAAGGTCTTCGTCTTCATCAATCTCTTCTTCGGCTTGATAGATCGGGCAATCAAAGTCGAAGTGAGTCGTAGAAGGTCCAGAGTCGATGTCATCTGTGATGTGGATCCTGCAATAACAAGGGTTAAGCTTAAAACAAGGATATGCAGGTTAGCACAAACCCTATTGCCATTTTATTGTTTTTCAAAACAAATATAAAAACATGAATAATAGAGATCACAACATTTGAATGCGGAAAAAACGCCTTTTGATTTATTGGTGAAATGCATGGACATTACCAAACAAGGCCCTGACAATAAAACCACTAGGCCCTGGGTAAGACATAGGGTTGTACAATAATTGGAGAAAGTAAATCATTACTCTTTGCCTGTCACTTGGATGGTATCCCTGATGGACCAGCTATTGAGGCTCTGGCCTGGTTTGCTTGGCTGAATCCAGGAATCCAAGTCGCAATCGCTGTCTCCGCCGTCTTCAGACACTGCGTTGACACATTCAAATATCACCCCGCCACTGGTAAACTGGGTCGGCCCTTTACCTCGCGACGCACTGTGAGAAGAGGAGGCTTCAGCCGTAGGAGAGTATCCCAACCCAAACTTGTCCTGTTTGTTAGGTATTTCTAGAACTCGCCCCCAGCCTGGGGTAGATCCGGCTTGAACAACGGCCCGAGCTTCCTTGAAGGAAGAGAGAGTCATCTCTGGTTTCTCAGTCATTACTGGAGTCACATCTTTGACCTTAACAGCTTCGAACGCCTAACATAGAGTTTCGTGGATCTCCCCATCCATCTCAACATATTTGAAGGACGACAAATGGCTCACCATTATGTCTTCCTCGCCACAGACAGTTATAATGCTGCCCCCAACAGCATACTTGAGCTTTTGGTGCAACGTGGAGGTCACGGCACCAGCAGAATGGATCCATGGCCGGCCTAAGAGACAGCTGTAGGCGGGCATGATGTCCATGATGTAGAAGACTGCGTCGAAAGTTTCCGGCCCAACTTGGATTGGCAGAGTTACCTCTCCAAAGACATGACGCTTGGTTCCATCGAAAGCCTTCACAACCAGATCACTGGGTGTGCAAATCAATCCTCTAGTATCCAGCTTCATCAATGCCTTCTTCGAGAGAACATTGAGTGAGGACCCAGTGTCCACCAACACATGAGACATAACTATTCCCCTACACTCTATCGAGATGTGCAGGGCGCTGTTGTGGTTTCTTCCCTTCGGCGTCAGCTCCAGGTCAGTGAACCCTAACCCGTTTCCAACATTCACGTGGGCGACTACCCCTTCCAACTGGTTGACCGAGATTTCCTGCGGTACATATGTGGTATTCAAAACCTTTAGCAGCGCGTTGCGATGTGCCTCAGAACACAACAACAAATTCAGGATGGAGATTTTCGAGGGTATTTGATGGAGGTGATCCACGATCTTGTAATCACTCTTCTTGATCAACCTCATGAACTCTTCAGCGTCCTTTACAAGTAAGTCCTTCTCTACCCCACGAGGGGTTTCCTCAACGACTTTACTTTTTCCCTTATCAGTTTTCTCAGCTTTGTCTGCTTTGTCTACCACAATCTCAGGTGGAGCAAATACTCTTCCGCTACGTGTGATTCCACCAATTCCCACTAGGTTATCCACAGACTGCCCAGAGGGTTCCAGTTCCAACTTCTGCCCGTTACAGTAGACGTCTGCCCCATAGTGCCACGGGACAGCGTTGGTGATTTCAAAAGGTATCGACCCAGCCTTTATGATGGTAATTGTGGGCGGCATGGACGCAGAAATGGTTATCGTCTTGCGAGGGATGGTGATGGTGGCAACCTCATCATCCTGTTTCAGCATTACCTCTCCAGATCCACATTCGACCCTTCGTTTAAACTGCAAGATTCCTTCGATCATCAGACTCTGAATCCCTATTGTCAACTGTTCACATCCATCAGGACAAGTCACACAGCCCATACACAATTCTCCACAGCCCGGAAAGAAGCCTCTCTTTATCAGCTTGGCTTTAACGAAGCTAAGCGGTGTCTTCAGATCCTTGACGTCAGTCAACAAATCTAAGTTCTCTTCTTCAATAATAGCATTCACCCCACCTCCCCTATGGTTTGGCATAGGGTTCTTTGTGACATTCGGCATATTATCTGAGAAATTGGTGATCTTAGCATCCACCATATCTTGCACCTTGTGCTTGAATGCCTTGCAGTTTTCTATCGTGTGGCCAGGTTCCCCTGAGTGAAAATCACATGTTGCATTCGCATCATAACCCTGCGGGGGTGCCCCTGTCAAGGGAGCCAGGGTTCTTTTTTGGACTAACTGTAACTGAAGCATAGTTTGTAATAGCTGAGCATAAGACATGGGTGGTGTCTCAAGGTGACGACTTGCCAGAGGTGCCCTGTTCTGATACCTTCTGCACCCTTGCTGATTTGGCTGCTGCTGCGGCTGGGGTTGTTGGACAGCAGGGATGGTTATGCTAGCCACCTGCTGGCGCTGGCCCTTACCTTTCCTCCGGGTGTTAGACACGACGCTCGTCTCTCCTTCGCGCCTTTTGTTACTGTATGGTTTCTTTCCTCCTCCAGCTGAGGATAGATCAACACCTTGAATTTTCCCCAATTTGATCCCATTTTCAACGTGCTTGCCCGTAATGATGAGATCGGAGAAACTCCCTGACATACTGCTGACCAATTTCTCGTAATAGACCCCCGGGAGAGTGGCTACAAACATCTCAACAAGCTCTCGTTCAACCATCGGCGGCTGAACTCTAGCTGCTAATTCATGCCATCGCTGGGCGTATTCTTTAAACCCCTCGTTGTTCCTCTGTGACAAGTTCTGCAGTTGAACCCGGTTCGGAGCCAAATCACTGTTATACTGATAATGGTGCACAAAGGCCTCAGCAAGTTCTTTCCATGTGCGCACGCTGGTGGGTTCCAAGCCCATGTACCATTCCAAGGATGGCTCGGACAAGCTATCCTGAAAGAAGTGCATCAGCAGCTTCTCATCTTCAGAGTGAGCGGACATCTTTCGGCAGTATGACCTTAAGTGGACACGAGGGCAAGTGGTGCCCTTGTATTTCTCAAAGTCGGGTACCTTGAATTTAGGAGGCACCTTGAAATCAGAAATCAATCCCAGTTTAGTCATGTCGACACCCATAATGTTCTAGTTCTCAAAATTCTTCATTTTGTCCTTGAGTGCTTTAAACCTCAGACGTGCTTCAGCAGTCAGTTCTCCTTCAGCACTCCTATGTGAGAACAAATCTTCTTGGCGATCTTCTAGCCATGGCTGAGGCCCATATAGATTTCCAGCACCTGTGTTGCCATTGCCTAGTCCAGTGTTGCCATTAGCCTCAAAGTTTCCATTACTGACGCCAGTCGTATTACCATAGAGCCCGATGTTAGTGATCACATTGCCGTTACCACTTCCATTCCCCCCGGTCACAGGGATGCCACCCTGAGGAGTTTCAACAGGTGGGGGTGTAACACCCATTTTAATTATTTAGTCATTTTATTATTATTTTAAATATTATGTGTTGGTGTGCCCTTTGGTGGGGGTGTATTTGGTGATGTTTGGTGGGTGTCCCTAATGTGGGAGGATTATTGGTGGTATTTTGGTGAATATAATAATATAGTGTATAATATTGATATTGGTGGGAATATTATTACTATTATTATATTTATTATAGTTACTATTGTTATTAACATTATTATTATTTTGGTGAGATAATAATAGGATTATTATTACTATCATTATTATTATTATTTTATTAAGTTATTAACATTATTATTATTTTGGTGAGATAATAATAGGATTATTATTACTATTATTATTATTATTATTATTTTATTAAGTTATTAACATTATTATTATTTTGGTGAGATAATAATAGGATTATTATTACTATTATTATTATTATTATTATTTTATTATTATTATTATTAAGTTATTATTATTATTGGGATTAGAGAATGAAAATAGAAACGTGAGGGATTAGTAGTTTTACGATACATTGTGAGAAGTTAGAGCAAGTGGAAAAGAACAATAGAAAGGAGAGAACGGAAAAGGGAACGGAAAAGGGAGCGAAGAACGAAGGATACAGGGGAAAATCAGAATTGGCCAAACCTTGGAGGATTCTTTCATCGATCAACCGATTAACAAGGTAAGGGGGGAGAAACTTGATTGGGAATGGTTTATACATGTATAGGGTAGTTGGGGATTCCTTAACCCCGTAGGAAATTGATCGATATATGATAATATATATTGTTATGTTATGATTGATGATGATTGTTGTTAATTATATAGTAATCGTTAATGAATTGGTGTTTTGGGATGATTTGGCATATAGGGCATATAGGGTGTTTTACAGTTTTTAGGGAAAATTCTGTATGGCTTTTGAGGTATCGATAAAGTGTGTAGGTGATGATTTTGGGAATAGGAATTAGAAGCCTATTGGTTACGGTAATGTGCAAGATTGGTACTAGAATAGACTGAGGATCTGAGTTGAGATGATAGGTACGTTTGGCCTTGATGCACTGTAAGAATGATGAGTGTGGGAACTAACTTGTGTACTTGGTGATAGTGCATGTTTCCCGTAATAATGACTGGTGGACAATTAGTTGATGTATATGTATGTAGTGATCAGTAGGATCGCGTACCCCTGAGTGGTGGGATATGTTATATCTTGGTGTTAAAGTATGAACTTGTTTACTATCTGGTTGATTTATATGGTGTTGGTGTATGTTATATCTGTACATATGTGCATTGGTGTATGATGATATCATCAGGAGGATCGTGTGCACGTTGAGTGCCTAAATATATTAGTTATGCATTGGTGTGTGCATATCATGGTGTTTTGGTGGGATGAATCATGTCTCAGGAGGAGCGTAAGTGAGTCATCCGTACTCCTTTGTGGAGAATGGTGGGGGATAGATCATGTCTCAGGAGGAGCGTAAGTGATCTATCCAGGTTCGATTGAATGAACCAACGAGTCGGTACCACATGCATGGTGTTGAGTTGTATTTTGCATTATAATATGTTATATTGTAATTTGAACAGTAGGTTCGTCATATGGTGTTGTTAGGGGTGAATCTTGGTGTGTTGTACTACCTTATTTACATGTATTACATTACCATTATATTTTTGATCATGATTTCTCACCCCTTTGTTGTTGTTGTGGTCTGTGCTTCTTCGGAAGTACAGATAATCCAGGTGCTTAGCTAGCTTGGATATTGGTGTGATTGTCGAGTCTAGGATGCTCTGATACGTAGCACGGGACTTGGGCGTTTTTATTTGTTTTATGTTGAACTGATATTTTATTCCCCTGTGAACGTATCAAACTTTTATTGAATTTTATTATTTAATATTCCGCTGAAGTTGGAGATAAACCTTTTTATAAGGAAACTTTTTTTTTATGTGATATCCCACTTGGGAGAATTGGAACTCTGATTTTGTTTATTTATAATGTTTATTAATTTAATTGATTTTGGGAAGTGGGGTGTTACAATTGGTATCAGAGCAGGTCGGTCCGTCCGGCCAGTGTTGTTGAGTCGAGTTGAGTCTGTCCTTTATGATGTAGTTGAGTATCTTTTAAACCTGGTGTTGTTGTTTGGAGCAGTATGGCAGGAAGGAACGATGTTGCATTGGCTGCTGCTATGCAAGCAATGGCACAGGCTGTTGCTAATCAGAATCAAACTGCAGATGCCCAATTCAGGAGTTTGGCGCAGTTTCGGAGTAACAAGCCGCCAACGTTCGAAGGGGGAATTCTGGACCCCGAAGCTGCTCAGAAGTGGCTGAAGGCGATTGAGAAGATCTTCAGAACTATGGAATGTAGCGATGAGCAAAAGGTGAGGTTTGGTACTCACATGTTGGAGGGTGAAGCTGAAGTCTGGTGGGACAATAGTCGCCAAAGGTTGGAAGCTGTTGGAACTACCATTAGTTGGGAGGTGGTTCGAAAAGGTTTTCTGGAGAAGTATTTCCCGGAAGATATCCGAAGCGCTAAGGAAATTGAATTCTTAGAGCTGAAGCAAGGTAGCATGACTGTAGCAAAATATGCTGCCAAGTTTGAGGAGCTGGTGCAGTATTGTCCCCACTATAATGTGGAAGGGGCAATGACCTCTAAGTGCTTAAAGTTTGAGAATGGACTGCGTCCAGAGATTAAGTTGGGAATTGCTTGTCAGAAGATCAGGAGCTATCCTGAGCTAGTAAGCAGGAGCAGAATTTATGATAATGATAACCGAGCAAGGATTGCACACTACAAAGCTGTTAATGACCGCAAGGGTAAGCATAGGTTTAGTGGTACTCCTTATAGTGTTGCTGCTGATAAGGGAAAACGTAAAGTTGTTATTGATAAGAAGCCTAGAGATGGGAGAGCATTTGCTGAAGGGAAATGTTTTCGGTGCGGTGGTATGGGACACCATGCTAATGATTGTCCTAATGAGGCCAAGAAATGTTTTAAGTGTGGGAAACCAGGTCATGTGATAGCTGATTGCAGAGCAACTATGCCGACCTGTTATAACTGTGGTGAGAAGGGTCATATCAGTACACATTGCGAGAAGCCGAAGAAGCCTCAAACGTCTCCAGCTGGTGGAAAAGTGTTTGCCTTGGCAGGAACTCAAGCTGCCAGTGATGAGCGTGTGATCAGAGGTACTTGTATTATCAATAATATTCCTTTGATTGCTATTATTGATACGGGTGCAACGCACTCGTTTATTTCTGTAGATTGTGTGAAGAGGATAGGTTTAGTGCCGTCCACTCTGGAGGTACAGATGACTATTGAGACACCCTCTATAGGTTCAGTGACTACTTCTTTGGTATGCCTGAAGTGTCCGCTGACTATTTTCGGTAGAGAATTTGGAGTGGATCTGATTTGTCTACCACTTGGTAAGTTGGATGTTATTCTGGGTATGAACTGGTTAGAGTTCAACCGAGTCTACATCGATTGTTTTCGGAAGGAATTGTTGTTCCTGACCCCTGAAGAGGAAGTTGTGGCAAGTTCTTTGTCTAATAAAGAATTGAGGGCCTTGTTGGAAGATGAAACTAGAGTGTTTGCTTTATTTGCAACTTTATCGAGGGATAATAAAGTGCCAATGGAGGAATTAGCAGTGGTGAATGAATTTCCAGAAGTGTTTCCTGATGACATTACGGAATTGCCTCTGACGCGAGAAGTAGAATTTGGTATTGATCTTGTTCCTGGTACGAGACCTATTTCTATGGCGCCATACAGGATGTCTGCAGTGGAATTGGCGGAGTTGAAGTCTCAGATTGGAGAATTGTTGGATAGAAAGTTTATTAGACCAAGTGTATCGCCGTGGGGAGCTCCAGTGTTGTTGGTGAAGAAGAAGGATGGTAGTATGCGTCTGTGCATCGATTACCGTCAATTGAATAAAGTGACTATTAAGAATAAGTATCCTTTACCTAGGATTGACGATTTGATGGACCAGCTGGTGGGAGCTCGTGTATTTAGTAAGATCGATTTGAGATCGGGTTATCATCAGATAAGAGTAAAAGAAGGTGATATTCAGAAGATTGCTTTTAGGACTCGATATGGACATTACGAATATGCTGTAATGCCGTTTGGAGTGACTAATGCACCGGGAGTATTTATGGAGTATATGAACAGAATTTTCCATTCTTACTTGGATCAGTTCATTGTAGTGTTTATTGATGATATATTAATTTATTCTAAATCTGATGAAGAGCATGCAGGACATATGAGAATTGCCTTGCAAGTGTTGAAGGAAAATAAATTATTTGCTAAACTGTCAAAGTGTGACTTTTGGTTGAAGAAAGTAAGTTTCTTGGGGCATGTAATATCTGAAGATGGAATAGCGGTGGATCCGTCAAAAGTAAGTGCAGTATTGCAGTGGGAACCGCCGAAGACAGCGACAGAGATTAGAAGCTTTTTGGGGTTAGCCGGTTATTACCGCAGGTTTATTGAAGGGTTCTCTAATTTGGCGTTGCCATTAACTCAGTTGACGAGAAAGAACCAAGTTTTTGTATGGGATGCTGCTTGTGAAGAAAGTTTTGAAGAGTTGAAAAAGAGATTGACTACGGCATCGGTGTTAGTGTTACCGACTCCGAGTGAACCGTTTGTGGTGTACTGTGATGCGTCTAAGATGGGATTAGGCGGGGTTCTGATGCAGAATGGTAAAGTAGTAGCATATGCATCGCGGCAATTGAGAGTGCATGAGCGAAATTATCCGACTCATGATCTCGAATTAGCTGCGGTTGTTTTTGTGTTGAAAATTTGGAGACACTATTTATATGGTTCAAGATTTGAAGTGTTTAGTGATCATAAGAGTCTGAGATACCTGTTCGATCAGAAAGAGCTGAATATGAGGCAGAGAACATGGTTGGAGTTTTTGAAGGATTATGACTTCAGTTTGAGTTATCATCCAGGAAAGGCTAACATAGTGGCAGATGCTTTGAGTAGGAAAGCAATTCATATGGCAGCTCTGATGGTGAAAGAAATTGAGTTAATTGAACAGTTTAGAGATTTGAGCATGGTTTGTGAGATTACTGCAGATAGTGTAATGTTGGGTATGTTGCAGGTAAATAATGACTTCTTGGATATGATTAGAGAGAATCAGAAGTTGGATGTAAAATTGGTAGATTTGATGCTTGGAGTAGGGAGTGACTCCGATAGTGACTTTAAATTGGATAGTACGGGTGTGTTGAGATTTAGAGGCAGGATTTGTGTACCAGATGATGAAGAATTGAAAAAGTCAATTTTGAGCGAAGGACATCGTAGTAGCCTGAGTATTCATCCGGGAGCTACGAAAATGTATCATGATTTGAAGAAATTATTTTGGTGGTCTGGTATGAAAAGAGACATAGCTCAATTTGTGTATGTCTGTTTGACATGTCAGAAGTCGAAGGTGGAACACCAGAGACCTTCTGGATTTATGCAACCATTAGAGATTCCGGTTTGGAAATGGGATTGCATTACTATGGATTTTGTGACAGGTTTGCCGAATACGACGAGAGGTTTTGATGCTATATGGGTGATTGTGGATCGATTGACGAAGTCTGCACACTTTGTGCCGATCAATATTGGTTTTCCGTTAACGAAGCTGGCGGAGATTTATATTCGGGTAATTGTGAAGTTACATGGTGTTCCGTCCAGTATTGTGTCAGATAGAGATCCACGGTTTACTTCGGAATTTTGGAAGAGCTTGCAGGAAGCTTTGGGAACTAAGTTGAAATTGAGTTCAGCTTATCATCCGCAAACTGATGGTCAGTCGGAGAGGACTATTCAGTCGCTTGAAGATTTGTTGAGAGCTTGTGTGTTAGAGAAGGGTGGTGCGTGGGATACTCATTTACCATTGATTGAGTTCACGTACAATAACAGTTACCATTCGAGTATTGGAATGGCACCGTTTGAAGCTTTGTATGGGAGGAGGTGTAGGACTCCTCTGTGTTGGTATGAAACTGGTGAGAATATGGTGCTTGGGCCATAAATTGTACAGCAGACTACTGAGACAATTCAAATGATTCGTGAGAAATTGAAAGTGTCTCAGAGTAGGCAGAAAAGCTATCATGATAATCGGAGGAAAGAGTTGGAATTCTGTGTAGGTGATCACGTATTCCTAAGAGTTAATCCGATGACCGGGGTGGGTCGTGCATTGAAGTCCAAGAAGCTGGATCCTAAGTTTATTGGACCTTATGAAATTTTGCAAAGAGTTGGTGATGTGGCCTATAGGGTGGCGTTTCCGCCTGAGTTGTCGAATCTACATGATGTGTTTTATGTGTCGCAATTGCGAAAGTATGTTTCTGATCCATCTCATGTGATTCAGAGAGATGATGTTCAGATTCGGGAGAATCTTACTGTTGAGACGATGCCGTTGAGGATCGAGGACCGTAAGATGAAACAACTCCGAGGGAAAGAGATACCTTTGGTGAAGGTAGCTTGGGGAGGTGCTGCAGGAGGCAGTGTGACCTGGGAGTTGGAAAGCAGGATGCGAGAAGCGTATCCGGGGCTATTTCCATCCGATAATTTTCGAGGACGAAAATAATTAAAGTGGGGGAGAGTTGTAACACCCATTTTAATTATTTAGTCATTTTATTATTATTTTAAATATTATGTGTTGGTGTGCCCTTTGGTGGGGGTGTATTTGGTGATGTTTGGTGGGTGTCCCTAATGTGGGAGGATTATTGGTGGTGTTTTGGTGAATATAATAATATAGTGTATAATATTGATATTGGTGGGAATATTATTACTATTATTATATTTATTATAGTTACTATTGTTATTAACATTATTATTATTTTGGTGAGATAATAATAGGATTATTATTACTATCATTATTATTATTATTTTATTAAGTTATTAACATTATTATTATTTTGGTGAGATAATAATAGGATTATTATTACTATTATTATTATTATTATTTTATTAAGTTATTAACATTATTATTATTTTGGTGATATAATAATAGGATTATTATTACTATTATTATTATTATTATTATTTTTTATTATTATTATTATTATTAAGTTATTATTATTATTGGGATTAGAGAATGAAAATAGAAACGTGAGGGATTAGTAGTTTTACGATACATTGTGAGAAGTTAGAGCAAGTGGAAAAGAACGATAGAAAGGAGAGAACGGAAAAGGGAACGGAAAAGGGAGCGAAGAACGAAGGATACAGGGGAAAATCAGAATTGGCCAAACCTTGGAGGATTCTTTCATCGATCAACCGATTAACAAGGTAAGGGGGGAGAAACTTGATTGGGAATGGTTTATACATGTATAGGGTAGTTGGGGATTCCTTAACCCCGTAGGAAATTGATCGATATATGATAATATATATTGTTATGTTATGATTGATGATGATTGTTGTTAATTATATAGTAATCGTTAATGAATTGGTGTTTTGGGATGATTTGGCATATAGGGCATATAGGGTGTTTTACAGTTTTTAGGGAAAATTTTGTATGGCTTTTGAGGTATCGATAAAGTGTGTAGGTGATGATTTTGGGAATAGGAATTAGAAGCCTATTGGTTACGGTAATATGCAAGATTGGTACTAGAATAGACTGAGGATCTGAGTTGAGATGATAGGTACAGTTTGGCCTTGATGCACTGTAAGAATGATGAGTGTGGGAACTAACTTGTGTACTTGGTGATAGTGCATGTTTCCCGTAATAATGACTGGTGGACAATTAGTTGATGTATATGTATGTAGTGATCAGTAGGATCGCGTACCCCCGAGTGGTGGGATATGTTATATCTTGGTGTTAAAGTATGAACTTGTTTACTATCTGGTTGATTTATATGGTGTTGGTGTATGTTATATCTGTACATATGTGCATTGGTGTATGATGATATCATCAGGAGGATCGTGTGCACGTTGAGTGCCTAAATATATTAGTTATGCATTGGTGTGTGCATATCATGGTGTTTTGGTGGGATGAATCATGTCTCAGGAGGAGCGTAAGTGATTCATCCGTACTCCTTTGTGGAGAATGGTGGGGGATAGATCATGTCTCAGGAGGAGCGTAAGTGATCTATCCAGGTTCGATTGAATGAACCAACGAGTCGGTACCGCATGCATGGTGTTGAGTTGCATTTTGCATTATAATATGTTATATTGTAATTTGAACAGTAGGTTCGTCATATGGTGTTGTTAGGGGTGAATCTTGGTGTGTTGGTGTGTTGTACTACCTTATTTACATGTATTACATTACCATTATATTTTTGATTATGATTTCTCACCCCTTTGTTGTTGTTGTGGTCTGTGCTTCTTCGGAAGTATAGATAATCCAGGTGCTTAGCTAGCTTGGATATTGGTGTGATTGTCGAGTCTAGGATGCTCTGATACGTAGCACGGGACTTGGGCGTTTTTATTTGTTTTATGTTGAACTGATATTTTATTTCCCTGTGAACGTATCAAACTTTTATTGAATTTTATTATTTAATATTCCGCTGAAGTTGGAGATAAACCTTTTTATAAGGAAACGTTGTTTTTATGTGATATCCCACTTGGGAGAATTGGAACTCTGATTTTGTTTATTTATAATGTTTATTAATTTAATTGATTTTGGGAAGTGGGGTGTTACAGGGGGACTGGAACACTCCCACCATGAAGCACACCGTTGCTGTCAACCCTTGAGATTAGAGGCTAGACCAATGTTCTGAGCTGGTCTTGGCCGTTGGCAACCACTTGCATGAGCTCCATGAAGCGGTCCATCCTCTCTCGGAGTTCCTGGACATCAGTTTGCACTTGTTCCATTGCTCTAGCTTGATTCGCTCTGGTCGGATAGCGGTGGATCGGTCTTCGGCCAATCCTGGAACAACCTGTATACATAAAGGGTTAGAAAAAAACGACAAGGTGCTTGCCATGCAAATGCAAACGTGTGTCTGTGCCTTGGGGAGATCCCCCCCGATCCTAGTTTCCAAGACAAATAAAGTCTATCATCCAATCATGGAAAAGAAATCCTCATATATTCATCTGAAAAGCCCACTCGGGTAGCGTACAACTGTAATCGCATACAACTGAAGCAACAAGGCATGACCCCAACCAACAGACCTGGCGGTGATCAGCATATCAATGCATAAAATGTACAAAAAGAGATACAAAAGATCAGGTGCGGCCACAGGCACACAAATCTTCTATCAGCTTCCTTGTAGCGGGATGACCTGGCTGAGTAAGCAAACCCTGGGCCAGCAGGTCCCTCTGCCTGATGGACTCTGGGAGGTTCTCGGCAACGCTCCTAGAAACACCTGCTTCAGAATGGTCCTTGACTCTACTCCTCTTAGCATCAGCCCGGAGTTGAAAATCTTGTAAATTCGCCTTGGCCTCAGCCCATCTATACTGGACGTCTCGTCGCAGTGAGGCTTCAACCTCTATCTTCTTGTCTTTCACCAGAATCTGGGCTTCTAGCTCGGCTACTTGCTGCTTCAGCTTTTCTTCCCGCTCTTTGTATTTGGCTAAGGTGCTGCTCCAGACCCTCTCGTATTGGGTTAACTTCCGGTACACTTTGTCCAGATCCTGTTTCTTGGTTATCAACACGCCATGTACTGACTTTAGGTCTAACCCCAGACGTTCCCTAGCATCAGTTTCTTTGGCCAGGTTGGCGCCTAGATGGTTGATCATCTCAGTCTGCTTCTTACAGGTATAAACGGCTTCACTTTTCTCTTTCCGAAGTTGAGCGATCTCTTTCTCCAACTCTTCGTTGACTTTTCGTAGCTCTTCCTTCTCTTGGAGTACCTGGTTGAATCTCTGAATATCAACTGTGGTAGGCTCTTTGTACACAGGAGGATACAATGGTTCCACAGCAGGAAACGACATTAGAAACTTGGCGGCTCTTTCTCGAACCCAAGTCACATACGGATCAAAGGCCTCGTTGTTGCTTTTTCCTAGCAAGACTTTCCCCTTTCGGTGAATCTTGCTCCAAGCATTCTGTACCTTGACCAAAGTGTCACCTTCAAGCAACCCTGTGAGATACAGAGATTCCCGTATCTCTTCCTCTTTAGGAGGACCTCGTAGTGCATACCCAAATTGTCGTACCAACAGAGATGGATTGTAGTTGATACATCCATTCCTTCCGACCAAGGGGACGTTAGGAAAGTCACAGCAGCTATGCACAATATCTTTGCCCAGTAGATCTCTATCAAACCAGATAATATTGTCAGCGGTCAAACCCATCAAATGCACGTACCAAGGTGAAGACTCAGCAGCATCAATGAACGGCCCCGACTTAGGAAGATGGCTAGAAAACCACTTATACAGTAAAGGAGCACAACATGCCACGTTCTTCCCCTTTCTGTTTTCATTCTTGCTGTGAACTGAATGGTAGACGTCTCCGAGGAGAGTGGGCACTGGATTCCTAGAGGCAAATATATGGCAAGCATCCATGCTTATGAAGTCTGGATGACTTGGAAATAGCACAATCCCATAAATGCAAAGGGCTAAGAAGGCATTGAATACATCCCATCGACCCTTCTCGGCAAACTTTCGGGCTTTTTCCATCAGGAAAGGCAAAGGGAAACCATGAACTCCAATCTTTTGGGATACCATCCCTTCCAACTAAAACTCATCTACATGAAGAGCGTCAGTCAACTTACTCAATTTAGGTTCACCCTCAACACGGTAATAAGGCATTTGATTCAACAAAGGCACCCCCAACAGGTCAGAGTACTCTTCCAAGGTCGGGGCTAGGACATAGTCTGGAAACACAAAGCATCTGAGCTGTGGGTCGTAAAACTGCAGTAGGGCCTAGAGGCCATTCAACTCGTACGTAGGAAGCTTATACACAATACCCAGAAGTCTCCCATAACTCTTTCTGAAACTCTTCATCACTGTCTTATCAGCCAAAGAAATCAAAGCTCGTAACTCTCGGATGTCAGGAGTTCATAGCTTGTAAGCCACAGTCTTCTTCAGAGATGCCATATCAACCATGAGGATCAAGATCACTAGAACCAGGGGAGAAATATGCACCTGCAACATAGACACACGTTAATGACATGCAAATGAGGATGCAAACAATGCAAAATGCAATCATGCAGCAGGAGATCAAGATGGCTGTGTTGTTGAGGAGATGAAGGCTCTGTATCAACAAAACCACAACACTGATCTGTCAAGAACAACCATATCTCTGGTAAGAAGAACCCCTGATACCAGACCATAAATCTTCTCTGTCAAGAACAACCACATATCTGATGATGAGAACCTCTGATACCAACAAAACTGATTCATTATCAAGAAAACCAGGTAGTCTGAAGGTTAAGGTTTCCTGCAACAAACCCGACCCTGCTCACAGGTATGGACCTAATCGCGGAAGAGGTTCGGCATCCTATGCGGTCATCAGCGTCACAGACTTTCAAGAAACGATGACACGATACCCAGAAGGTGTGGCATCATCATCTCTTGAAGCGACCTCACTTAGCTGAATTCCAAATGATCGGTTCCCAGAGTCGACAATCCTCAGATCCGACAACCCCTCGAGTCCAAAGGACCGATAGGAAGCCATCAAAGAGAACCTCGTCTGAGTGTGGATTACATGGGAACTGATGCAAGCAAAGCAAGCACGTCCTCCACTAACCCACTCTAATACTATGTAGCTCTCAAGCCTGGGTCTGGCTTCTCACTCATCAGAATGCCCCTCCCACAGCAGCACAGATAATCATATCATACTGAAAATAAAGTGCGGGAAATAAAATGCAATAAAAACAACCCAACAAGTAAATATACAAGCGCTAGGATTGACTCTCGCAGGGGATGTTGGATCCCCAGATTGACTCGCATAAGGGACGTTGGATCCCAGGAAACTATCAAGTCCCTATCAGAGTCGCCAGCTGTCGCTACCGCGAAAATAAGGTGCCAGCAAAACAAAAGAGTCGCCACCTTTCATTATTTATCCCTCAGAACGGGAAAGGAAACGATCGGAAAAACCTGACGAAAAGGTATAAGACAAGGTCATCACAACCGTTGTCTGGGTTCGGGAGTCGGTTACGCAAGGGGAAGGTATTAGCACCCCTCACGTCCATCGTACTCGATGGGATCCACGCTTGTTATGTTTATCTGACGCGTTTATTTAACTATCTACCTATCAAGGCTGTCGCTACTGCGAAAATCGGCGCCGGCTGAACAGAAGAGTCGCCACCGTGCGTTATTTATCCCAAAGGAGGGAAAGGAAACGCTCAGAGTAAACCTACCGCAAAGACGGGAAAGGAATGGTCATCGCAACCAAATCCTGGATTCGGGAGTCGGTTACGCAAGGGGAAGGTATTAGCACCCCTCACGTCCGTCGTACTCGACGGGATCCATGCTTGCTTTCTGTCGAAAGGATGGTTATTCTATCTACTCTACAGGTCCGGGGTTAAAAGAAAAGAAAATGACTCGGCAAAGTATCACACTTTATGCCTACGTATTCCCGTCTGGAACGAGAAATCAGAGTCAACGTAGTTCGCCTACCTACGGGAAAGGAGGGGAAGGTTGCTCGCTAGGATATCGCATCCTATGCCTACGTACTTTCATACAGCATGAAAGATCAGAGCAAACGTAGTTCGGGCCACGTACGACACAAGCTTGTTTTGATTGCTTTTATTCCTTCTGAAAAAGGTTTTTCTGATTAACAGTCCAAGCGGACAAAAATGACGTCTTAATGAGTTCACATTCTTTTACGAAAGAAGTGTCTTTTATTGTGTTTGAAATATTTATTGTGTTTTTCTGTTTGTTTTGAGAAAGAAAGAGACAGAACTCTAACCTACGGTTGAAAAGGGGAATCAAACTAACCTAATGTTATCATGCATGGGTTAAGACCTAGTGTCTATCATGCTCCTCTCCTGCACAGAGAGAAACAGAGATCCTAAGGGAATAGACGGAAACAGAAACAATAGCAGATATATACAGTAAAGCACTAAAATGCATGGATGCAACAATACAAGCGAGACAAGGGAGTCCCACTCAACCTCGAACCTAGAAAACAATAGGCAAAAGTGAACGAGATTCACTTTCAACCCAATAAGTTAAACAACAAACAATACAGTCAGGGAAAACCAATCAATACATCAGAAATTAAACAGCTCAAATAAACAGCCACAGCAGCTCTGCATCACATCTGACTTCAAGTCCTCATCAATCAGCTATAAGCTTCAGCAAGCATCAATCTCCATCTCCATAGCCTTCAAGCAAGGTCTTTGTCATCAATCTTCAGTCTACAATGGCTTTTCTTCAAGTCTCAAACCTCCAGGATGAGGGATCAATCACAAGAGTGAATTGGGCGTTAAGCAATTAGTTGACCACCAAGGGTGGCAAACAGACTGCTAACAACACATCAGATATTTTCTCTCAAGAGTTCTATCCCTTAGACATTAGCACCAAGCCTTCCAAAGGAAGGGGGTGAGTGTCTTAGAGAGACTCTGCATCACAGAGAAGAATGGAGGTAGTCAAGACCTTCCATGTTTGAGAATCAAGTTGACTACTCTAGAGCTCTGCCTAACTCCTAAACCCTATAGCCTTCAACAGTTGCCAGCACATAATCTCCTCCTCAACTCTGGAAGTTGGTCTTCAGTCTTTGATCTTCACATGGCTTCATCTTCTCAAGTCTTCAGCTCTCCCAATCCCCAAGCAATCCCAATACCCACACAGACAAATTATAATCCCTAGAGAGGGCACACCACACTAGTCAAGCAAATATAGCCAGTACTAATAGCAGTAGGGGAATCCTAACAATTTCTAAGGGATCTATCTTATACCCATAACCCCTATAGTCCCATACCCCAAAAACCAAATGAAAATTCCTAAAAGAATCTAATCTATTTCACTTATGTTATCACCTAAACCCTAATTTGGTCACTATAATATCACCTATTCAAATCACCTAAAATTTAATCCTAAAAATATGAATTAAATCTTACATACAAGTTGAAGTTCTAAACTAAACAACCTAAAAAGAATGGATTAAAAATACTAAAGCATCTATTCAAACTAAAATCACCAAATTTGAGTATCAAACAAAACTCATTAAAATGCTATTTACAAGAAAAATGCATGAAAAATATTAAAACAAAATAAAATGCCAATTTTATCATTTAATATTTTTCTAGACAGAATTTTTGACCTAGAGAAAAAAGAACCAATTAAAAACAAGCTATTTCCATTTTTTTATGATTTTTTAAAGATGAGAAAAATATAAAAGAAAATAAAAACACAAAATATGAAATAAAAGGGGAGGGGGTCTGAATAGCATCTTCGCCTAGTTATTATTCATGTGGGCCAGAAAAAATGGGGGCGCGCATAGCAATTGGCGCTAGGCCCAGTTGGTTCAAAAAATCAGTTGAAAAATAAAAGAAAAATATTAAATTCACGGTGCGTTTAGCAATCATTCTCAGTGTTATTTCCAATTGGGCTTTGCTGGGGGGTGGGAATATCACAAGTTGGATCAGGCCCAGAGGTGCGTTTTAAGTGAAACGCATCGTTTCACATTGAGATTTCCCTCCGTTTTCAACTTCAAATGCCAGCCACACGATCAGATGAAAATGTCAACAATAAAAGGCAATCCAACGGCTATTGGTCATCGTCCCCAATCATGAAGCTAGGGTTTCAGAACTTCACAGCTTCCATGCATGCAATCAAGCCCATTGTGCTCCCTCAATTCACAATGAAATTCAAAAGTTCCAAAACCAAAATTGGTCTACTCTTTCCCAGGAACACGATTATACGCATAACTTCCATTAAAACCCACTGTATCTCCCAAACAGAAAGCATGAACACACGGGTTCAGACAAATTGCACTGAGATCAAGCATGGTACTTCTTGGTATTAATGGCATCATCTTGCTCATGGTGTTGCACTGATTTCATTAAGCCATTACATGATCATTATCACTCAATATCTAGCCTAATCATAACCATCAAAGAATCATCACCCTGTTATGGAACCTCATGGAACTCTCTCTAATTCTCAGGGATCACTCACCTAATGTCTCTAAACATGATTACCCTAGCCATTTCATCTAATAATGCATAAATAGAGGGATTCAAATGCTTTTGCAAACCTGAAAAATGGTGATGGCAGATGTATCTACACTCCAATCCAATGCTTGAAGCTGGTCACAAATGATCTCCAATGGCTGAGAATCTTTCTGTTTGCAAGATCTTGGATGGACACTGTTTGGATTGTGAGATTGGATTCAACTTGCTTCACTTGCACTTTGGAAGCTACACCTTCAAACACTCATCAATGGCCACTCTAATCCGTGTGTATGTGTTCAGTAGGATCCAAGGAATTGATTTGGTGAGAAAGATTCAATGGAGATGAAGAAACAATGGAGTTTGAGATTGATTTGCAAAAATGGAGAAAATGGTATATCACTCTCTCTTCACACTCTTTTCACCAACCCTTTGCATCAATGGCTTCAGTTCAATATATAGATGAAGATAGACATATCTAGAAGCCTCTAGATTGATCTAGGAAAGTATGGAATGTGGTGGAAAGTTCATGGAATTCTCATGTGATGATACTTTGAATCATCTCATATATCATGCATACACCCTTTCATATTTGTGGCAAAATCTCCTCTCATGAGTTATTGACATGGTGTGAGTGAAGAAAACAAGTTCCTTGCCTTGCAATTCAACTTATGCCAAGTTTTCCATACTTGCCTTATGATGCAAGTAACAAAAATACAAAGCAAGTCCAAAATTTAACTCCTAACTCAAAAAAGTGGCTGAACCAATGTCTCTAAAATATTGTTTGGAATCAATTTGGTATATTGGATGACCCATTTTGGATTTGTAGATCTCTCAAACCAATTTTTCATTTCAACTTTTTCAACTTATATGCCTTTTTTAGGTCATTTTCCACCAACTTTGGTCAAGTCTCATTCCATGCATTTCCAAACTTCCATTACTTCTTTTCTTGACTTAAAATTTCATTTTGAGCAACTTTTATGTTGTGAAGTTTTTCATTTGAAGCTTCCTTGTATGAGTTTTAGGCATAGGCTAAGAATGACCTATAATCCTTAGATGACCAAAATACCCTTTGCTTGCCAAGACCATAAGTAGAGTTCCACAAATCATATGAAGGCATACCATACCATTATAGAAAGCTAAGACAATGAGGAACAATTCTTATGCTTACCATAAATTCATTTGAAATCTCCTTGAGGGGTAAAAGTTGCTTGGAAGATAAGTCACTTTCACAGACAAAATTTCAGATACCTCAGATGACCTGTAACTTGCAAGGACCATAACTTGAGTTCTATAAATCTCCTTAATGTCATCCACCACTCAAATTAAAGGTCTTGAGATCCTATACAAGTTTCATGTCGGCCAAGGATCCATTTGAAGCTTGCATTTTGACTTATCTTTCTTGGAAATTTGACCTAAACTAGGGGATTTTACACAGAAACCCTAATTTAGAAACTCTTCTTCTCCTTGATTTCTCTTGATTTCTTCTTAGAAAAACACCATATCATTTTCTATATGTCAAATGATGAACCCCACATCTCTCCAATAGCCCTTAATGCCTTTCAATCAGTCCATTGACCTAGAGTTGACCCAGGGTTGACCCAGATGAAACCCTAGTTGACTGTCTTCATCCACAACTCTTGTGACTACACCAATGACTTGTCTCCTTCTCCAAATGACTTTATAAGTCTTCCATGATGGCTAGATACCCTCCATGCTCAATTCACAACTCACAATTTCTTTGATGGTCCCCAGATACCCTCAGCTAGGAGATAGATGTACTGCTTGATCCATTGACTTCCCAACTTTCAAATTCTTTCTAATGACTTGAATGAGATTGAATTTGAATAATAACCTCTTGATAGGCTCATAGAGATGAGAATAATGCTTGATCCCTTGTTGGATGACTTGCTATGCTTATGCTATGCAGATGATGAGACTATGTACATGACTCTATATGCAAATGCTAATGATATTGAAACATAAACCAAGTGAATAAGGTTGAGCAAATTTTAGGGTGCAACAGCTGCCCCTATTCAAGCGACTTGGACCCGATTGGGTGAAGAGCGAACGACCTTCAAACATTCGAGGTACGAGACGGTTGAATACTAAGAACCCGGAAATTTGCCAACTGCAGAAATAAACTGCACCACTGCTTGGGGATTATTTTCAGCAGCCTGAAAAGCTTCTATCATTGCAAGAATAAAACTTTGCCTGTCCACGTTATGACTCTGTCCGATGTCAACACGAAGAAATTTCAACTAACCCTGTCCATGCTAGGACTCCACCTGCTGTTAACCTGGAAAAATCTCGGCAACTTCGCTAGGGATGACTCGTCTGCCTCTTATCCGAAATAAATCGTCCACTTCAGGAATAAATTCTTCCACGTTAGGAATAACACCGTCCATGTTAGGACTATAACTTCGTCTGGATCTGTCCACGTCAGGACTAACTCTCTGGGTTATAAATACCTCGGCCACGTTAGGACTCACCTCTCCACGTTAGGAATACATGTCCACGTCAGGACCCACCTTTCCACGTAAGGAATATGTCGCCTTTCCACGTAAGGAATCAATCTCTCTTTCTACGTAAGGAAACCATCTTATTTTCTGAACCTGTCCACGTCAGGACTAAACTCTTCCACGTCAGGAACACATCTTTTTTCCACGTAAGGAATCAATCTTTCTTTTCCACGTAAGGGATCACCTCTTTTTTTCCACGTAAGGAAACCAACTTCTTTTCTAAATCTTTCCACGTCAGGACTAAACTCTTCCACGTCAGGAACACATCTCTCTTCCACGTAAGGAATCAATCTTTCTTTCCACGTAAGGAAACCACGATCTCTCTGATTTGTCCACGTAAGGACTCCCTTCTTTCCACGTAAGGAACCCGTCTTCTTTCCACGTAAGGAAACCGATTTTCTTCCACGTAAGGAATAAAATTCTTGATCTGTCCACGTAAGGACTCCAAGCTTTCCACGTAAGGAATACGATTTTATTCGGTCTGTCCACGTAAGGACTCCAATCTTTCCACGTAAGGAATACGATTTTATTCGATCTGTCCACGTAAGGACTCCAATCTTTCCACGTAAGGAAACAATCTTTCCACGTCAGGAATGCCATCTCTTTCCACGTAAGGAAACACCTCTGATTCGTCCACGTAAGGACTCACATTTTTTCCACGTAAGGAATCACATCTTTCCATGTGAGGAAACCACAATCTTTCCACGTAAGGAAACCACTCTTTCTGATTTGTCCACGTAAGGACTCCCAACTTTCCACGTAAGGAATACACCATCTTAATCTGTCCACGTAAGGACTCCAATCTTTCCACGTAAGGAATAAACTTGTCCACGTCAGGACTCACGTTTCATCTTGATTCGTCCATGTAAGGACTCACCTCTTGACTTGCTGAGGAAATAAAACTTGTCCACGTCAGGACACACACTTCGCCAACAACACGAAGAAGGATAAATTTGTCCATGTCAGGACTCTCGTATCTTGTCATCACGAAGAATTATAAACTTGTTCACGTCAGGACGCACATTTCACCATTACGAATAAGGATATCTACCGGAGATAAATTGTCCACGTCAGGACACCAACACGAAGAGTAATCAATCTTGTCAACGTTATGACTTCATACTCAATCAATACCGAGAACTCGAATCTGTCCATGTCAGGACTAACACATATCGTCACCTGGAAGAAATGTCCACGTCAGGGCTCTACATTCCAACAATTCTGAAAAAAACGAACCTGTCCACGTTAGGACTAGCACCTCTTATCCATCATGAGGAAATAAAACCGTCTACGTCAGGACACCCACTTCTCTAGCACGAGGAAAACCTATCATTAAAACTGTCCACGTTAGGGCTCATCCTTCCATTGGTCCCAAACCACAAACTTCTTAGTACTGACGCGACAGTGACGTTGAAGCGGACTCTACTGGGGATATCTGAAAACCAAACTACCGGACGCCTGTTCTGATAACCGGCGGTGGCCTCTGAAATTCTGATTCCTGAAAACCCGTTGATGACAAACAACTCTGTTTGGGAATGAGGAGAAATTTTTCCTACTCACTCCGGCGGGGAAAACACGAGAAATTCACAAAGAGAACTTCATCATGATAACTCTGTGGGGCATAATGCCGAAGCTGACACTTCATGGGATGTCTCACGTCGAGACCTCGAATGCTTGATACTTAATTTGAGCAAGAGCTCTGTCTACCTGCAAGAGAAACAACATTTAACAATAAACGGGTTAACTAACCTGGCTTATGTTTCAAAATGCATATGTTTGACGACTATGCAATGCTCCATTCGACATGGAAATGCTATGCTTTTATTTGGTGGATGCAAGTATGACACTGTATACCAATGCAAATGCAGACTCGAACTGTTGAGGTACAGGAACTGATCCAGCAAAATAAATGCCGAAGACAATGCCTACTCCGCTGGGGATAGCCAGATGCTACAGAATTATTCCAGCAAAATAAATGCTGGAAGGGTGAAGTCGACTCAGCTGGGAAATTGGAACTCAATACCAATCACCTCATTGAAGTAACGCCCTGCTGGGGAATATAACTCTGCTGGAGAATAGCAGATGCACCTGGTATGATTGAACTTCTGCTGGAGAGCGAACTGATATCACACGGTATTCCGGCAAAATAAATGCCAGGACACACAACCAACTCTGCCGGGGAGAATCCTAATCTTCGAGTTCCACTGGAAGGAATGAAAACACTTGCTGAAAAGAGAACTCCACTGGGGATGGGATGATCCTCTTGGGGAAAATCAACTGACTCTGCGGGGAGAGTAAATGACCCTGCGGGGAAAGGGTAAACTGTCTGAATACAGTTCACAAATATTAATCTTCTGTGGCTAAACCACTCCGCTTGAGATGCACTGTCTGAATACAGCCTTCGATCTAGGAATCGCAGATTCTGCTGAGGGTAAACGACTTTGCTGGAAAATGCCCTTTGGAATAAACTACGATTAGCTGGGGAATTTGATCCTTCTTCCGCCTCGGAAGCACGACCTGCGTGGGGGATCGAGTCCTTCATTACTGCAATCTTTTGATCATCTTCCTCGTACGGCTATGAAACCTGCAACAACACAAACAAGACAAAACAAGCCTATGAAACCAAATCTATTCAGGTTAGTGACATCATTTTCAGTTAATTCAAAGTTTTAGCAATTGTTGGCAAGGGCCAGTGACGTTATGCACATGCTAGTTTCAGTAAACTTAGGCGTTTATCATGCACAAAACAGTAAAGAACCATCATCAAATACTGAATAACATTTTTTATTGATTGGGCCCCTGAATGGGCGGAGTTTTGTACACGGGATGTAACTCCTAAAAAGAGGAAGCTACGCACAATAAATATACACGTATGCACAAGAAGCATAAATATATTGACCAATTAATTTTGTACACATGTCGGCAACGGGATGCAGATGAACATCACGAACTGATCCTCCTATGACTCGTCCGACTCTAATGCTTTCCCGGTATTCACACTTCCGAAGAGATTGTATCTGATAATCAACCCCTCGAGCGTATTCTCCCGCACCAATGCTCAATGCAGTATCAAATTCGGACCGCAGTCATTTGCTTTTCAAATCCCTAATTTTTGCGTGAACCGCCCTTTACGGGTTTTCAGTTCACCGGGATGCCCCTTTTTGCCGAAGCCGCCCAGTGTAGGTTTTCAACTTCACGGGTGTACATTTTTTCATTTTATCCCTAACTTTTTCCCGAACCTTTCATTCTGTTTTTGGTTCGCCAGGATGCCCCATTTTTGCCTGGACTCTCTTTTTCTGTCCAGCGGGTCAATTTTAAGCAAAGTATTTTTTAACTGTGTCCGAATTCACAAGCGACGTAAAGTCTTCACCGTCCATGGTGGACAACAATAAAGCTCCTCCTGAAAAGACTTTTCTAACAACGTATGGCCCTTCGTAGTTGGGGGTCCACTTGCCCCTGTGATCTGCCTGCGGCGGGAGAATCCTTTTCAGCACAAGGTCGCCCGTCTGAAAGCTTCGCGGATGTATCTTCTTATCGTACGCTTTCTTCATTCGGCTCTGGTACAATCGACCGTATGCTAGAGAAGCTAGCCTCTTCTCATCCATTAAACTCAGTTGGTTCAACCTGTCTTTTACCCATTCTGCCTCATCTAGCTGGACGTCTCGCAATACCCTCAGAGAAGGGATCCCGACTTCCAATGGTAGTACTGCTTCCATTCCGTATACCAACGAGGACGGGGTTGCCCCGGTTGATGTGCGTACCATCGTACGATAACCGTGCAAAGCGAAGGGTAGCATCTCATGCCAATCCTTATAGGTCACCACCATCTTTTGAACAATCTTCTTGATATTCTTATTGGCCGCTTCGACAGCGCCATTCATCTTGGGTCGGTAAGGGGAGGAGTTGTGATGTTCGATCTTGAAATTCTGACAGAGCTCCTTCATCATTTTGTTATTCAGGTTTGAACCGTTGTCAGTGATTATCCGCTCGGGGATCCCATATCTGCAAATGATATCTCTCTTGATGAATCTGGCCACCACCTGCTTCATTACATTTGCATAAGACGCCGCTTCCACCCACTTGGTGAAATAATCGATTGCTACTAGAATGAACCGGTGCCCGTTAGAAGCTGTCGGCTCGATCTTTCCAATCATATCGATTCCCCACGTCGAGAATGGCCATGGCGATAACATCACATTCAGAGGACTCGGAGGCACATGGATCTTATCAGCATAGATTTGGCACTTGTGGCACTTCCTCGCAAACTTGAAACAATCAGTTTCCATAGTCAGCCAAAACTAACCTGCCCGCAGCAGCTTTCTCGTCATAGCATGCCCACCAGCATGCGTACCAAAGGTACCTTCATGTATTTCCTCCATGAGCAACTTTTCCTCTTTTTCATCCATGCAACGCAACAGCACCAAATCGTGGTTTCTTCTGTATAGGACCCCATCCGAATTCAAATAGAAATTACCCACTAATCTCCTGAGAGTCTTCTGATCTTGACTGGACGCCCCAGTCGGATACTCTTTATTCTTCAGGAAGTTAAGGATATCAAAATACCATGGTTTATCATCGGATGCCTCGTCAATAGCAAACACAAAGGCAGGTCTGTCAAGCCGAGAGATAATGATTCTGGGAGCCTCGTTCCAGAAGTTGACTTTGTACATGGAAGACAAAGTGGCAAGGGCGTCAGCCATTTGATTCTCTGCCCGCGGCACATGATGCAATTCAACCTTGTCAAAGAAAGTCAACAATCTCCTTGCATAGTTCATGTAATGTATTAAATTGGGCTGACGTGTCTCCCACTCTCCTTTTATCTGATTCACCACCAGAGCTGAGTCTCTGTATACGTCCAGATTTTTGATTCGCAAATCAATGGCTTCTTCGAGCCCCATTATACAAGCTTCGTATTCGGCCTCATTATTGGTAACTGCAAAGGTCAATCGAGCAGTAAACGGGATGTGCGACCCGTGTGGCGTAGTGATGATTGCCCCTATTCCGCTACCGTAAGTGTTCACAGCTCCGTCAAAAATCATCTTCCACTTGGAACCCAATTCTGGTCCTTCGTCTGGCAACGGCTCTTCGCAATCTTTCATCTTTAGGTACATGATATCCTCGTCAGGAAAATCAAACCTCATCGATTGGTAATCTTCAATAGGCTGCTCTGCCAGGTACTCAGACAGCATACTCCCCTTTATAGCCTTTTGCGAGACATATTGGATGTCATATTCAGTCAAGACCATCTGCCAACGGGCTATTCTCCCTGATAAGGCCTGCTTTTCGAATACATATTTGATAGGGTCCATCTTCGAGATGAGCATGGTCGTATGATTCAGCATGTATTGCCTCAAACGCTTGGCGGCCCAGGCTAGCGTGCAACAAGTTTTCTCCAGCATTGAATATCGAGATTCACAATCTGTAAATTTCTTACTCAAGTAGTAAATCGCATGCTCTTTTCTTCCCGTCTCGTCGTGTTGACCGAGAACACAACCCATGCTTCCCTCAAGAACTGTCAAATACATAATCAAGGGTCTCCCTGCCACTGGGGGTATCAAAATAGGAGGCTCCTGCAAATACTGCTTTATTTTATCGAACGCCTTTTGACAATTTTCGTTCCACGTTACAGCTTGATCTTTTTTCAACAACTTGAACAATGGTTCACACGTAGCCGTTAGGTGAGATATGAATTGAGCGATGTAGTTCAACCTCCCTAAAAACCCGCGCACCTCTTTCTCTGTTTTAGGCGTCGGCATTTCTTGAATTGCTTTTATTTTAGCAGGATCAACCTCTATTCCCCTTTCGCTTACGATAAACCCCAGCAGTTTACCCGATCTCACCCCGAAGGTGCATTTGTTAGGGTTCAGTCTCAGCCTGAACTTCCTAAGCCTTTTGAACAACTTCAGCAGATTCACCAGATGCTCTTCCTCCGTCTGGGATTTGGCAATCATATTGTCAACATAAACTTCGATCTCTTTATGCATCATATCATGGAAAAGAGTCGTCATTGCGCGCTGATACGTTGCCCCAGCATTCTTCAAACCAAAGGGCATCACTTTATAACAAAATGTTCCCCAAGGCGTTATGAAAGTAGTCTTCTCCATATCCTCTGGCGCCATTTTAATCTGATTATAGCCTGAGAAGCCATCCATGAAGGAGAATACGGAGTATTGAGCAGTATTATCAACTAGCACATCGATATGAGGAAGCGGAAAATCGTCTTTTGGGCTCGCTTTGTTCAGATCCCTATAATCTACACACATTCGAACCTTGCCATCTTTCTTTGGCACTGGTACGATGTTAGCAACCCATGAGGGATATTTTGTCACGGCTAGGAAACCAGCGTCCCACTGTTTTTGAACTTCCTCTTTGATCTTCACTGCCATATCTGGTCTAGTTCTGTGAAGCTTTTGTTTGACCGGCGGGCATTCTTCTTTCAATGGCAGACGGTGCACAACCATATCTGTATCGAGCCCTGGCATATCTTCATACGACCAAGCGAACACATCACTATACTCTCTTAGCATTTCAACCAGTCTTCGCTTGATATCGCTCTGCAGCGCGGCTCCGATACGAATATTCTTCTCAATCCCTTCCGACCCCAAGTTGATAATTTCGATGACCTCTTCGTGAGGCAGAATGACTCTTTCCTCTTGTTTCACCAACCAAGACAGTTCTTCAGGAACGTCACTATCTTCGACAACCTCTTCTTCGGCCTGAAATACCGGGTGTTCAAAGTCGGGACGAGTCATAGGTGGTTCAAGGATGTCATCTGAAAATGTTATCCTGCAAAAAGAATGGTTAAATGCTTCAAAACGCGCATAAAGCGAATAACCACGTTGCCATTTTATTGAAAAATAAAAAACAGAAAGACAGAGATCACAATATTTGCACATGAAAAAACGCCTTTTATTTAATGATAAACACGCAATGTTCATAATAGCATAGCCCTAAGCAAATCCTGATGCCCCGGGCAAGACATCAGATTGTTCAACAATTAATAAAACAAAGCATTACTGTTTAAGAGTCACAGGAACAAGCTCCTGAATAGACCAGTTGCACAGTCCTTGCCCTGGCGTGCTTGGCTGAATCCAGGCATCCATATCACAGTCGCTGTCTCCTTCGTCAGACTCTGAAGCGGCATTGACGGTCTCATGACATACTCCGCTGGCAGAGATGGTTATTGGCCCTCTGAAACGGGGTGCCCCCACAGCAGGAGTTGATGACGATGGTTGGTACCCCAGTCCAAACCGGTCCATCTTCACAGGAATGTCCAGCACTTTGCCCCAGCCCTTTGTTTCTCCAGCTTCTACCAGAGCTTGAGCTTCTTTATATGACGAGACGGCTATCTCCGACGCTTTGCTCGGCCCGGGACCTTTGTCCTTGATACGCAGCCCTTCAAATGCCTGGCAGGGTGTTTCGTGGATCTCTCCATCGACCTCCACATATTTAAATGACGACAGATGGCTGACCAGGATGTCTTCTTCTCCGCATACGGTAACCACGCTGTCTCCCACCATATATTTCAACTTCTGATGCAGGGTAGACGTGACTGCCCCAGCCCCATGAATCTAGGGTCTTCCGAGCAGGCAGCTATATGCGGGCTGGATGTCCATGATATAAAATTCAGTTGCAAACACCTTCGGCCCCACCTGTAGAGGCAATGTTATCGATCCAAAGACTGTTCTTCGCGTCCCATCAAATGCCCTGACTACCAGGTCGCTGGGCGTGCACAATATTCCTCTGACATCTAGCTTCATCATCGCTTTCTTGGGAAGCACATTCAAAGACGATCCGGTATCGACTAATACATGCGACATGACTGATCCTCTACACTCGACAGATACGTGCAGCGCCATATTATGATCTCTCCCCTTCGGGGTCAAATCGAAGTCGGTAAAGCCCAAGCTGTGGCCTGTATTTACATGTGCTAACACTCCCTCCAGCTGATTCACGGAGACGTCTTGGGGTACGAAGGAAGTATCCAGGACTTTCAACAAAGCATTTCTGTGAGCTTCAGAACATAATAGCAACGACAGGATAGATATCTTGGACGGCGTCTGTTGCAGATGCTCCACAATTTTATAATCACTTTTTCGAATCAAGCGCATGAACTCTTCTACATCTTTCGATGCCGATGCTTTTTCGCTTGCCTGCGCTGGGACATTTTCAACCATCTTTCCTTTCCCCTTTGCCAGTCTCTCAGCCTCTACCTCAGGCGATATAAAGATTCTGCCACTTCTTGTCATACCTCCTGAACCAACAACATTGTCTACAGTCTCGGCTGGCTACTTATCAACATCAATCTTTATTCCGTCACAATACACTTCCAACCCATATGACCATGGGATTGCTTTCGTGCTCTCGTACGGGATTGGTCAGGCTCTAGTGATAGTAATCGGCGGTCGCTGGACCGCTGCTGTTATAGTGATGGTCTTTCGAGGAATCGTTACAGTGGCCACATCACTCTGATTATCTGCCACTGCCCCTGCGGGCTCTTCAGTTGCTGCCCGGTCAAACTGCAATGTGCCGCCATTTATTAAAACCTGAATGCCTTTCTTTAAGTCATCACACCCCCCGGCTAGGGTCCAGCATTCCAAGCAATACTCGTCACAACCTGGATAGACACCCCCTTGCAACAGTCGGCTCTTTATCTCGCTCAGCGGCGTCTTTAAATCATCCACTATCATAATCAGATTCATCCCTTCCTCAGTTAGAATGGCGTTTTCCCCATGATTAGGCATGGGCTTCTGCACTATATTCGGCCCCGCCGTTCCGAAATTGATAGCTTTATTGTCCAAAAGATCCTGCACAACATTCTTAAAAGCATGGCAACCCTCTACATCGTTGCTCGGAGCCCCAGAGTGGAACTCACAGTGCCTGCTTGCATCATAGCCATACGGAGGAGTTCCCGTTATTGGTGCCAGAGTTCTCTTCTCTACCAAGCTCAAACCCAACAATGTCTGTAGCAAATCTGCGTACGTTGAGGGAGGCTTCTCAAACACTCTCCTTGGTTTACCACCCTGGAATCTTCGCTGAGCAGGTTGTGCCCCCTGCTGCGGCTGCTGCTGCTGCCGCTGTTGTTGTTGCATTGGCTGTTGTTGAAACGGTTGTTGCTGGAACGGAATAGTAACACTCGCCACCTGCTGCGGCTGATGATACTGATTTCGACCTCTGCCTCTGCCTCGGCCTCGGCCCCCAAACACTGCGCTCGCCTCGCCCTGACGGCGCCCACCAAAAGCCTTCCTATTACTGCCAGATGCAGTTGATTCCTCAGCCTGGAATCTTCCTTGTTTAATGTTATTCTCAATCTTTTCTCCCATCAGAATTAAGTCTGAGAAACTGGCCAAAGATGTGTGAAACAACTTGTCATAAAACATGCCTGTGAATGTTCCGATGAACATGTCATTCATTTCCTTGTCTTCTAGAGGGGGACGGACCCTGGCATCCATATCGCGCCACCTTTGCGCATACTCTTTAAAGCTCTCACCCTTCTTCTGAGACAGCCCTGTCAATTGGACCCGATTGGGCGCCAAGTCGCTGTTATACTTGTAGTGAGCTACAAATGCCTCTGCCAGTTGCTTCCATGTCTTTATATTCGTTGGCTCTAACCCCATGTGCCACTCTAGGGAAGGGCCCGACAAACTATCTTGAAAGAAATGCATTAGCATTCTCTCATCAGTTGAGTATGCAGACATCTTTCTGTAGTAAGCCCGTACGTGCACTTTCGGACAAGTGTCCCCTTTATACTTATCAAATGTAGGAGCTTTGAATTTGATTGGCACCCTCAAGCCAGGTACCAGACCCATCGTTGACATGTCTAGGCCCACAGCACTTTGGTTCAGGACCCCCCTCATCTGCTCTTCTAGCATTCTGATCTTCTGGGAGTCATCCATCGGTCCCTCGAAACCTCCACCGGAGAAAGCATCCTCATGCTGATCTTCCTGCCAGTTACCATTCCCAGCTCCATACCCATCATATCCATTATTGCGGCCAGCTCTGATCTGGTTCATCACCGGGCCTCGCCCTCTGTTGCCGTATCCCGGAACAACTCCAGCAGGTCCAAAAGTCATTAACCCAGCGCCATTACCATTTCCAAAGCCTCCGTAACCCTGATTGGTCATACCATATCCGTATTGCCCAAAGCCTTGAGCATTGAAACCATATTTCCCCGCATTATCGAATCCTTGATCATTGAACCCGAATCCAGCATTACCGAAGCCGTTGCCTCCCATATTATCACCCAAGTTGATATCACCAAGCCCAACGTTATGGACAGCAGTCTCGTTTCCAACTCCAACGTTACCGTTCCCAGCAGCGGTAGCGTTGTTGACATTAACAGCAGGTATGTTGACTACAGGTGGAGCCACTGGTGTGGGGGTGCCATCCCCATGAACAGTGTCGACTCGCACGGACTGATGATCCTCGTTGCCGTGACCAGCATTTCTGACCAACAGAGGCTGCACCATGGCTTGCAAATTCTCCTGACCTTTTGCAATAGTCTCCATGGTCTGCATAAAGAGAGCTAGCTTCTCGCGCACATCTTGCATCTCGTTCTGCATTTGATCCATGATTCTTCGACAGTTGGTGCGAGTGGAATATCTGTGCGGGCGCTGATCTGCAATCCTGAAAATACCTGGTACAGAGCAGGAAATAAGATACTATCCAATGATTACCTGTAATGCAACATGAATATGAATGCAATGCAATGTGTGTCTGTGCATTAGGGAAGATCATTCCCCGATTCTAGTGCGAATGTGCCAGTGCGGTGATAGTGCTAGCAATACAAAGATCGGAGTTGAATCATAGAAAGCCTCATATATTGCAGAGAAAACCAATAAGCCAAGAATACAATGTCACTGAGTACAAAGAGAAGGCATGACCTCAACCAACAATCCTGGTGATGGTCAGCACTATGCAAATAAAGCATACAAGTTAATACATGAAATGATCAAGCACTCCCATGAGCCCGGTACTCTTCTATCAACTTCTTGGTCTCTGGATGACCTGGTCGGGTAAGCAGCCCTTCAACAAGTTGGTTTCTTCGTTTGAGCACACGTTGCACGTCTCCGGCAGTTTCCTCCCATGCCCCTTCTCCGAAGCGATCTTCTAACTTCCGCTTCTGAGACACGGCTTCGTTCCTGCCCTCGATAGCCTTGTTCAACGCCTTCTGGAGACTATACCTGGACATCACCTCTTCTTCATACTTATTGATGCTAGCCTTCAGCTGCTCTTCGAGGTTGGAAATTTGCTGCTTCAACTTATCCTCCCTCTTCTTATTGTTGGTGAGCGTAGCATTCCAAGTCTTATTGCAAGAAGAGATCTCTCGGTGTGCTGCGTCGAGCGCCTTCTTTTTGGATTCCAGGATGTCATGGGAGCTTCTGAACTCTTGCCCCAGACGTTCGCGCTTCTTTTTCTCTTCAGTTAACTCAGCCCCTAGTCTGTTTACTAGTTCGATCTGCTGTTGGAAAGCATACACGTCCTTGTTTTTCTCATTGCGTATCTGAGCTAGCTCTTGTTCTAACCCTTCGTTGATCTTCATCAAGGCTTCTTTTTCTTTCACAACTTGCTCGTAGGCCTCCCTAGAAACAGTAGTTGGCTCTGCTACCGGAATAGGAACAAGGACTGGTGCATCTGGAAATGGCATCCGCAACTGACTTGCTCTCTCCTGGATCCAAACTCTGTATGGTGCATAAGCCTGACAGTCATTTTTCCCTAACGACGGCTTCCCTCTTCGGTTAATACGCGTCCAGGCATGCTGCAGCTTAGCTAATAACTCTCCCTTCAAATCACCGGTGAAGTACAGAGATTCCTGCACTTCTTCCTCCTTTGGTGGGTTCTTCAGCGCATATCCGAACTGACGGACAAATAGAGATGGGTTGTAGTTGATACACCCCTTTCTTCCTATCAACGGAACATTAGGGTACCCAGAACAACTGCAGATAAGCTCGGACCCCAACAGATCACGATCAAACCACTCAATGTCTTCAGAAGATAGCCTCATCATACGCTCTGGCCAGTCAGATGTAGCTGCACTATCCGTAAAAGGTCCCTTCGAGGGAAGATGGCTCTTGAACCACATATACAGCAAAGGCACGCAACAAGAGACGTTCTTGCCTCTCCTGTTCTCATTCCGGTAGTGCATCGAATGGTAAAAGTCCCCGATCAGCGTTGGTACTGGGTTACCAGCAGCAAAGAGATGAAATGCATCCATGTCTACAAAGTTTGGGAAGTTAGGAAACAGTACTATCCCATAAATGCATAGGGCCAAAATAGCGTTAAAGACCACCCAACACCCATTCTTGGCGTACTCTTGAGCCTTACCAACCAGAAACTGGAGAGAGAAACCCGGAACCCCTTGCCACGAAGTCATCAACAACTCAGAAGCATTCATATGCAAGGCCTTGGCTAAATCCTCCAACTTGGGCTCAGCGGCTGAGTGAATAAAAGGAACTACATTCTGAACTGGCATCTCAGTAAACTCTACATACTCCTCCATGGTAGGCCCCAAGATAAAATCCGCAAACGTGAAACATCTCAAAGCCGGGTCATAGAACTGCATCATCGTATACAGCCCGTTCAACTCATCATCAGTGGATTTGTGAACCAAACTCAACAGCCGTCCGTAGCTCTGTCTGAAGCTTCTACGGACATCTTCATCAGCGAGAGAAATTAGACCCAGGAGGGGAGCAATATCAGGGATAGGTAGCTTATAAGCAACTGTCATCCTCAAACCGGCCATGATCAAAACTCAGAAGTCCAGACACTAAAACCGGGGAATATGCAAATGTACCTGCAACACAGACACACGTTAATGGGATGCAATGATAATGGGTATGCAAACGATGCAATGCAAGCAACATGCAACAGGGAACAAGTGCTATAGCCGAGAAGCCTGAACCATATCAAGAAGTCTCAGATGGACCCTCTAGAAGTCCTCAAACATTGGTCTCAGATAGACCTCATACACAGCTCCACTACTGGTCTCTGATAGACCCCATAATCATAACTTTGAATGGTCTCTGGCAGACCTCAAATCATATCTCCAACTGGTCTCTGACAGACCTCAGAACTCTCCAAATGGTCTCTGACAGACCTCAGAACATATCTCCAACTGGTCTCTGACAGACCTCAACACTCTCCATAAATACCCAGGATCTCAGATCAAGAAATAACCGGTATCTGAAGGTCTAGTTACCTGCACAACCCTAAACCCTCTCACAGGTGGATGTCCTAGTAACTGACAAAGGTGTGGCATCCTATGCGGTCGTCGGCATCACAGACTTTCAGGGTTGATGATACGATTCCCAGAAGGAGTGGCATCATCAAATCCTGAAGAGGCCTCACTTAGCCAACTTCCAAATGATCGGTCCCCAGAGTCGACAATCCAACTAACCAGCAACCCGAGCCACCCAAAGGGCAGGACAGGAGGCCAACTAGAAGAACCTCGTCTGAGTGTAGATTTCGCGGGACACTAGGACATGCAAAGCACGTGCGCGCCCACTAATCTCTACTCTAAGTCTAGGTGCACTCAAGCCCAGGTCCGACTTATCTCTCACTCAAAGAACACCCGTCACACCCCATAATACAGTAATAATAACCAATATATATAGTGCTGAAAATAAAGGTCAGAAATATAAATCCATACAAAATCCTCGACGGGAAAACAAGCGTTAGGATTGACTCTCTTAAGGGACGTTGGATCCCAAATGCATAAGAACTATCGCAGTCCTCAGCAGCCAGGGGACGTTGGATCCCCAGCAAAGTCGCCAGCTGTCGCTACTGCGAAAATTGGCGCCGGCTGAACAGAAGAGTCGCCACCGTGCGTTATTTATCCCAAAGGAGGGAAAGGAAACGCTCAGAGTAAACCTACCGCAAAGACGGGAAAGGAATGGTCATCGCAACCAAATCCTGGATTCGGGAGTCGGTTACGCAAGGGGAAGGTATTAGCACCCCTCACGTCCGTCGTACTCGACGGGATCCACGCTTGTTTTCTGTCGAAAGGATGGTTATTCTATCTACTCTACAGGTCCGGGGTTAAAAGAAAAGAAAATGACTCGGCAAAGTATCGCACTTTATGCCTATGTATTCCCGTCTGGAACGAGAAATTAGAGTCAACGTAGTTTGCCTACCTACGGGAAAGGAGGGGAAGGTTGCTCGCTAGGATATCGCATCTTATGCCTACGTACTTTCATACAGCATGAAAGATCAGAGCAAACGTAGTTCGGGCCACGTACGACACAAGCTTGTTTTGATTGCTTTTATTCCTTCTGAAAAAGGTTTTTCTGATTAACAGTCCAAGCGGACAAAAATGACGTCTTAATGAGTTCACATTCTTTTACGAAAGAAGTGTCTTTTATTGTGTTTGAAATATTTATTGTGTTTTTCTGTTTGTTTTGAGAAAGAAAGAGACAGAACTCTAACCTACGGTTGAAAAGGGGAATCAAACTAACCTAATGTTATCATGCATGGGTTAAGACCTAGTGTCTATCATGCTCCTCTCCTGCACAGAGAGAAACAGAGATCCTAAGGGAATAGACGGAAACAGAAATAATAGCAGATATATACAGTAAAGCAGTAAAATGCATGGATGCAACAATACAAGCGAGGCAAGGGAGTCCCACTCAACCTCGAACCTAGAAAACAATAGGCAAAAGTGAACGGGATTCACTTTCAACCCAACAAGTTAAACAGCAAACAATACAGTCAGGGAAAACCAATCAATACATCAGAAATTAAACAGCTCAAATAAATAGCCACAACAGCTCTGCATCACATCTGACTTCAAGTCCTCATCAATCAGCTATAAGCTTCAGCAAGCATCAATCTCCATCTCCACAGCCTTCAAGCAAGGTCTTTGTCATCAATCTTCAGTCTACAATGGCTTTTCTTCAAGTCTCAAACCTCCAGGATGAGGGATCAATCACAAGAGTGAATTGGGCGTTAAGCAATTAGTTGACCACCAAGGGTGGCAAACAGACTGCTAACAACACATAAGATATTTTCTCTCAAGAGTTCTATCCCTTAGACATTAGCACCAAGCCTTCCAAAGGAAGGGGGTGAGTGTCTTAGAGAGACTCTGCATCACAGAGAAGAATGGAGGCAGTCAAGACCTTCCATGTTTGAGAATCAAGTTGACTACTCTAGAGCTCTGCCTAACTCCTAAACCCTATAGCCTTCAACAGTTGCCAGCACATAATCTCCTCCTCAACTCTGGACGTTGGTCTTCAGTCTTTGATCTTCACATGGCTTCATCTTCTCAATTCTTCAGCTCTCCCAATCCCCAAGCAATCCCAATACCCACACAGACAAATTATAATCCCTAGAGAGGGCACACCACACCAGTCAGGCAAATATAGCCAGTACTAATAGCAGTAGGGGAATCCTAACAATTTCTAAGGGATCTATCTTATACCCATAACCCCTATAGTCCCATACCCCAAAAATCAAATGAAAATTCCTAAAAGAATCTAATCTATTTCACTTATGTTATCACCTAAACCCTAATTTGGTCACTATAATATCACCTATTCAAATCACCTAAAATTTAATCCTAAAAATATGAATTAAATCTTACATACAAGTTGAAGTTCTAAACTAAAAAACCTAAAAAGAATGGATTAAAAATACTAAAGCATCTATTCAAACTAAAATCACCAAATTTGAGTATCAAACAAAACTCATTAAAATGCTATTTACAAGAAAAATGCATGAAAAATATTAAAACAAAATAAAATGCCAATTTTATCATTTAATATTTTTCTAGACAGAATTATTGACCTAGAGAAAAAAGAACCAATTAAAAACAAGCTATTTCCATTTTTTTATGATTTTTTAAAGATGAGAAAAATATAAAAGAAAATAAAAACACAAAATATGAAATAAAAGGGGAGGGGGTCTGAATAGCATCTTCGCCTAGTTATTATTCATGTGGGCCAGAAAAAATGGGGGCGCGCATAGCAATTGGCGCTAGGCCCAGTTGGTTCAAAAAGTCAGTTGAAAAATAAAAGAAAAATATTAAATTCACGGTGCGTTTAGCAATCATTCTCAGTGTTATTTCCAATTGGGCTTTGCTGGGGGGTGGGAATATCACAAGTTGGATCAGGCCCAGAGGTGCGTTTTAAGTGAAACGCATCGTTTCACATTGAGATTTCCCTCCGTTTTCAACTTCAAATGCCAGCCACACGATCAGATGAAAATGTCAACAATAAAAGGCAATCCAACGGCTATTGGTCATCGTCCCCAATCATGAAGCTAGGGTTTCAGAACTTCACAGCTTCCATGCATGCAATCAAGCCCATTGTGCTCCCTCAATTCACAATGAAATTCAAAAGTTCCAAAACCAAAATTGGTCTACTCTTTCCCAGGAACACGATTATACGCATAACTTCCATTAAAACCCACTGTATCTCCCAAACAGAAAGCATGAACACACGGGTTCAGACAAATTGCACTGAGATCAAGCATGGTACTTCTTGGTATTAATGGCATCATCTTGCTCATGGTGTTGCACTGATTTCATTAAGCCATTACATGATCATTATCACTCAATATCTAGCCTAATCATAACCATCAAAGAATCATCACCCTGTTATGGAACCTCATGGAACTCTCTCTAATTCTCAGGGATCACTCACCTAATGTCTCTAAACATGATTACCCTAGCCATTTCATCTAATAATGCATAAATAGAGGGATTCGAATGCTTTTGCAAACCTGAAAAATGGTGATGGCAGATGTATCTACACTCCAATCCAATGCTTGAAGCTGGTCACAAATGATCTCCAATGGCTGAGAATCTTTCTGTTTGCAAGATCTTGGATGGACACTGTTTGGATTGTGAGATTGGATTCAACTTGCTTCACTTGCACTTTGGAAGCTACACCTTCAAACACTCATCAATGGCCACTCTAATCCGTGTGTATGTGTTCAGTAGGATCCAAGGAATTGATTTGGTGAGAAAGATTCAATGGAGATGAAGAAACAATGGAGTTTGAGATTGATTTGCAAAAATGGAGAATATGGTATATCACTCTCTCTTCACACTCTTTTCACCAACCCTTTGCATCAATGGCTTCAGTTCAATATATAGATGAAGATAGACATATCTAGAAGCTTCTAGATTGATCTAGGAAAGTATGGAATGTGGTGGAAAGTTCATGGAATTCTCATGTGATGATACTTTGAATCATCTCATATCTCATGCATACACCCTTTCATATTTGTGGTAAAATCTCCTCTCATGAGTTATTGACATGGTGTGAGTGAAGAAAACAAGTTCCTTGCCTTGCAATTCAACTTATGCCAAGTTTTCCATACTTGCCTTATGATGCAAGTAACAAAAATACAAAGCAAGTCCAAAATTTAACTCCTAACTCAAAAAAGTGGCTGAACCAATGTCTCTAAAATATTGTTTGGAATCAATTTGGTATATTGGATGACCCATTTTGGATTTGTAGATCTCTCAAACCAATTTTTCATTTCAACTTTTTCAACTTATATGCCTTTTTTAGGTCATTTTCCACCAACTTTGGTCAAGTCTCATTCCATGCATTTCCAAACTTCCATGACTTCTTTTCTTGACTTAAAATGGCATTTTGAGAAACTTTTATGTTGTGAAGTTTTTCATTTGAAGCTTCCTTGTATGAGTTTTAGGCATAGGCTAAGAATGACCTATAATCCTCAGATGACCAAAATACCCTTTTCTTGCCAAGACCATAAGTAGAGTTCCACAAATCATATGAAGGCATACCATACCATTCTAGAAATCTAAGACAATGAGGAACAATTCTTATGTTGACCAGAAATTCATTTGAAATCTCCTTGAGGGGTAAAAGTTGCTTGGAAGACAAGTCACTTTCACAGACAAAATTTCAGATACCTCAGATGACCTGTAACTTGCAAGGACCATAACTTGAGTTCTATAAATCTCCTTAATGTCTTCCACCACTCAAATTAAATTTCTTGAGATCCTCTACAAGTTTCATGTTGGCCAAGGATCCATTTGAAGCTTGCATTTTGACTTATCTTGCTTGGAAATTTGACCTAAACTAGGGGATTTTACACAGAAACCCTAATTTAGAAACTCCTCTTCTCCTTGATTTCTCTTGATTTCTTCTTAGCATAACATCATATCCTTTTATATATGTCAAATGATGAACCCCACATCTCTCCAATAGCCCTTAATGCCTTTCAATCAGTCCATTGACCTAGAGTTGACCCAGGGTTGACCCAGATGAAACCCTAGTTGACTGTCTTCATCCACAACTCTTGTGACTACACAAATGACTTGTCTCCTTATCCAAATGACTTTCTAAGTCTTCCATGATGGCTATATACCCTCCATGCTCAATTCACAACTCACAATTTCTTTGATGGTCCCCAGATACCCTCAGCTAGGAGATAGATGTACTGCTTGATCCATTGACTTCCCAGCTTTCAAATTCTTTCTGATGACTTGAATGAGATTGAATTTGAATAATAACCTCTTGATAGGCTCATAGAGATGAGAATAATGCTTGATCCCCTGTTGGATGACTTGCTATGCTTATGCTATGCAGATGATGAGACTATGTACATGACTCTATATGCAAATGCTAATGATATTGAAACATAAACCAAGTGAATAAGGTTGAGCAAATTTTAGGGTGCAACAAAGGCTGGTCTGAAAAAAAAAGAAAATGACTCAGCAAAGCGTCGCACTTTATGCCTACATATTCTCATCAGAGAATGAGAAATCAGAGTCTACGTAGTTCGACTAACTACGGGTACGGGGAAGGTGGCTCACCAATATGTCAGTATTGTGCCTACGTACTCTCAACAGGCTTGAGAGATCAGAGCTTATGTAGTTCGGGATAATACGGATTACAGGAATTCAGATTCATCTGTTTTATCGAGTAGGGTTAACAAACAGTTCCAACAGTTTGGCGTACGCAGCTCGACCCTTGGAGACTTAGGCGTTACCGTTTGCGGTAGAACTGGGAGTTAACGACACTCTTTTCTTCAGAAAAGCTTCCTTTGAATTATGGGCCCACGGGGTAAAAAGATTTGAATTTTGTTTTCTGTCTTTTACGGAAGAACTGTTTTTTAGTTGTCTGTAGTTTGTACAGCACTAGAGACTATGACCTGGGAACGAATGCGTCGCATATCGTCCAAAGGACGTATACTAAACATTCTAGGCGATTGAGAGGAGGCCGCTCAATTATCATTACCCAAGTAGCTTAAGGCTCGTATCGCGCTTATACTGACTTGCCTTTATTATGTTTTTTACTGTTGTTTCAAGATGAGAAGAGAGAGGGACAACTATCGGGAGACTATCAAGTCCTAATGTTGTCATGCCAAGGATTCATCCTATGGTTGAGGTATGAAACAGGGAACTCCTAAAAGTTATCATGCATAGGTTTCAACCTAAAGTTCTAATCATCACTTCCTTATCAAAGGAAGTGAGATTCCTAGGGGATCATGTCAATGATAAACAACAACAGATAAAGCATCAGCTTAAACAGTAAACAGTAAATGACTGTAAAATGCATGCAATGCAAGTGAGGGAAGAAATGTGTGTGGGGCATCAGCCTCCACAAGCTCGTCTCAACCTCAAGCCAAGTATGAATAATTGCAATCATAAAGGAAAATAAAATGCCATCAAGCAAATCACAAACCACACAGGCAAGGGAGCAGAGCTCTATCGAATACCAGCAAGCAAAGCCACACAGTAAAAATACAAGCAGAGGGAGCAACTCAACCTCTAATGCATTACAAGCAAGGGGAGAAACTCAACCCTTAGGATGCTCTTAGCCTTATTCAACTACATGACCTAATCTAAATGCATCACACCAATCAAGTCACATCAATACAGTTGCACAGAAAGAAAACAGACAGTCAAGAAAGCAAATCAACAGCTTCCACAGCTTCATAGTAAAGCAACTTTGTGACAACAATTCAGTCCACAATCTGCAACTGTTCTTCAAGTCTATCCTCTTCAAGAGAATGAAAGGTACTCTGTAACACCCCACTTCCCAAATTAAATAAAATATAAACATTATAAATAAACATCAGATTTTTCACAAAAATAGTGGGATATCACATCATCAATAGTTATCAAAAATACTTTATTCATTATTTTCAAAATAATAAAGCGGAAATTATTATTCCAACATTCTCGACCATCCGCCAGATTTACATAAAATCTTTATTATTATAATTCACCAAAATGTGATACGTCACAGGATTTTCAACAAGTTTAACATAAACAAATAAAACACCCATATCCCGTGTTACGTATCAGAGCATCCTAAGACTCGACTGGCACACCATGATCCAAGCTAGCTAATTACCTGGATTATCTGTACTTCCGAAGAAACACAGACCACAACAACAATAAAGGGGTGAGAAAACATGATCAAAATATATCGGTAATTTAATACATGCAATAAAGGTAGTAAAACACACCAATATTCACCCCATAACACCAATCATCGAACCTACTGTTCAAACATCCATATAACATATAATAATGCAATATGCCACACAACACCATGCATACGGTACCGACTCATTCGTTCATTCAATCGAACCCTGGACAGATCACTTACGCTCCTACTGAGATATGATCTATCCCCGACAGATCACTTACGCTCCTACTGAGATATGATCCATCCCCACCATTCTCCACGAAGGAGTACGGATGAATCACTTACGTTCCTCCTGAGATATGATTCATCCCACCAAAACACCATGATATGCACAACACCAATACACAACTATTATATTCAGGCACACAAAGTGCACACGATCCTCCTGATCATATCATCATACATCATGCGTATATATATATAGATATATTACACACCAACACCATATAAATCAAATCAGATAGTGAGCAATTTCACACTCTAACACCAAATATAAACACATCCCACCACTCGGGGATACACCAACTAACTATCCACTTAAATAAAGTATTAAGGGAATCACGTACTATCACCAAGTACACACCTTAAATCCTACCATCACCATTCTCATACTTCGGCATGGCCAAAGGGATCACACAAGACCAAAGCTCAAGGCCAAACATCACAAAAAGTCACATTCGGCTGCTATGCTCGTTGGCCCATTCGCCAGGCGAAGCCCCGCAGCGAATGTTCGCCAACCTTCGCCAAGTGAACCTGCTGGCGAAGCCCCATTCCACTATCGTGCATTCGCCAGGCGAGGGGATCATTCGCCGGGCGAACCTTCGCTGGCCACACTCGCCAGGAGAAGTTCCTACCCTTTCATTCTGGGATTTAATTCAGAATTATTCGCTACCGTTCGCTCACCTTCGCCAGGCGAATACTCGCCCCCGTTCGCCAGGCGAAGCTTCGCCAACACTCGCCAGTCGAAGCCCAGCGAATGCTGCGATCCACCAAATTTTCCACTGCTATGAAGTGCTACCAGAGCCAAATTCAAGCCTAACATCCCAACTCTAATTCTCATCCTATTCTCAGTATCAATAGTGCACGTAATTCAAACCAATCGCTCCCTAATCCATATTCCAGAATCAACACTTAAACATTCTATCGATACATCAAAAAGGTCACACAGAACTTCCCTAAAACCGTAAACCCAACCAATACCCCAAACTCACCAGAAACAACAATTCATCAACATCGACATATATCAATTCCTCATTGGTTTATCAAATACCAATTCTCAACATCAATCAACAATTATAGGCATGACAACATAAAACTTCATACATCGATACATTCCTACGGGGTTAAGGAATCCCCACTACCCTATATATGTAAATACCATCCCAATCAAGTTTCTCCACCCTTACCTTGGTAATTGTTCTGATCGGTGGAAATCCTCCAAGTTTGGCCAATTTTGACTTTCCCTCTTCTCCTTCGTTCTTCGCTCTCTTTCTCGTTCTTCTCACTTCTATCGTCCTTTTCTCTTCTCACGTTCTAACTCCCCCTCTTATTCCTCTATTTTATTTTATATATTCTAATCCCAAGTAATAATAATAATAACATATATATTACTAATTATTAATAATAGTAACCATAATAATAATAACAATATTATTATCTCACCAATAATCATAATAATATAATAACTATATTAATAATAATATTATTATATTCTCCATATTAATAATATTACTAATAATAATAATAATAATAAAATAATAATAATACCACCATATTACTACTATTTATTATATTATTATATCCACACCAATTCACCACCAATAATCCTCCCATATCAGGGACACCCACCAATCATCATCAAACACACCCTACCAAAGGGCACACCAACATATAATAATTAAAATAGTAATAAAATGACTAAATAATTAAAATGGGTGTTACAACTCTCCCCCACTTTAATTATTTTCGTCCTCTAAAAATACCGGATGGAAATAGTTCCGGATACGCTTCCCGCATCCTTCATTCCAATTCTCAGGTCACACTGCCTTCTGCAGCACCCCCCTCAAGCCACTTTCACCAAAGCTATCTCCTCCCCTCAGAGTTGTTTCTCGTTCGTCAAAAGAACTAGCAATGCCTCCACAATCAAATTATTTTTCACTGGTACATCATCCACCTGATTCAATGTATTTCCTCAACGAAGACACATGAAACACGTCATGCCAATTCACAGCGACAGCGGCAAAACGATCTAACATGTTACTCCTCCCATGCCTCCGCTGCACTACTCTGATACAACCACAGAACCCGGTGCGAACTTCTGAGATTTCGAATCCCGACCAGCACCAGTCACCGACGTGACTCTCAAAACACATATTTCCTTATATGCTCTTGATCTTCTCAGCCATCTCAAGCATAATTCTCGGTCTGAGCACAACACTCCCACTCGACTTATTCCAACACAGAAGAGTCCTACACTCCCTCTCTCACCAAGCCATATATAGTGTCATTCTGACACTAGGATGGTAATCATTATTATAGGCAACTCAATCAACGGTAATTACTCATCCCATGATCCACCTTGATCCAACACCCAAGCTCTCACCAATTCTCTACAGACTCAATAGTCCTCTCTGAATGACCATCAGTTTGCGGATGGTAAGCCGAACTCAATTTCAACTTAGTACCTGAAGCTTCCTATAAGCCCCACCAACATCTCAATATAAACCTCAAATTTCAATCCAACACAACATTCGACAGTATCTCATCCAACTTCACTACTTCCTCAATATGTATCTCATATATCCTTAACACGGAATAGTTCATCCACTCACAACAACCCAAATTAAAATTATGTATTTCCAATTCTTTGGAAATCTCAACACCAAATCCGTGAAAATACTACCTGATTTCCACTCTGGAATATTCAACGGTTGCATCAGACTCAACAGTCTCTGATGTTCACTCTTCGAATTCCAACAATTCTAACCAGTATATTCAACCTCAACCACTCCTCTCCTCATCTATGGTCACCAAAACAATCTACTCAAATTCGGTTACTTCTTCATAGCACCGGGATGGACACTCCATCTACCTCAATGTATTTCTTCACGAGTACTCCTACTCCCCTCAACAACATCCGGTCCACATACCCTATCACAACATATCATGGTACTATTTCCACAAACCCGACAATCCACTCTTCGACTCTGATTTATCAATTTCAACTAATTCACCAACTCAACCCAGATTTCTGACCTCCTCGAATCTCCTCAAGAATACTACTAGTACGGTCTAACATACAAGGCTTAACTCCATAAGAAGTCTCTTCACAGACCAGACTCGCATCACAAAATTTCCCAACCGGTTCCAACTCTTTTTGTTATTTTCCTCAGTACAAGCAAGGTTTCCAAATCGAAGCATCAGCTACCACGGTATATACCAAAAACATACAGTAAGATAACACATCAAACGCACCCGATCACGACGGTAAAAGTTGACCAAATTACACGTTTCGAATATTATGCTATAATTGGATCATCCACTGACATAAAAACCATTTTTCCCGGAAAGAGCATCTTGTTAGCTCTCCAACGCTTCAAACGGGGGTCAAAACGGACATACGGTTCAAGAGTTATGAATTTTCGAAGTTTTCCGAAAAACCAGAATTTTGCCGAAAAACTGCTACGGGATTTTGCATTCTTGTCCGAAAATTCGACCGATTCAATTCCTTTCTTCGAAAAAAACACATACTCATACTCACCTAACATATAGCCTCGAATTAGAACCATTAAACATGATTTCTACGACGTCCGATTTCGATTCCGTAAAAAGCTGCGATCTCGGAATTTAGCGTACAACAACAATTTCATACCTAGGAGACCATCCAACACACTTTCAATCTTTAAATATTTTAAAACCCAATTACTCCCAATCTCAACAGCAGATCTTGGAGCCTCCCATTGCGATACAACTTTGACCTTTGATACCACAACCACAATAGCTCTACCCGAGCTCACACGACCAAGGAAAACTCACATCCTTCAGCCCGTTGATCCATCAACTCATCAACTCTTGGAAGCAAACGCTTATCCTTGATAGTCACCTTGTTCACTTATCCATAGTTCACCCAAAGCTTCACAAAACCTTCCGTCTGTCTAACCAACAAAATTGGTGCACCTTATGGTAACACACTCAAACAAAAGAACCTCTCTTCCAGCAGGTCTTCAAGTTGACTCTTTAACTTTCTCAATCCTAATGCAAACACACAATATGGAGTCACCCATATCGGACTATTTCCAAGAACGAAGTCAATGTGTAAGCTTTACTTCACCTTCCGATAGTAAACCATTTACCTCCTCAGGAAAACTTCCGGACAATCACAATTAAGTGATAAACCCCAATTTCTCACTTTCCTTAACATTCAAAGTTTCCGTCAAAATACACACCTCAACACCGTCTTACGCCAAATCCTCAAAATAATCCCTTAAGCACTTAGCTTAACTCAAGACAATTCATTTCTCACACCACCTAAGCTTGCAAGACACGTCCATCCCATCCAACACAATCTCGTCTACTATTAACAAGAGATTGAGGGTGATCAGTTCCTCAATTTGTCAATAGACAGCCGAAAATCATGATGGGGTATAAACCATCTTTACCAAACTATAAGAGCGTAACACACTAAGCCACAACACTGCAGCATTTCGGAGAAATACCAACTTCTCTCCCACTAGAATCATTTCACTTCTACCGACAAAGTTTAAACAACAACATGTACCGACAGTGTTTTTACACACATGTCGCATACTAGGGAACAACAACACTAGACAACATTGGCCGGACGGACCGACCTGCTCTGATACCAATTGTAACACCCCACTTCCCAAATTAAATAAAATATAAACATTATAAATAAACATCAGAGTTTTTACAAAAACAGTGGGATATCACATCACCAATAGTTATCAAAAATACTTTATTCATTACTTTCAAAATAATACAGCGGAAATTATTATTCCAACATTCTCGGCCATCCGCCAGATTTACATAAAATCTTTATTATTATAATTCACCAAAATGTGATATGTCACAGGATTTTCAACAAGTTTAACATAAACAAATAAAACACCAATATCCTGTGTTACGTATCAGAGCATCCTAAGACTCGACTGGCACACCATAATCCAAGCTAGCTAATTACCTGGATTATCTGTACTTCCGAAGAAGTACAAACCACAACAACAACAAAGGGGTGAGAAAACATGATCAAAATATATTGGTAATTTAATACATGCAATAAAGGTAGTAAAACACACCAATATTCACCCCATAACACCAATCATCAAACCTACTGTTCAAACATCCATATAACATATAATAATGCAATATGCCACACAACACCATGCATGCGGTACCGACTCATTGGTTCATTCAATCGAACCCTGGACAAATCACTTACGCTCCTACTGAGATATGATTTATCCCCGACAAATCACTTACGCTCCTACTGAGATATGATCCATCCCCACCATTCTCCACGAAGGAGTACAGATGAATCACTTACGCTCCTCCTGAGATATGATTCATCCCACCAAAACACCATGATATGCACAACACCAATGCACAACTATTATATTCAGGCACACAAAGTGCACACAATCCTCCTGATCATATCATCATACATCATGCGTATATGTATAGATATATTACACACCAATACCATATAAATCAAATCAGATAGTGAGTAATTTCACACTCTAACACCAAATATAAACACATCCCACCACTCGGGGATACACCAACTAACTATCCACTTAAATAAAGTATTAAGGGAATCACGTACTATCACCAAGTACACACCTTAAATCCTACCATCACCATTCTCATACTTCGGCATGGCCAAAGGGATCACACAAGACCAAAGCTCAAGGACAAACATCACAAAAAGTCACATTCGGCTGCTATGCTCGTTGGCCCATTCGCCAGGCGAAGCCCCGCAGCGAATGTTCGCCAACCTTCGCCAAGTGAACCTGCTGGCGAAGCCCCATTCCACTATCGTGCATTCACCAGGCGAAGGGATCATTCGTCGGGCGAACCTTCGTTGGCCACACTCGCCAGGCGAAGTTCCTACCCTTTTAGTCTGGGATTTAATTCAGAATTATTCGCTACCGTTCACTCACCTTCGCCAACACTCGCCAGGCAAAGCCCAGCGAATGCTGCGATCCACCAAATTTTCCACTGCTATGAAGTGCTACCAGAGCCAAATTCAAGCCTAACATTCCAACTCTAATTCTCATCCTATTCTCAGTATCAATAGTGCACGTAATTCAAACCAATCGCTCCCTAATCCATATTCCAGAATCAACACTTAAACATTCTATCGATACATCAAAAAGGTCACACAGAACTTCCCTAAAACCGTAAACCCAACCAATACCCCAAACTCACCAAAAACAACAATTCATCAACATCGACATATATCAATTCCTCATTGGTTTATCAAATACCAATTCTCAACATCAATCAACAATTATAGGCATGACAACATAAAACTTCATACACCGATACATTCCTACGGGGTTAAGGAATCCCCACTACCCTATACATGTAAATACCATCCCAATCAAGTTTCTCCCCCTTACCTTGGTAATTGTTCTGATCGGTGGAAATCCTCCAAGTTTGGCCAATTTTGACTTTCCCTCTTCTCCTTCGTTCTTCGCTCTCTTTCTCGTTCTTCTCACTTCTATCGTCCTTTTCTCTTCTCACGTTCTAACTCCCCCTCTTATTCCTCTATTTTATTTTATATATTCTAATCCCAAGTAATAATAATAATAACATATAATATTACTAAATATTAATAATAGTAACCATAATAATAACATATAATATTACTAAATATTAATAATAGTAACCATAATAATAATAACAATATTATTATCTCACCAATAATCATAATAATATAATAACCATATTAATAATAATAATATTATATTCTCCATATTAATAATATTACTAATAATAATAATAATAACATATAATATTACTAAATATTAATAATAGTAACCATAATAATAATAACAATATTATTATCTCACCAATAATCATAATAATATAATAACCATATTAATAATAATAATATTATATTCTCCATATTAATAATATTACTAATAATAATAATAATAAAATAATAATAATACCCCCATATTACTACTATTTATTATATTATTATATCCACACCAATTCACCACTAATAATCCTCCCATATCAGGGACACCCACCAATCATCATCAAACACACCCCCACCAAAGGGCACACCAACATATAATAATTAAAATAGTAATAAAATGAATAAATAATTAAAATGGGTGTTACGTACTCCATCTTCAAGCTTCAATATTCAATAGGCTCCACCAAGAATGATGAGAATTAATGAGATGATTGTTTAATAATGGGAAGCAGACAGTAAACCAAAGGAATACTTTCTGACACTCAACCAGTTATCAGAGAGAGGCATCCTCAAAAGTTCTACTCATTGTAAATGTCACGCATCCCTCCAAAGGAGATATGAGACTTTAACATGAGGACTTTGAATCATAGGATGAGAATGGAATGGGAACAAAACCAACCATTATTTGAAGAAATATCTATTTCTAAAGCTCTCTCCTAAAGCCCTAATTTCCTAAGCTACTCAAAGCTAACAAAAAGGAAGGGAAAACTTCAATCCAAGCTCCACTAGCTACTTCACACAAGCCTCATCATGTCCATGATGTCCTCCAATGAGATCCAGAAGCCCACTATGCAAGGAAGCCCAACTTTGAGTCCATTCCACATCAATCATCAACATTGAGACACCAAATGAACACACAAGTAGAATATTCTATCAAAAATACCAAAACACATTCTAAAAATCTGATTATTTATTTTTCTATGGGAACATGCATTCACTAATAACCTATAGTTAAAAAATCAGGACCTAAATCATTCTCTAAGTCCTCCAATCAAATCCTAAACCTCAAGGTATCACAACTAAACCCTAAAAGGGAGCTCCTAAAGTTCTAGTCCTAAAACAGCACCTAACTTCATCACAAAAATGTGAGAAAAATCTGAGAGGAGCATACATATCTAGCCAAATCACAAGCCAAAAATCAAGCAAAAACTCAATACCAAATGCTCAAACAAAATTCACCAAACAGAAGAGGCAAACAATACAATTTTATTGTCAAATAAAATGTGAAAAAATCAAATAAAATAAAAATAAATGCTAATCATGATTTTTTGTTCCTAAAATTTCTAAATTCATTCATGAATCAGGGGAAAAAATCTCAGGATTTATTGACTAATTTTCCTATTTTTAATGGATTAAAATCAAACAAACCAAAAATAGAGAAAATAAGAAAAAGAATAGAAATTAATAAGGGGCGCATGGTGAATAGCAATGAACTTCAGTTCATTCTCTGGGTTGGGCCAAAAGGGGGGTGTGAACATCAATTCAACATTAAGCCCAGCGCTCTGAATTCCTCATGGTTCAGTTCAGCAATAAAAAAGAAAGAAAAAGTGCATGCGCCAGGGTTCGAACTCGTCCTTTCTCTGAATTACTCACTAATCCAAAACGGGGCATTTTGAGGTGGGGGTATGTGGCAAGCTTCTGAACACACGATAGGATGACTAGTCAATGAATCCAAACATCCATGTGATGCCAGCACATTAATGAAAACGATGGCCTTTTGTGCAGTAAATAGTCAACAACTAAAATTCAATCGTGGTCGTGGATGGTGAGTACTGAGTCAAGTCTTCAGCAAGATCCAACGCCTATCATGCATCTTCTTCATTTGAACTCAGTTTGGGGGGAAAACACAGACGGTGGCCCAGACGGTGGCGCCACCGTCTTCTCCGGCGAAGCCAATTACACAGGTCATCAAAAATTAACAAACCATACATTATTCTCTCCAGAATTTAACGATGATCACGAATATCTCCTTAGAATCATCTAATTCCCTCTGGATTTTCAAACCCGAAGACAAATCTAAAATACGCATCAATCTTGAATCTCAGCCAAAACTCAATCAACTGCACAGATGTAATCCTCATCTTATGGTGATCATTCTACACTATCCCAACTTGATTAACAGTCCAAGAATTGCTTGATTCGAGCCTCAACAGAAATTGATCATCACCCTATTTTGTCTCTAATTCACCAGTTTTTGATCCTAAATCCAACTACATGTCACCAGGATCCTAACCACCTATAGAATGCTAACTATCTCTAGATAGATTAAGCACAAAGATGAAATGTACCAACCTGTGTTCAAGCTTGTAACAGAAGTAGTTCTTGCACTCTTCAGCCTTCAAGAAAGTGCAGATACACTCCAAATCACTTGATGAACACAATGAAACCTTCAATTGATCTTGATTTGCCCTTGAACTCAGAATCCGATTCTCACTTGCACCTCTGAAATTCCAACTTCACTCTCTGCTTCAGGCTTCAAACTTCACCAAAAAATGAACTGAATGCACTCATAGGCTTATATAGGATGTAACTGAATGATCTAGATCCTTCTCAAAGGATCAGAGTGAGAAATTCAAATTTAAATTTCTCTTCAAAATCTCTCTCATGGCAGTCACGATATCTCCTCTATTTCTCCTTCAGGAAGCTCTCATTGCACTCCTTGTGAACCACTAAACTTGAATGGTGGGGATTCATCCCTTGTTTTCATCCTAGGGCTTTGATTTGAGATGTAACTTCTTTTTGAAGTAACAAGGCAAAAGGTCATGAAAATGAACTCAAACCTAAATTCTAATGATTTCATTGTTTCCAAAATGTAATTTCCATTCAAAAAATGCTATTACTTTGCCTTATTTGCACACATAACATTTATTTTGAATTTTTGGTCTTTAATTCTCTTTAATTCTTCCTTTTTCACAATTTCTTGAATCAAGTCTCTCCTTGAGCCATTTCAATGCATCCTTGATATATGGTTAAAGTTAAAACCCCATTTTGAGCAACTTTCAAGTTGCACAAAATTTCATTTGAGATGTCTAAATTGGTGAAAATGACCCATAACCAAAAATGACCCATAATCATAACTTCCCAAAATACCCTTGACTTGTCAAAGCCATAACTTGAGTTCTACAAATCCAATCATGGACTTCTAGCACTATATGGAAAGCTAAGAGAATAAAGAACAACATTCATGTTGACCAAAAGTTCATAGGAATCATCCTTCTAGGGAAAAATTGTCATGCAAGTTGGGTAACTTTCAAGCTCCAAATTCACATGCCTCAGATGACTTATAACTTGTCTGGCTCATAACTTGAGTTCTATAAACCTTATCAAGGACTTCTAGTACTCAAATTAAAGCTAAGATCATTCCCTAAAACAATCATGTTGGGTCAAGATGAGATGAAGATCATATCTTGAGTTAAATGGCCTTGAAGACAGGGGTCAAACTAGGGGATTTTACACTGTCAAGTCTTAGAAACCCTAGCCTGAAACTTCTCAAACTCTTCAATCATGATGAGTTAACCTCAGAATTATCCTTAGAACATATCAATGTATCACTCCATGATCACATGGCTCTTGGATTAGGTCTCAACCTTCTTCTAATCATCAGTTGACTTAGGGTTGACCCAGTCAAACCCTAGCTACACCAATCATGGCTGAGCCTTCTTAATCTTGCACAATGACCTGTCCAGGCCTCAAAGTGATCTTCACCACTTCTCATGAGCTCTATCAAGACCTCAAGTCTATCTTCATGGCTTTAGAATCATCTGATGGCTTTCCACAACTCTCAAGTTAGGAGACCTACACACTTGGTTTTAACCACTCTTTCTGAGGATCCTTCAACCTCTCTGACAAGGATATCAACCCTTGAACATCTGGATGACCTTCTTTGCTAGCTTCACAGTCTTGTATAGCTCTTGATTGGTAATCATACCTCTTGATCTCCCGCATGCATGTCAATGAAATGCAAATGATAATGCTAATGTGAATGAAATGAAACACAAGCTAGGTAAAGAAAAGTTGGGCAAATTTTTGGGTGCAACACATGTTCTGGGAGAAGTTGGGGCTTGAGAAAGCCCGCAGTTTAAAAGATTTATAAGTATGGAACAAACTTACAAAAAATGTTAAATAAAAACTTCTAGCTGAGGGAGAAGTCCTAGGACATGGGAATTCTGAACCAATTGCATACAAGAAAGGGAAAGTAGTCATCATATAGAAAAAGGAGAACACGGTCGCCAATCTAGATCCAACGCTTACACTTCTCTAAATATGTAAGGGGATAAAATTTAAAAGGTGTGTGCAAATAATGAGTTCAAGGAGGTAATGATTAGGAATCCTCACTCGCTTAAGGAATCGTCCTAAACAGACATGTCAAAGTAATGTCATTTCCACAAGAGTCGTGACCATAATACGAATGATTGTATCCAGCTGAAAATTGCAACAAAATGTTTCATTAAGAAAGAAAGGTCAAATGAATACACACGAGATAATAAGAGGAGTTATAACACGCCATTTAAATATTTAGTAATTTATAATTTATTGTGTGCGATTATTTTGGCATGATCTTGGCTAAGGGTATGTGTGTAAGACTGTGAGGGAGGTTACAGAAAAATCAGTTTCACGTAAAAGAGAAAGAAAAAAGGAAGCAGAGCTAGGGCAAGAGGAACAAGGATTTTCCACCATTGTTGAAGAGAGGAAAAAATTGGTAATTCAGGTAAGGGGGAGAATGAAATTCTTTAATGGTGGTCTGAATATGAAAGGGTAGTGAGGGTTCCTTCCTCTCTTAGGATTCTGTGCATTTTTCTTCTTCTTAATTGATTGCATGTGTTAGACTATGGCACAGATCTAGAAGGGGGGGGGGGGGGTTTGAATAGATCCCCAATTAAAATTGAGTCGGCGCTAGCAATTTGAAATTGGTTTTAAAAAAGTTTTAAGTGCGGAAGCGGCCGAGGAAAATTATAGTCTAAAACGAACGGTTATTGGAAAACCGGATATACGTAAGCCTATGGATTTATGACAATTCAGAAAAATAAAATCACAACACAAACTATGCTTATCAATTGTATACTTCAATTTGCAAGGTTGCCTAGTTCCAATGAAAAACAAGGCACACAAAAACTAGAAGTAAAATAAGACAATTTTAGTTCAGGACTTTTGTCGAACAGTTTGTGTGCACAAATATCACAAAGGATATTTATGTTGAGTAAGAGATTGGAAATGCCTTAGTACAATATTCTTATTGTACTTAGTAGTTAAAACAGAGTTTCAACATCTTACTCAATTTGTATCACAGTTTGACAATAATCACTTAAGCTAGAATCACTTATTTTATGAGCTGAATTAAAAATAACAGAAAATGAAGAACACACGATTTGATGAGGCAGTTCCCCCGTCGTCCTCGCTTCGGGGTACGTCTGCCCTCAATTCTAAAATTAGAATTGAGATATATTGAATATATATCACCTGTTGGAATGAACAGTTTACACAAGAGTTGATAGACAATGATACAAACAATCTCAAATGTTGTTGATGCTTGCTATCTCTTCTTGCACCTTGATTCAAGATGAATCAAGCCCTTCAATTTGTTGTGAATGACCTCCGGTTCCAGCCACCTTAATGAAAAACCTTCCGTTGTTCAAACCTTCGGCTCGGCTGATCTTAGACAACAACAAATCAAACCCGGAAAGTCTTCAACACTTCAACGCCCTCGCTACTAAATTGATGAACCTTCCGTTGATCAATTACCTTCGCACCTGCTTGAATGTTGAACGAACTATTCCGTGAAAAAACCCTCAAAACCTTCTAGTCTTGATGGGTAAAAACCCTCAAGGTTTTCTGCAAGAAACACCTGCCCTAATTTCCACTCGAACCGGATCTTCAATCAACGCGTTCGAACCTTATCACCCTTGAACAAGACACTAATCACATCAAAAGTGATTGTGTATATTTGTGGATTTGTGTGTTGTGTGAGGGATGAAGATGAAGAAATATGTTGCACCTATTTCACGTTTCTTGCCCTGACAATTTACTCAAGATTTCAATTGTTAGTGTTAAAAAATAAGCAAAACTCTATTTATAGTAATAACCAAAACAGTCAACAAAACAGAATTTTAAACACAGCAAGAAAAACAGCACAGCGCGCGAACGGTCGACCATAGGGTCGGCGTGCGCTGACCCGTGGGAAATCCTCAGCTCCATGCGCTGAGTGACACGGTCGACGCATGTCTTCATGCGCTGATCCATGGAAAATCAAAACACTCATGCGCCGACTGTACGGTCGACGCATAACTTCCATGCGCTGAGCCGTGAGAAATGCCAGGCTTCATGCGCCGACTGTATGGTCGACTCACTGCTTGAAAACCTGCAAAAATAACAGCTTTTTCCATTTTGTGCATCCTGCCACATTCAGTCATGACACATATTAAGGTATAATTATTTAACAATGAAAAAGAGGTATAGCAATGAAAAAAGAGATATAGCATGATGAGGTATTGCATGATGCTTCTAATTTTTTTTGTCATCATCGAAAACTCGGAGGCCTGTATTGTGAGACAACTTGCCCTCACATTCTCCCCCTTTTTGATGATGACAACCTGTTGCACACAACATGCGATGTCTTTAATCATAGTTGTACGCTCTCCCCCTTTCTTTTTCAATCAAAGCATTTGTGGTGGTTGACGCTTTCCTCCCCCTTTGACAACATCAAAAAGAAACCGAGAGCTATAAAGTCTTGACGGATTAACAATATAACTAACATAAAATCAAGAAAAAGCCATACAATATAACCAACAGATAATAATTAAGCATACACCCATATTAATACATAATATTGATAAGAAACATAAAGTAGCAGCACATAAAGTCTTGACAGAAATTAGGAATTTTAAACAAAACACCATAACAAAGTTTGCAACCAAAAACAACGAAAGAGACTATGATGCATGCACTCAAAACAGCAAAATAAACCATAATAAGGAGAACACAAGCTAGTAACCCCGTCCCCGTTGTCGCTACTGCGAAAATCGGCGCCGGCAATACAGAAGAGTCGCCACCGTGCGTTATTTATCCCTCAGAGCGGGAAAGGAAACGCTCGAAGTAAACCTCGCAAAAAACGGGAAAAGGTATGGTCATCGCAACCAAAACCTGGGTTCGGGAGTCGGTTACGTAAGGGGAAGGTATTAGCACCCCTCACGTCCATCGTACTCGATGGGATCCACGCTTGCTTGGTTTGTACGGATTACACTTCTATCTAAACTAAAGGATGAGGTCTGAAAAGAAAAGAAAACATGACTCGGCAAAACATCGCACTTTATGCCTACGTATTCCCGTCTGGAACGAGAAATCAGAGTCAACGTAGTTCGCCTAACTACGGGGGGAAGGTGGGTGAAGGTTGCTCGCTAGGATATCACATCCTATGGCTACGTACTTCCACACAGCATGGAAGATCAGAGCAAACGTAGTTCGGGCTACGCACGACACAAGCTGTTCAAGTGTCTTTTATGAAAAATCTCACCTTAAACAAGGGTTTTCTTATTGCAAAAAGGTTGACGTTTGTTCAAATCTTTTGAAGGAAGAAATGAATTAATCTCTGTTATAACCTTTATTAGTGTTTTTCTGTTGTTTTGAAGGAAGAAGAGATGACACTCTAAAAATCCTAGGGTTAAAAAGGGGAATAAAACCTACCCTAATGTTATCATGCATGGCTTAACACCTAATGTCTATCATGCTCCTCTCTCGCGCAGAGAGAAACAGAGATCCTAAGGGAATAGACGGAAACAGAAACAGCAGGTATATACAATAAAGCAGTAAAATGCATGGATGCAACAGTACAAGCGAGGCAAGGGAGTCCCACTCAACCTCGAACCTAGAAAACAATAGGCAAAAGTGAACAGGATTCACTTTCAACCCAGCAAGTTAAACAGCAAACAATACAGTCCGGAAAATTCACACAATACATCAAAATTAAAATAGCTAAAAGCTAAACCAGCAAAAGCAATCTTCATCAGCATCAGCAACCATCTTCAAGCTTCAGGCAGACATCAGTCTTCTATCTTCAAATCTCCCAGTGGCTTTTCTTCAAGTCTTAACCTCCAAGCTGAGGAATCAATCACAGGAATGAACTGGGTGTTAAGCAATTAGTTGACCACCAAGGGTGGCAAACAGACTGCTATCAACACAAAGAAACATTTCTCTCAAGAGTTCTATCCCTTAGACATTAGAACCAAGCCTTCCAAAGGAAGGGGGTGAGTGTCTTAGAGAGACTCTGCATCACAGAGAAGGATGGAGGCAATCAAGACCTTCCATGTTTGAGAATCAAGTTTGTTACTCTAGAGCTCTGCCTAACTCCTAGATCCTACAAACTTCAACAACTACCAGCAAGAGATACTCCTCATCAACTCTGGAAGTTGGCCTTCAGTCTTTAATCTTCAAATGGGCTTCATCCTCTCAGGTCTTCAGCTCTCCCCAAATCCCAAACAAACCCAATACCCCACACACAGACAAAACATAACCCTAAAGAGGGCACACCACACAATCAATCAATATAAGTAATACACTAATAGCAGTAGGGGAATCCTAATATTTTCTAAGGGATCTATCCTATACCCATAACCCCTATAGTCCCATACCCCAAAATCAACTCAAAAATTCCTAAAAGAATTAATCTATCTCACATATGCTCACCTGAAACCCTAATTTTCATCATGTTATTTACACCTAATCAAATCACCTAAGATTAAATTCTAAAAATATGAATTAAATCCTATATACAAGTTGAAGACTTAAACTAATCAACCTAAAAAGAATGGATTAAAAATACTAAAGCATCTATTCAAACTAAAATCACCAAATTTGAGTACTAAACTAAACTCATTAAAATGCTATTTACAAGAAAAATGCATGAAAAATATTAAAACAAAATATAATGCCATTTTTATTATTTAATATTTTTCTAGACAGAATTATTGACCTACCATAAAAAGAACCAATTAAAACTAAGCTATTTCCAATTTTTTATGAATTTTTAAAGGTGTTAAAAATATAAAAGGATTAAAAAACACAAAATAGAAATAAAATGGGGAGGGGGTCTGAATAGCCTTGCGCCCAGTTCAAATCTCAGATGGGCCATGATGAGGGGGGCGCGAATATTAATTGCATTAGGCCCAATACGCCTCAGAAAATGAAATAGAAAAATAAAAGAAAAACGTTAAAACCACGGTGCAAATAGCAGCTCATTTCAGTTAAAAATCAATTGGGCTCGCTGATGGGGGTGGGGATATGAATTTGGATCCAAGGCCCATGCTGATGTTTAAGTGATACGGTGCGTTTCGCTTTGAGTCTCTCCCTCCGTTTTCAACTTCAAATGCCAGCCACACGATCAGATGAAAATGTCAAATAATTGAAATGATCCAACGGCCTGTGTATCGTCTTCTCCAACTCAACCTAGGGTTTGCAGAATTCTCTATCCATGCAACCATCTTCAAGCTCCTCGTTCTCCTTCCTCAGGCCATGAAATCAAGACTTGTAAAAACCAAAATTAACCTACTAACTCCAAGGAATCCAGCCATACCAATATCCTTCCCTGAAACCCCCTAGAATTCCAAACCCGATAGGTGGAAACCCCTGATTCATCAACTGCACACTGCAATGGAAGCTCACCAAACTTGCAAATTCTTGTACTAATGTACTCTCCATATTGCACTGATTGTTCTGAACTAATACACCATGATTAACATCCCCTAAACTAAGGTTTCTTGATCATCAAAGTTTCATCACTCTGCCATTAAACCTCATAGATCCTTCTCTAACTCTCAGGAATCAATCACCTAATGTCTCTAAGCATGATTACCCTAACCATTTCATCTAATAATGCATAAATAGAGGGATTTGAATGCTTTTGCAAACCTGAAAAATGGTGATGGCAGATGTATCTACACTCCAATCCACTGCTTGAAACTTGTCACAAATGATCTCCAATGGCTGAGAATCTTTCTGTTTGCAAGATCTTGGATGGACAATGCTGGGATTGTGAGATTGGATCCAACTTGCTTCACTTGCACTTTGGAAGCTACACCTTCAAACACTCATCAATGGCCACTCTAATCAGTGTGTATGTGCTCCATATGATCCAAGGAATTGATTTGTGGAGAAGAATTCAATGGAGATGAAGGAACAATGGAGTTTGATCTTGATTTGCAAAAATGGAGAAAATGGTATATCACTCTCTCTTCACACTCTTTTCACCAACCCCTTGCACCAATGGCTTCAGTTCAATATATAGATGAGGATAGACAGATCTAGAAGGTTTTAGAATGATCTTAGAGGATTCTAGAAAGTGGTGGAAAGTTCATGGAATTCTCATGTGATGATACTTTGAATCATCTCATATCATGCTTGCATCCTTTGTATATTTGTGTCAAAATCTCCTTTCATGAGTTATTGAAAGTGTATGTGTGAAAAAACCAATCTCCTTGCCTTAAAATGTCACTTATGCCAAGCTTTCCATACTTGCCTTATTATGCAAGTAACAAAAATACAAAGCAAGTCCAAAATTTAACCCCTAACTCAAAAAAGTGGCTGAACCAATGTCTCTAAAATGATGTTTGGAATCAATTTGGTATATTGGATGACCCATTTTGGATTTGTAGATCTCTCAAACCAATTTTTCATTTCAACTTTTTCAACTTATATGCCTTTCTTAGGTCATCTTTCACCAACTTTGGTCAAGTCTCATTCCATGCATTTCCAAACTTTCATGACTTCTTTTCTAGACTTAAAATGGCATTTTGAGCAACTTTTATGTTGTGAAGTTTTTCATTTGAAGCTTCCTTGTATGAGTTTTAGGCATAGGCTAAGAATGACCTGTAATCCTCAAATGACCAAAATACCCTTTGCTTTCCAAGACCATAAGTAGAGTTCCACAAATAATATGAAGGCATACCATACCTTTCTAGAAAGATAAGACAAATAGGAACAACTCTCATGTTGGCCAGGAATCCATTTGAAATATCTTTGAAGGTCAAAAGTTGCTTGGAAGACAGACAACTTTTACAGACAAATTTCAGTGCCCTCAGATGACCTGTAACTTGCAAGAGCTATAACTTGAGTTCTATAAATCATCTTGATGACTTCCACCACTCAAATTAAATCTATGAATATACTCTAAAAGTTTCATGTGGACCAAGAATTCATATGAAGCTTTCATCTTGAGCTACACTACTTGGAAGTTTGACCTAAATCAGGGGATTTTACACTGAAACCCTAATTTAGTAACTCCAGTTCTCCTTGACTCCTCTTGATTTTTCTTTAGAACAACATCATATCCATATCCATATAGCCAATAATGAATCCCACATTCTTCAAATGATTCTTGATGCCCTTCAAAACACTTCTTTGACTTAGAGTTGACCTGGTGTTGACTCTAGTTGATTGACTTCAACTGAGGCTCTTGCAATCATTCCCATGACTTGGTTCTTCTTCAAAATGATCACATAGGCTCTTCATAACATCCATACACACCTCATGCTCTTGGCTCATAGCTCACACTTCCTCTGATGATCCCCAAACAATCTCAAGATAGGAAAGAATTCACTGATCCACCTGGCAATTCTTCAAAGCTCAAATTCTTCCCTGATGACCTGAGTAGTCTTGAACATGAATGAAACCCTTGGATATACCTCCTGAGATAAGAATAGAACTTTGATCCCCTGTTAAGATAGCTTGCCTATGATATGCAATGCAGATGAATACTCTATGTACATGATGACAATGCAAATGACTATGCAATTGAAACATAAACCTAGGTTAGAAAAGGTTGGGCAAATTTTGGGGTGCAACAGCTGCCCCTATTCAAGCGACTTGGACCTGACTGGATGAAGAGAGTGCGGCCTTCAGACATTCGAGGTACGAGACGGTTGAATACGAAAGAACCCGGAAATTTTCCAACCGCAAAAATAAATTGCGAAAACGACTACTGCTTGGGAAAACCCTGGGAACTGGCTTCTGTCGTCACAGCAACAACTAGCCATCCATCTGTCAAATAATATGATGTTGTCCGCAGACCACTCCATCCGAAGAAATGAGCATACACCACACGACGATAAATTGTTGATATCACTTATCAACCTCTGTTGATCTCACTTATCAACCTCTGTTGATCTCACTTATCAACCTCTGTTGATCTCACTTATCAACCTCTGTTGATTTCACTTATCAACCTCTGTTGATCTCACTTATCAACCTCTGTTGATCTCACTTATCAACCTCTGTTGATCTCACTTATCAACCTCTGTTGATTTCACTTATCAACCTCTGTTGATCTCACTTATCAACCTCTATTGATCTCACTTATCAACCTCTGTTGATCTCACTTATCAACCTCTGTTGATCTCACTTATCAACCAAGCACACGCTAACTAGCGGGAGAATACTGACTTCACTCGTCATGTTGACCTCACTGATCAACCTTTCGTATCCTGATGAACAACCGACTCTGCGGGGAAATGAGAAACTTAACCAAGTAACTCTGAGGGGACGATTCTGACGACTGCCGTTAAACACCTGTTGGGAAAATTGGGAACTTAACCAAGCACCCTTGACGAGAATAACCTTGTAGAAAAATACGAGGAATTTAACCAAACAACTCTTGTAACAAGCTCCCTACTGGGGACTATGAGGGACTTAACCAAGCAACCTATTGAAGTAACACCCTGCTGGAGAACATAACTCTGTTGGGGACAATTGCGGGTCACCACCCGAAAATCTATATTACTGCCTTCTAATACTGATACCACGGCATCCTGAGAAAGGCTCAGCTGGGGAATACAAGTAACTTAACCAAGCGCCTTGTCGAAGAATGCCCTGCCGGGGACTACGAGGAACTTAACCAAGTATCTCGTTGAAGACCACCCTGCTAGGGATTACGTCTCTACTGAGGTAACTGTGGGTAACCACCCAAAATCTGCATTATGCCATTTCCATAGCACTCTGAGAAAGGACTCAGATGGGGAGAAAGAGAAGTGCTCGACCAAGCAACTCTGCTAGGGGATTATGCCATGACGAACACGATCACTACGTATCTGGCACAACAACCCTCTGGACAAGAGGAAAACACGATTACTGCGTGTCTTGATGCCGCAAACAAAATCACAGAGTGGGGACAAACACGACGAACACGATCACTGCGTGCTGTGTTACAATCAAAATCATAAATCCAACCGGATGAGATAAACACGATCACTGTGTGCCAGACGGAATAAATCCACATAGAAGAGGCGAACACGTTCACTGCGTACTTCAACCACCAATACGATAAACACGATCACTGTGTGTGCTGTAATAGGACGAATACGATCACTGCGCATCTCGACTAACAACCCTCAAAAATAACGTCAACACGATCACTGCGTGTGTCACAGAACCAACCCATGTAATAGGACGAATACGATCACTGTGTATACCGGCCAACAAAACCAACTGATACGATAGCCACGATCACTGCGCGCCCCACATCACAAGTTCCCATGGTACTATCAACACGATCACCGCATGCTATACGAATACGATCATTGCGTATCTTGAACACGATCCCTGCGCGTTCGAACACGATCACTGCGCGTTCTGAGCCACGATCCTCTTGACTGGAGAAAACACGATCCCTGCGTGTTGCACGTCTCAACTAACCCACATAACTGGACGAATACGATCACTGCATATCCTAACCATATATAGGTTAAACGCGATCACTGCGCATTTGGTGTCACGGCCCTCTTGACTGGAGAAAACACGATCCCTGCGTGTTGTGCCACAACTTCAACATGGGACGAATACGATCACTGCATACTTCGGCCACAAACAACTAGATGAACACGTTCACTGCGTGTCTCACCCCATAACCAAACCGTATAACGGACAAATACGATCACTGCGTATACCGGTCCACGAAAACTGGATGAACACGATCACTGCACGTCAACCTATAACCAATGTGTAACGGACGAATACGATTCCTGCGTATATCGACCAACAACTGGATGAACACGATCACTGCGTATCAACCCATAATCACTGTAGAACGGACGAATACGATCACTGCATATATCGACCAACGAAATCACATGACACGATCACTGCGTGTTTTACAATATGAACCCCGACATGATACCAACACGATCACTGCGTGCCTTATAAAGCAATATCCTTAGATCGGGACGAATACGATCACCGCGCCATTCGACCACACATACCAAGATCAACACGATCACTGCGTGCTCTTACAACCTGAACCCCATAAAGGTCGGGACCAATACAATCACGGCGCACTTGGGCCACAAATCAACTTCTCAAAACCAACACGATCCCTGCGTGCCTTATAATATGAACCCCATAGATGGTGCAAATCGACACGATCACCGCGTGTTTTACAATATGAACCCCCAAAGATGGTGCGAAATACGATCACTGTGTAATCTGACCACGAATCAACATCTCACGATCAACACGATCGCTGCGTGTCTTCCTATATGAACCCCGTAGCTGGTACAAATACGATTACTGCGCACTTTGACCATGAAATCCACATCTTCCTAAATCACGATTTCTCTTATCGGCAAGGAATAACATGTCTGCAACTGAAGGGGTAACCACCTGGCTTATGTTTCAACAATGCATGTTTGATAATGACGAAATGCTTCCATACTGCATGGAAATGCTACGCTCGTGTAAAATGCGAATGCTTATGATGCATGCTTCTGCGAAGAGTTACTTCAGCAAAATAAATGCTGAAGACACACTGGATCCGCTGGGGATGACCGATATACTACCGATACGCTTCCAACAAAATAAATGTTGGAAAGATGAACTAACTCCGCTGGGGATGACCCCCCTGCTGGGAACGTAGCTCACGAACTCAAAACTCCAAAATTTGCCGAGGACGACCCTCCTGACGAGGAAGAGCGACTTGCTGGGGAAAGAAAGGCAATCCTGCTCGGGAACACTTCTTTCAACAGCTTCAACCACTTGGTTATACTCTGTGGGGAATTTCTCCTGCTATCACTGAGCTGGGTAAATCATCCCGCTATCACTGAGCTGGGTAACTCATCCGGCTATCACTGAGCTGGGTAAATCATCCGGCTATCACTGAGCTGGGGATTGAACTACACATTTTGATTTGCGCTGCGCAAGAACTCTCTGGGGAGTTAATCACATCCATCTCGACCTTCACTGGGGAGAACTCTGCTCTGCTTGATAGGCCAATTCTGAACTACTGAAGATACATTGATCTTTTCCTTTGACGTAATCTCCGCTCTCCTGGGGAGATAACATTCAATCTTTCTTGGGGTGACTTCACTGGGGAAGACACAACATTCAACCTCTGGAAGGGATGCCAGCCTGCCATGGACTCTGGCGGGGAACTTTGTGAGCTTTTGAATACCTGCAAAAGTCAACAAGCAAACACAAGGCAATCTATGCAAAAAGAGACATATTGGTAGTCATCCATGACAACCATTCAGGTAACTTTTTTTGGTCTTAACAATCATTGGCCGAGGCCCGCCGGTTTACACGCATGTAAGTTTATCAAAAACATCGGCGCTTTTTACAAACAAAACTGTAAAAAAAATTAAAACCAAAATCACGCATTACACTGAATAAACACTTTATTGATAACGGCCTGAGAATAGGCAAGATTTGTACATCAGATGCAACTCCTGAAAAGAGGTAGTCACACATAAGCAAATGCAGAAGTATACAAATATACAGAATAAAATTTGTACACATGTCGGCAACGTGTTACAGACGAACACCAGGAACCGATCCTCCTATGACTCGTCGGACTCTGACGCTGTCCCGATCTCTGTCTTCGGAAGAAATTGCTTTGGATAGTAGACCCCCAGATGCTCCCGAGCCGCTAAACAATCAAACTTGGACCGCAGTCATTTGCTTCTTAAATCCCTAACTTTTGCGTGAATCGCCCTTTGCGGGTTTTCGATTCATCGGGATACCCCTTTTTGCCGAAGCCGCCCAATGTAGGTTTTCGACTTCGCGGGTGTACATTTTTTCATTTTTATCCCTAACTTTTGCCCGAACCTTTTTATTCTGTTTTTGGTTCGCCAGGATGCCCCATTTTTGCCTGGACTCTCTTTTTACTGTCCAGCGGGTCAATTTTAAGCAAAGTATTTTTTAACTGCGTCCGAGTTCACAGGGGATGAAAAGTCTTCACCATCCATGGTGGATAACAATAAGGCTCCTCCGGAGAAGACCTTTCTCACGACGTATGGACCTTCGTAATTGGGAGTCCATTTGCCCCTGTGATCTGATTGCGGTGGGAGAATCTTCTTCAGCACAAGATCACCCGTTTGAAAGCTTCGAGGTCGAATCTTCTTGTCGAACGCTTTCTTCATCCGACTCTGATACAGCCTAACATGCGCAATGGATGCCAGTCTTTTCTCATCTATCAAGCTCAACTGATTCAATCTGCTTTTCACCCATTCTGCCTCGTCCAGCTTAACATCAAGCAAAACCCTCAAAGATGGTATCTCGACCTCCAATGGCAGGACAGCCTCCATGCCATATACTAGTGAGAACGGTGTTGCCCCGGTTGACGTACGCACTGTAGTACGATAACCGTGCAAAGCGAATGGCAGCATCTCATGCCAATCCTTATACGTTACCACCATCTTCTGAACAATTTTCTTTATGTTCTTGTTGGCCGCTTCAACAGCGCCATTCATCTTGGGTCTGTAGGGAGATGAATTATGATGCTCGATCTTGAAATCCCGACACAGATCTTTCATCATCTTATTGTTCAAATTCGAACCATTATCAGTAATGATCCGCTCAGGAATACCGTATCTACAGATTATATCTCTCTTGATAAATCTGGCCACCACCTGCTTCATCACATTGGCGTAAGATGCTGCTTCCACCCACTTGGTGAAGTAATCGATCGCGACCAGAATGAAGCGATGCCCATTAGAAGCAGTAGGCTCAATCTTACCGATCATATCAATTCCCCACATGGAGAAAGGCCATGGGGATGCCATAACATTCAGAGGATTTGGCGGCACATGGATCTTATCAGCATAGATCTGACACTTGTGACACCGCTTGGCAAATTTGACACAGTCGGTTTCCATCGTCAACCAATAATACCCTGCTCGCAACAACTTTCGAGTCATAGCATGCCCATTAGCATGTGTGCCAAAAGTTCCTTCATGGATCTCTTCCATGAGCAAGTTGGCTTCCTTCTCGTCTACACACCGGAGGAGTACCAAATCGTGGTTCCTTCTATACAAAACGCCATCGGGATTCATATAGAAGTTGCCTGCTAATCTCCTTAGGGTCTTCTGATCACGACTGGATGCCCCAGCCGGATATTCCTTATTCTTCAGGAAATTCTGTATGTCGAAATACCACAGTTTACCGTCAGATGCTTCATCGATTGCAAACACAAAGGCCGGCCTATCAAGGCGAGAGATGACAATGCTGGGAGCTTCATTCCAGCGGTTGACTTTATACATCGAGGATAACGTTGCAAGGGCGTCCGCCATTTGATTCTCCGCCCGAGGTACATGATGGAACTCCACTCTATCAAAGAAAGGTAGCAACCTTCTCGCATAATTCATGTACGGTATCAGATTAGGTTGGCGCGTCTCCCATTCTCCCTTAATCTGATTCACAACCAACGCTGAATCCCCATATACATCCAGATTCTTAATCCTCATATCGATAGCCTCCTCTAACCCCATAATGCAAGCTTCATACTCGGCTTCATTATTCGTCACTGAAATAGTCAATCTGGCTGTGAACGGGATGTGCGACCCATGGGAAGTTGTAATGATAGCCCCGATCTCGCTACCGTACGAATTGACAGCCCCATCAAAAATCAATTGCCACTAGGAACTCCGCTCAGGACCCTCGCCAGGCAACGGCTCATCACAATCTTTAGCCTTCAAGTACATTATGTCCTCATCAGGAAACTCAAACTTCATAGGATGATAATCCTCAATTGGCTGTTCGGCGAGATATTCGGACAAAACACTTCCCTTTATGGCCTTCTGGGAAACATACTGGATGTCGTATTCTGTCAATACCATCTGCCATCTAGCAATCCTTCCAGAGAGCGCTTGTTTCTCAAACACATATTTGATCGGATCCATCTTTGATATCAGCATGGTTGTATGGTTCAGCATGTACTGTCTTAGACGTTTGGCAGCCCACGCCAATGCGCAACACGTCTTTTCGAGCATAGAGTATCGAGATTCACAGTCTGTGAACTTTTTACTCAAGTAGTAAATTGCATGCTCTTTTTGCCCTGTCTCGTCATGTTGACCGAGAACACAACCCATACTGTTCTCCAGAACCGTCAGGTACATAATCAGCGGTCGTCCCGCTACTGGGGGTATCAACACCGGAGGTTCCTGCAAGTATTCTTTTATCTTTTCAAATGCCCTTTGGCAATTGTCATTCCAGACCACCGCTTGATCTTTCTTTAACAGTTTGAATAATGGTTCACACGTGGTCGTTAGGTGAGAGATGAACCTAGCAATGTAGTTCAACCTCCCTAAGAACCCACAGACTTCTTTTTCTGTTCTCGGTGCTGGCATTTCTTGTATTGCTTTTATTTTTGCAGGATCGACCTCGATTCCTTTATTGCTCACAATGAACCCCAGTAGCTTCCCAGATCTCACTCCGAAAGTGCATTTATTCGGATTCAGCCTCAGCCTGAACTTCCTCAGCCTCTTGAACAACTTCAACAGATTAACCAGATGTTCTTCCTCTGTTTGAGACTTGGCAATCATGTCATCGACATACACCTCAATCTCCCTGTGCATCATGTCGTGAAAAAGCGTGGTCATGGCCCGCTGGTATGTTGCCCCAGCATTTTTCAAACCAAAGGGCATCACCTTGTAACAGAAGGTTCCCCACGGGGTGATAAAGGTCTTTTTTTCCATATCCTCCAGAGCCATTTTGATCTGGTTGTACCCCGAAAAGCCATCCATGAAGGAGAACACTGAAAACTGAGCCGTGTTGTCAACTAGCACGTCAATATGCGGTAGCGGGAAGTCATCTTTCGGGCTCGCCCTGTTTAGATCTCTATAATCAACACACATCCGAACCTTGCCATCTTTCTTTGGCACAGGCACGATATTAGCGACCCAAGTGGGATAAGTGGTAACAGCCAGGAATCCAGCATCCCATTGCTTCTGCACTTCTTCCTTTATCTTTACAGCCATGTCAGGACGAGTCCTTCTGAGTTTCTGCTTCACAGGCGGGCAATCTTCCTTCAACGGCAGACGATGAACGACCATATCAGTGTCCAAACCCGACATGTCCTCGTAGGACCAAGCAAATATATCACTGTATTCACACAGCATCTCAATAAGCTCTTGCTTGATATCCTCTTGCAACGCAGCCCCTATACGGATATTCCTGATGCATTCTTCAGACCCTAAGTTGACGATCTCAATCTCTTCCTGGTGAGGTAGAATGACTCTCTCCTCTTGCTTCAATAACCGACTAAGCTCTTCTGGTAAGCCACTATCCTCTACAATCTCCTCCTCGGCTTGGAAGATCGGATGCTCGAAGTCTAAACGAGTCATAGGAAGTTTTTGGTCGGTGTCATCTGAAAATTCATGAATCCTGCGAGGGAAACAGTTAAGTGCTTCAAAAATGATGTACAAGCAAAATGCGTAACCGCGCTGCCATTTTATTGAAAAATAAAAACAGAAAGAAAAGGATCACAACATTTGAATGTAAAAAACGCCATCATTTATTGATTATGCAAACATACAGGTAAACAGTTAGGCCCTAAGATAAGATCATCGATGCCCCGGGCAAGGCATGTGATCAAAACAATGCATTACTGTTTGGTGACTTGGATGACGTCCTGGATGGACCAGTTGCATAGGCTTTGCCCTGGCGTGCTGGGTCGAATCCATGAGTCCATGTCGCAATCGCTATCCGCTTCCTCCGTATCAGACACGGCATTGATCCTCTCGAAACTAACTCCTCCAGGCGTGAACACGACGGGTCCCTTATACTTAGGCGCACTCTGCGAGAAAGATGGGCGGTACCCCAAGCCATACTTGTCTTGTTTCACTGGGATGTCCAGAACCTGCCCCCACTTCTGAGTCTCTCCTGCTTGAACCAACGCCTTGGCTTCTTTATATGAGGAGACTGCCACCTCTGGCCCTTCACTCTTCACTGGAGCTTCTTCTTTAACTTTCACCTCCTCGAACGCCTGACACAGCGTCTCATGAATCTCTCCATCTACCTCCACATACTTGAAAGAAGATAAATGACTGACTATAATATCCTCTTCGCCACACACTGTCACAATACTCCCTTCAACCATATATTTCAGCTTCTGATGGAGCGTAGAAGTTACTGCCCCAGCGGCATGAATCCAAGGTCTCCCGATCAAACAGCTATATGCGGGCTGAATATCCATGATGTAAAACACCGTATCAAACACCTCCGGACCCACCTGGATAGGTAACGTTATTGACCCGAATACTGACCTCCTTGTGCCGTCGAAGGCCCTTACTACCAAATCACTAGGTGTGCACAACAACCCACGGGTATCTAATTTCAGCAGAGCCTTCTTTGGAAACACATTCAGCGAGGACCCAGTGTCTACCAGCACATGATATAAAACAGTGCCCCGGCATTCGATAGAGATGTGCAAGGCATTGTTGTGATCACGCCCTCGAGGTGTTAAGACAAAATCCGTGAATCCCAGTCCATGCCCCGCGTTAACATGTGCCATAACTCCCTCAAGCTGATTAACTGAAATCTCTTGCGGCACGAAGGATGTCTCAAGTACCTTCAATAGAGCATTTCTATGCGCTTCAGAGCACAACATCAGCGATAATATGGAGATCTTAGACGGGGTTTGCTGCAGGTGATCTACAATCTTGTAATCACTTTTGCGGATTAACCTCATGAATTCTTCCACATCTTTGGTTATCGGCTCTTTTTCTTTACTCCCCGAAGATTCCCCCTCAACAACTTTGTTCTTACCCCTGGAAAGCCTCTCTGCTTCAACCTCAGGTGAAGTGAAAATTCTCCCGCTTCGGGTTATGCCACCCGCTCCTACTACGTTATCCACGGATCCCGCTGGCGGATCAATCAAGTCAATCTTTTCTCTATTACAATACACCTCAGCACCATAACTCCACAGAACTGCTTTTGTGCTTTCAAAAGGGACTGGCTTAGCGTTGGTAATAGTAATGGTCGGCCTTTTCGATGATGACGAAATTGTCACTGATTTGAACGGAATGGTGATCGTAGCAATCTCCCTACGCTCTTTCTCAGATTCGGTCTCAACAGACTTCTCTCGCCCCGCGGCCCTGTCAAACTGCAAAGTTCCTTTATCAATCAGCCTTTGAACTCCCCTTTTCAACTTCTCACAGCCCTCGGGTTGAACCAAACAGTCGACACACTCTTCGCTGCAACCGGGATAGACACCTCCTTTCAATAAACGCTGCTTTACGACACTCAAAGGGGTTTTCAGCTCGCTCACTTCTGAGACTAAGTTCAACCCATCATCAGTCAGGATTGCATTGGCCCCAGCCCCACCATGCTTGGGCATGGGCTGCTGCGTGATGTTGGGACCTTCCTTCCCGAAATTAATAGCCGTACTATCAAGCAAGTCCTGTACTTTATGCTTGAAAGCTAAGCAATTTTCAATATTGTGCCCTGGTGCACCCGAATGGAAGTCACAGTGCTCATTAACATCATATCCGACTGGCGGCTGGCCAGTTGGTGGTGCTAAAGTCCTTTTCTCAACTAACTGCAATTTCAACAAAGTTTGAAGGAGTTCTGCATATGATACCGGCGGTACCTCGAATACTCTCCTCGGTTGTGGGTTCTGAAATCTGCGCTGATTATTATTAGGCTGCTGCTGAGCCTGCTGCGGTGGCTGTTGTCTCTGCTGCTGAGGAGGCCCTGGAATGGTTACACTCACAACCTGCGACTGCTGACGTCAATTCTGACCCTTATTCTTCCGTCGAGCATTGAATACAGCATTGGTATCACCCTGCCTTTTACCACCAAACGTTTTCTTGTTACCTCCTGCAGAACTGGACTCACTCGCTTGAATTTTACCAATCTTCACCCCGTTTTCAATGCGTTCCCCCATCAAGATCAACTCAGAGAAAGTACTCATCAAAAAATTGAGCAGCCGATCATAGTACATTCCAGAGAAAGTTCCTATGAACATATCCATCATTTCGCGCTCCACCATTGGAGGGTGTACCCTAGCAGCCAAATCTCGCCATCTCTGGGCGTATTCTTTAAAGCTCTCACTAGACTTCTGAGCATGCTTTGCAACTGAACTCGGTTAGGGGCGAGATCGCTATTATATTGATAGTGTCGAACAAAAGCCTCTGCCAGCTCTTTCCAACTCCTGATCTGAGAAGGCTCCAAGCTCATGTACCACTCCAGCGATGGCCCTGACAGGCTATCCTGGAAAAAGTGCATTAGCATCTTTTCATCCTCAGAATACGCAGACATACGCCTGTAAAACACGCGCACATGCACCCTAGGGCATGTATCCCCTTTATATTTATCAAATGACGGTGCTTTGAATTTCAGCGGGACCCTCAACCCTGGGACTAATCCCATATTTGACATATCCAGCCCAAGAGCATTCTGGCTGGCCAATCCGTTCACTTTCTCTTCTAGCAATCTCATCCGATGGTTGTCATCCCTGACTCTCTCATTGCCTTCATTCTGACCGGAGAACACATCCTCCTGGCGATCCTCCCAGCGAGGTACTGCATCGTATCCAACATAATCTGCATCGCGACCCGGACCTGTTTGAACGTACCTGGGGTCATACCTCAGATTACCCATCTCTTGAGTGTTGTATGCGCCAGCTCCATATCCAAGATTACCGTAGCCACCAAACCCAGCCATGCTTCCATACCCCATATTCACACCATTGAAGCCCTGGTTACCATTCATTCCGACATTCTCGACGCCTCCATTGAAACCCTGGTTGACATTGCCCACAAATACCCCAGCAGTATCTGCATGGGCATTCACATTACCGGTGTTCCCACCTCCACCTACAGGACCAGTTTCTCCAGCATTCAAACCAGTTACAGGGACAGCGTCAGCACTTTGACGATTCTCAACTCGGGGAGAAGCAGCAATGTTTTCACCCTGCGGTGTCCCGTTGTTTTCAGCCCGCGCGACTATCGGTTGAACCAGATTCTGCAGCTGCTCTTGTCCTTTGGCGATGGTCTCCATGGTTTGCATGAGCAGGGCCATCCTGTCACGCATCTCTTGCATTTCACTCTGCATGTTGTCCATGATCTTCTTGTGGTTGATTCTTGTAGAGTAACGGTGGACCCGCTTTTCTGCAATCCTGAAAATACCTGAAAAATGGCAAGGGATAAGATACCTGCAATGCAAATATGAGTATGTATGCAAAATGCAATGTGTGTCTGTGCATTAGGGATTATCATTCCCCGATTCTAGTGTGATTGCCAGTGCAGTGACAGTGCTAGCAAGACAGTGATTGGAGCCGAATCATAGAAAGCCTCGTATATTGCAGAGAAATCCAAGAATACAATATTACTGAAAGTATAATAAGATGGCATGACCTCAACCAACAATCCTGGTGATGGTCAGCACTAATGCAAATAAAGCATACAAGCTAATACATGAAATGATCAAGTACTCCCATGAGCCCGGTACTCTTCTATTAACTTCTTGGTCTCTGGGTGACTTGGTCGGACAAGCAGACCCTCAACAAGCTGGTTTCTTCTCTTGAGAACACGTCGCACATCACCAGCAGTTTCCTCCCCTGCCCCTTTTCCGAAGCGATCTTCTAGCTTCCGCTTTTGAGACACAACTTCATTCCTGCCTTCGATGGCTTTGTTCAGTGCTTTCTGGAGGCCGTATCTGGTCATCACTTCTTCTTCGCACTTCTCAATGCTAGCCTTTAACTGCTCTTCGAGGTCAGAAATTTGCTGCTTCAACTTATCTTCCCTCTTCTTGTTGTTGGTCAGCGTAGCATTCCAAGTCTTATTGCAAGAAGAGATCTCTCGGTGAGCGGCGTCGAGTGCTTTCTTCTTTGCCTCCAACATGTCGTGGGATCTTCTGAACTCTTGACCCAGACGTTCGCGCTTCTTCTTTTCCTCAGTCAACTCAGCCCCTAGTCTGTCCACTAGTTCGATCTGTTGTTGGAAAGAATGCACGACCTTGTTCTTTTCACTCCGCATCTGAGCTAGCTCCTGCTCTAACTCTTCATTAATCTTCATCAAGGCCTCCTTTTCCTTCACAACTTGCTCGTAGGCCTCCCTAGAAACAGTTGCTGGCTCTTCTACCGGAATATGAACAGGGACTGGAGCAGCTGGAAATGGCATCAGCAACTGTCTGGCTCTCTCCTGAATCCATACTTTGTAGGGTGCATAGGCCTGACAATCATTTTTCCCCAACAGCGGTTTCCCTTTTCTGTTGATACGTGTCCAGGCATGTCGAAGCTTGGCTAGCAAATCTCTATTCAAATCACCTGTGAAGTACAGAGATTCCTGTACTTCTTCCCCCTGAGGTGGGTTCTTCAGCGCATATCCAAACTGACGGACAAACAAAGATGGGTTGTAGTTGATGCACCCTTTTCTCCCTATCAACGGAACATTAGGATACCCCGAACAACTGCAAATAAGCTCGGACCCCAATAGATCTCGATTAAACCACTCAATGTCTGCAGACGTTAACCTCATCATACGTTCTGGCCAGTCAGATGTGGTTGCACTATCCACAAAGGGTCCCTTCATAGGAAGATGGCTCTTAAACCACATGGACAGCAGAGGCACGCAACAAGAGACATTCTTGCCTCTCCTGTTCTCATTCCTGTAGTGCATCGAATGGTAAAAGTCCCCTATCAGCGTAGGCACTGGGTTACCAGCAGCAAACAGATGAAACACGTCCATATCCACGAAGTTTGGGAAATTGGGAAATAGCACGATCCCATAAATGCAGAGAGCCAAAATAGCGTTAAAGACCACCCAACACCCATTCTTGGCGTACTCTTGAGCCTTACTAACTAGAAATTGGAGAGAGAAACCTGGAACCCCTCGCCAAGAAGTCATCAACAACTCAGAAGCATTCATATGCAAGGCTTTAGCTAGATCCTCCGACTTAGGTTCAGCGGCAGAGTGAATAAAAGGAACTGCATTCTGCACCGGTAGCTCAGTAAACTCTACATACTCCTCCATGGTGGGCCCCAGAATGAAGTCAGCAAACGTGAAACATCTCAAAGCCGGGTCATAGAATTGCATCAGTGTGTACAGCCCATTCAACTCATCATCAGTGGATCTGCGAACCAAACTCAACAGCCGGCCGTAACTCTGCCTGAAGCTTCTATGGACATCCTCATCTGCAAGAGAAATCAGACCCAGGAGTGGAGTAATATCAGGAATAGGTAGCTTATAGGCAACTGTCATCCTCAAACCACCCATGATCAATACTCAGAAGTCCAGACACTAGAACCGGGGGATATGCAAATGCACCTGCAGCACAGACACACGTTAATGGGATGCAATGATAATGAGTATGCAAACAATGCAATGCAAGCAACATGCAACGGGGACCAAGTGCTATAGCTGAGAAGCCGGGACCATATCAAGAGTCTCAGATAGACCCTCCAATACTCATCAATCCCTGGTCTCAGATAGACCTAACACAAAGCTCCGACATCGGTCTCTGATAGACCCATAATATAACCCCAACTGGTCTCTGACAGACCTCAAACCATAACTCCAAATGGTCTCTGACAGACCTCAAACCTGGTCTCTGATAGACCTCACAACTATCCATAAATACCCAGGATCTCTGATCAAGAAATAACCGGTATCTGAAGGTCTAGTTACCTGCATAACCCCAAACCCTCTCACAGGTGGTGGATGTCCTAGTAACTGACAAAGGTATGGCATCCTATGCGGTCGTCGGTGTCACAGACTTTCAGGGTTGATGATACGATTCCCAGAAGGAGTGGCATCATCAAATCCTGAAGAAGCCTCACTTAGCCAACTTCCAAATGATCGGTCCCCAAAGTCGACAATCCAACTAACCAGCAACCCGAGCCACCCAAAGGGTAGGACAGGAGGCCAACCAGAAGAACCTCGTCTGAGTGTAGATTTCGCGGGACACTAGGACATGCAAAGCACGTGCGTGCCCACTAATCTCTACTCTAAGTCTAGGTGCACTCAAGCCCAGGTCCGACTTATCTCTCAATCATGGAACACCCGTCACACCCCACAATACAGCAATAATAATGATAATATAATGCTGAAAGGTAAATATAGAAATGTAAATCCATACAAATTCCTCGACGGGAAAACAAGCGTTAGGATTGACTCTCTTAAGGGACGTTGGATCCCAAATGCATAAGAAACCATCGCGGTCCTTAGCAGCCAGGGGACGTTGGATCCCCAGCAGAGTCGTCAGCTGTCGCTACTGCGAAAATCGGCGCCGGCAATACAGAAGAGTCGCCACTGTGCATTATTTATCCCTCAGAGCGGGAAAGGAAACGCTCGAAGTAAACCTCGCAAAAAACGGGAAAAGGTATGGTCATCGCAACCAAAACCTGGGTTCGGGAGTCGGTTACGCAAGGGGAAGGTATTAGCACCCCTCACGTCCATCGTACTCGATGGGATCCACGCTTGCTTGGTTTGTACGGATTACACTTCTATCTAAACTAAAGGATGAGGTCTGAAAAGAAAAGAAAACATGACTCGGCAAAGCATCGCACTTTATGCCTACGTATTCCCGTCTGGAACGAGAAATCAGAGTCAACGTAGTTCGCCTAACTACGGGGGGAAGGTGGGTGAAGGTTGCTCGCTAGGATATCACATCCTATGCCTACGTACTTCCACACAACATGGAAGATCAGAGCAAACGTAGTTCGGGCTACGCACGACACAAGCTGTTCAAGTGTCTTTTATGAAAAATCTCACCTTAAACAAGGGTTTTCTTATTGCAAAAAGGTTGACGTTTGTTCAAATCTTTTGACGGAAGAAATGAATTAATCTCTGTTATAACCTTTATTAGTGTTTTTCTGTTGTTTTGAAGGAAGAAGAGATGACACTCTAAAAATCCTAGGGTTAAAAAGGGGAATAAAACCTACCCTAACGTTATCATGCATGGGTTAACACCTAATGTCTATCATGCTCCTCTCTCGCGCAGAGAGAAACCGAGATCCTAAGGGAATAGACGGAAACAGAAACAGCAGGTATATACAATAAAGCAGTAAAATGCATGGATGCAACAGTACAAGCGAGGCAAGGGAGTCCCACTCAACCTCGAACCTAGAAAACAATAGGCAAAAGTGAACAGGATTCACTTTCAACCCAGCAAGTTAAACAGCAAACAATACAGTCCGGAAAATTCACACAATACATCAAAATTAAAATAGCTAAAAGCTAAACCAGCAAAAGCAATCTTCATCAGCATCAGCAACCATCTTCAAGCTTCAGGCAGACATCAGTCTTCTATCTTCAAATCTCCCAGTGGCTTTTCTTCAAGTCTTAACCTCCAAGCTGAGGAATCAATCACAGGAATGAACTGGGTGTTAAGCAATTAGTTGACCACCAAGGGTGGCAAACAGACTGCTATCAACACAAAGAAACATTTCTCTCAAGAGTTCTATCCCTTAGACATTAGAACCAAGCCTTCCAAAGGAAGGGGGTGAGTGTCTTAGAGAGACTCTGCATCACAGAGAAGGATGGAGGCAATCAAGACCTTCCATGTTTGAGAATCAAGTTTGTTACTCTAGAGCTCTGCCTAACTCCTAGATCCTACAAACTTCAACAGCTACCAGCAAGAAATACTCCTCATCAACTCTGGAAGTTGGCCTTCAGTCTTTAATCTTCAAATGGGCTTCATCCTCTCAGGTCTTCAGCTCTCCCCAAATCCCAAACAAACCCAATACCCCACACACAGACAAAACATAACCCTAAAGAGGGCACACCACACAATCAATCAATATAAGTAATACACTAATAGCAGTAGGGGAATCCTAATATTTTCTAAGGGATCTATCCTATACCCATAACCCCTATAGTCCCATACCCCAAAATCAACTCAAAAATTCCTAAAAGAATTAATCTATCTCACATATGCTCACCTGAAACCCTAATTTTCATCATGTTATTTACACCTAATCAAATCACCTAAGATTAAATTCTAAAAATATGAATTAAATCCTATATACAAGTTGAAGACTTAAACTAATCAACCTAAAAAGAATGGATTAAAAATACTAAAGCATCTATTCAAACTAAAATCACCAAATTTGAGTACTAAACTAAACTCATTAAAATGCTATTTACAAGAAAAATGCATGAAAAATATTAAAACAAAATAAAATGCCATTTTTATTATTTAATATTTTTCTAGATAGAATTATTGACCTACCATAAAAAGAACCAATTAAAACTAAGCTATTTCCAATTTTTTATGAATTTTTAAAGGTGTTAAAAATATAAAAGGATTAAAAAACACAAAATAGAAATAAAATGGGGAGGGGGTCTGAATAGCCTTGCGCCCAGTTCAAATCTCAGATGGGCCATGATGAGGGGGGCGCGAATATTAATTGCATTAGGCCCAATACGCCTCAGAAAATGAAATAGAAAAATAAAAGAAAAACGTTAAAACCACGGTGCAAATAGCAGCTCATTTCAGTTAAAAATCAATTGGGCTCGTTGATGGGGGTGGGGATATGAATTTGGATCCAAGGCCCATGCTGATGTTTAAGTGATACGGTGCGTTTCGCTTTGAGTCTCTCCCTCTGTTTTCAACTTCAAATGCCAGCCACACGATCAGATGAAAATGTCAAATAATTGAAATGATCCAACGGCCTGTGTATCGTCTTCTCCAACTCAACCTAGGGTTTGCAGAATTCTCTATCCATGCAACCATCTTCAAGCTCCTCGTTCTCCTTCCTCAGGCCATGAAATCAAGACTTGTAAAAACAAAAATCAACCTACTAACTCCAAGGAATCCAGCCATACCAATATCCTTCCCTGAAACCCCCTAGAATTCCAAACCCGATAGGTGGAAACCCCTGATTCACCAACTGCACACTGCAATGGAAGCTCACCAAACTTGCAAATTCTTGTACTAATGTACTCTCCATATTGCACTGATTGTTCTGAACTAATACACCATGATTAACATCCCCTAAACTAAGGTTTCTTGATCATCAAAGTTTCATCACTCTGCCATTAAACCTCATAGATCCTTCTCTAACTCTCAGGAATCAATCACCTAATGTCTCTAAGCATGATTACCCTAACCATTTCATCTAATAATGCATAAATAGAGGGATTCGAATGCTTTTGCAAACCTGAAAAATGGTGATGGCAGATGTATCTACACTCCAATCCACTGCTTGAAACTTGTCACAAATGATCTCCAATGGCTGAGAATCTTTCTGTTTGCAAGATCTTGGATGGACAATGCTGGGATTGTGAGATTGGATCCAACTTGCTTCACTTGCACTTTGGAAGCTACACCTTCAAACACTCATCAATGGCCACTCTAATCAGTGTGTATGTGCTCCATATGATCCAAGGAATTGATTTGTGGAGAAGAATTCAATGGAGATGAAGGAACAATGGAGTTTGATCTTGATTTGCAAAAATGGAGAAAATGGTATATCACTCTCTCTTCACACTCTTTTCACCAACCCCTTGCACCAATGGCTTCAGTTTAATATATAGATGAGGATAGACAGATCTAGAAGGTTTTAGAATGATCTTAGAGGATTCTAGAAAGTGGTGGAAAGTTCATGGAATTCTCATGTGATGATACTTTGAATCATCTCATATCATGCTTGCATCCTTTGTATATTTGTGTCAAAATCTCCTTTCATGAGTTATTGAAAGTGTATGTGTGAAAAAACCAATCTCCTTGCCTTAAAATTTCACTTATGCCAAGCTTTCCATACTTGCCTTATTATGCAAGTAACAAAAATACAAAGCAAGTCCAAAATTTAACCCCTAACTCAAAAAAGTGGCTGAACCAATGTCTCTAAAATGATGTTTGGAATCAATTTGGTATATTGGATGACTCATTTTGGATTTGTAGATCTCTCAAACCAATTTTTCATTTCAACTTTTTCAACTTATATGCCTTTCTTAGGTCATCTTTCACCAACTTTGGTCAAGTCTCATTCCATGCATTTCCAAACTTTCATGACTTCTTTTCTAGACTTAAAATGGCATTTTGAGCAACTTTGATGTTGTGAAGTGTTTCATTTGAAGCTTCCTTGTATGAGTTTTAGGCATAGGCTAAGAATGACATGTAATCCTCAGATGACCAAAATACCCTTTGCTTTCCAAGACCATAAGTAGAGTTCCACAAATCATATGAAGGCATACAATACCTTTCTAGAAAGCTAAGACAAATAGGAACAACTCTCATGTTGGCCAGGAATCCATTTGAAATATCTTTGAAGGTAAAAAGTTGCTTGGAAGACAGATAACATTTACAGACAAATTTCAGTGCCCTCAGATGACCTGTAACTTGCAAGAGCTATAACTTGAGTTCTATAAATCATCATGATGACTTCCACCACTCAAATTAAAGCTATGAATATACTCTAAAAGTTTCATGTGGACCAAGAATTCATATGAATCTTGCATCTTGAGCTACACTACTTGGAAGTTTGACCTAAATCAGGGGATTTTACACTGAAACCCTAATTTAGTAACTCCAGTTCTCCTTGACTCCTCTTGATTTTTCTTTAGCACAACATCATATCCATATCCATATAGACAATAATGAATCCCACATTCTTCAAATGATTCTTTATGCCCTTCAAAACACTTTTTGACTTAGAGTTGACCTGGTGTTGACTCTAGTTGACTGACTTCAACTGAGGCTCTTGCAATCATTCCCATGACTTGGTTCTTCTTCAAAATGATCACATAGGCTCTTCATAACATCCATACACACCTCATGCTCTTGGCTCATAGCTCACACTTCCTCTGATGATCCCCAAACAATCTCAAGATAGGAAAGAATTCACTGATCCACCTGGCAATTCTTCAAAGCTCAAATTCTTCCCTGATGACCTGAGTAGTCTTGAACATGAATGAAACCCTTGGATATACCTCCTGAGATAAGAATAGCACTTTGATCCCCTGTTAAGATAGCTTGCCTATGATATGCAATGCAGATGAATACTCTATGTACATGATGACAATGCAAATGACTATGCAATTGAAACATAAACCTAGGTTAGAAAAGGTTGGGCAAATTTTGGGGTGCAACACCCGTCCACGTCCACGACCACGACCACGCCTCTCATAGAAATAGGGATGACGTTGAGGATGAGCCAAATCAGTGAACTCTTCAGTGATGTTGTTCAGGAAGTCGAGACTCTCAGTGATTGCCCGTTCTTCAGCTTGATGGGAGTGAACGAGAATCTCAAAGCGAGCATCCAGCTGTGTGGAGATTCCACTGATCCGTTCATTTTGAGTTTGCAGCTCAGAGTGAACTTGTTCCATCCGTTCATCTTGACTTCTCATAAAATTCTGCTGCTGTTCCTGCATAGTGGTCATGAAATTACGTTGGTCTAATTGCATGGACTGCATCATTTCCAGAATGTCGGAGTTGTTGGATGGCTGTTGAGGAGAAGGAGGTGCCTCAGAGCTGTGTTGATAGGGCTGATAGAATCTCCCAAGTGTGGTCCACCCAGTGTATTGCCATTCACCCTAGCCTTGGTTGTTTTCCTCACTGTCAGTTTCTTGTTGACCCGGGTAAGCAGTCAAGTCATTATTGAGGTTGGAGTTTGGTGGCGGCCCTTGGTAGTTGAGGTTGAAATTTGGTGGCGGCTCTTGATAGTTGTCTGGAGGCTCATATGTTTGAGGCTCTGTATGATCAGCTTGGTCTGGTTGCATTGTGTCAGCAGCCTGTGTATCCTGTTCTTGTTCTTCATTTTCATCTGAACCATCTGCACTTTCTTCATTCTCTTCACCTTCGGACTCATATGCACTCTCTTCACTTGATGATTCGGACTTAGGCATATTTGCACGGCGATAGAATTTGTACTTCTGGTATTTACGAATCCAGACGTATCCCATCATTGAGAAAACTTTTGGACTGAATTCTTTGTCAGCGGAAATGGAAGTGTATGCAAAGGAGGGGTAGTTCACATTTGCAGAATTGAGGACCTCTTGGATGAAGGATCCATAGGCAAGTGCCGTACTTCGTTTGGAGTCACGCAATTCATACATACGACTCGCAATGTAATACGGCCAGTTGATTTTGATGCTGTGACCCAGGATATGTATGAGATGAACTTCAGCCTGTTCCACTCTTGATAATCCACCCTGTTTGGGCCGCAGAATGCACGCCACAATCCACTGAAGAATTCTTGCTGAAGTTTTGAGTTTTCCGGAAGTGACAGATCGTGGAAAAGCAGCACTGTTCATAATGTGGTCAGGATATGGTCGCTTAAGCATACCATTCAATGCAGTTTTGAACTCATAACCTTCAATTGTGTGTGAATCAGTTACTTCAGCCAGAGGAGGTTCATTTTCCTCCACAGTCATATCAAAATATTTGGTCCAAATTTCAGAATTTAGAGATACCTGAGTGGGTCCGATAACGGAATGGAAATTTTCACCATGAAATTTATCATTGAGACCAGTATAGAAAATACGTACCAGGTCTTCACTGTACTTGGCATTGCATTCAAGAAATCTCTCAATGCCGTGATATGTGAGATAGGTCATGATTTCTCCAAGATGCATGCGTTCGGTGACAAGTTCGTAGAATGCATGTTGTCGTACAACCTTTCTTCTACCAATATCCTTGTTGAAGTTCTCTCGGAGAGATGGATGAACAAGAGATTCAAGGGTAATGGGTATTGAGGCAGATGTTGACCCTCTTGACCTCTTTTTGGTGGGTCTATGAGAAGATGAAGCCATGGGTAGAGATTTTGGTGGGTAATGAGAAATGGGAGAATTCTGAAATGAGAGGTTTTTGCTGTGGGTTCAGAATAATAGTTTCACCCTTTTTAAGAGAAAACTTAGGGTTTGTTGGAAAGTGGAAGAGACAAGAAGAAGTAGTGGAGAGAATAGATACAACTCCCTAGGAATATGAGTGGATGCATGTAACTACCATTAATGAGGAGACCTGAAACGAACAGCCAGAAAAATAAAACTGTATTTTTCAGCGAGCCGTCGACCATAGCTCTGCATGCGTCGACGCATGCTGTAAAAATTTCAATAATTTTAAAAGTTGAACAGAGTGCGTCGACCTCTGTTCTGGTATGGTCGACTCAAGACCTGGAAATGCATAATTTTGCCTGGTTTCATATGACATGATGCTTAATAGATGCAGACAATAATGCCACAATAAAAATGTTCAATCAAGCAATTTAAATACACAACAGATGATTCACATATGCACCACAGTTAACATATTTTACTTTGAGATCACAAATAACACTTGTATGTAGAGAGAAGGAAGAGGAACAATATCACCTCAATGCCGGATAAGCTTGATAAACAACATATTTGTACTTGCAAAAACATCAAATTTGTTAGAAGTACAAAATATAGATGTGAATGAAATAAGCTGAAATAAGTAAATTATGACTCCCGCTCCGAAATGTCGAGAATACCGAGTTCTCGGCAAATATGAAAGAAAGGTTCGGTGGCTAGTGGCTTAGTAAAAATATCCGCTAGTTGATTCTTAGTATCAACATGTTCAAATACAACGTCGCCTTTCTCAACATGATCACGAAGAAAATGGTGTCGAATTTCGATATGTTTAGTGCGAGAGTGCAATACCGGATTCTTTGTGAGATTAATAGCACTGGTATTATCACATAGGATTGGGATACGTTCAAGTTTGAGGTTAAAGTCCAATAGTTGTTGCTTAATCCACAGGATTTGAGCACAGCAACTACCGGCGGCAACGTATTCCGCTTTGGCGGTTGACAAAGCAACTGAAACTTGCTTTTTGCTATGCCAACTAACCAAAGAATTTGAAAACAAGTGACACGTACCACTAGTGCTTTTCCTATCCAACTTGCAACCCGCAAAGTCGGAGTCGGAATAACCTAACAACGAACAATCACTACCTTTGGAATACCACAAGCCATACTTTGGAGTACCGGATAGGTACCGAAGTATTCTTTTAACAACTTTTAGGTGGGATTCCTTAGGACATGATTGGTATCTTGCGCACATACACACGCTAAACATAATATCAGGACGCGACGCAGTGAGATAGAGAAGTGATCCAATCATACCTCTATACCTTTTTACCTCTACGTCCTTACCGCTTTCATCCTTATTTAAATTTGCACAGGTAGGCATGGGGGTGTCTATGGCCTTGGATTTTGCCATGTCAAATCTCTTGAGAAGGTCCAAACAATACTTTGTTTGACTCACGAAAGTTCCTTCCTTGAATTGTTTAATCTGCAAGCCGAGAAAGTATGTGAGCTCTCCCATCATACTCATCTCGAATTCACCCTGCATAAGAACAGAAAACTCTCTCACGAGATTCATGTTAGTCGATCCAAAGATTATATCATCAACGTAGATTTGAACTAATATCAAGTGCTTTCCTTGACGTTTAATAAAGAGGGTCGTGTCAACCTGTCCTCTTGAGTAACCTTGATCAAGTAGAAATTTACTTAGGCGTTCATACCAAGCTCTAGGAGCTTGCTTGAGACCATATAACGCTCGTTTTAGTTTATAAACATGATCGGGGTGCTCATGAGATTCAAAACCCGGAGGTTGTGCAACATAGACCTCTTCATTTATGTATCCGTTAAGGAACGCACTTTTGACATCCATTTGGAATAACTTAAAATCTTTCGCACATGCGAAAGCAAGAAGAAGGCGTATAGCCTCGAGTCGGGCAACAGGAGCATAAGTTTCCTCATAGTCGATGCCCTCCTCTTGGTTATACCCCTGCGCGACTAAACGCGCCTTGTTACGAATTATTACCCCGTTTTCGTCCAGTTTGTTCCTAAACACCCATCGGGTGCCGATTACTCGATGACCTCGCGGAGGAGGGACAAGGTCCCAAACCTCATTTCTAGTAAACTGATTTAGTTCCTCCTGCATTGACAGAAACCAATGTTCATCGAGTAGGGCTTCCTTAGGATTTTTAGGTTCCATTTGTGACACGAAAGCGAAGTGATAACAGAAATTACTTAGCTTCGATCGAGTAGTGACTCCCTTTGTGATGTCTCCGAGAATGTTGTCGATTGGATGATATTTAGAATATTTCTAAGCTTGAGGGAGATCATCATTTGTAGGCGGATGAACTTCCTCGTTTGCTTCATGATATACATCCTTATCCTCCTCAACTTTGACTTTGTCAGGTTGATCAATCCCTGTTTTGCCATCTTTGAGTATGTCTTCTGTGGATGTACCTGCACCATGAACAACACTATCCTTTCCGACATTTCTCGGATAGGACTCATCAAAAGTAACATGCACAGACTCTTCTACAGCAAGTAATCGTTTATTATATATTCTATATGCTTTACTTGAGTGAGAGTATCCGAGAAAGATACCTTCATCGGCTTTGGAATCAAATTTGCCCAAGTTTTCCTTACCATTGTTTAACACAAAACATTTACATCCAAATACGTGCAAGTGAGAGACATTTGGCTTTCGCCCTTTTAAGAGTTCGTACGGTGTTTTGTTTAGAATAGGGCGAATAAGTACCCTATTCAAAACATAGCATTCCGTACTAATGGCGTCGGCCCAAAAATATTTAGGTAAACCACTATCATTAATCATTGTTCTTCCCAATTCTTCTAAAATACGGTTTTTGCGCTCCACAACCCCGTTTTGTTGAGGAGTGCGTGGAGCGGAGAAGTTATGATCAATACCATGGTTACCGCAATATTCTTCAAACAAATGATTTTCAAACTCACCTCCATGGTCACTCCTTATGGACACTATGTTTGTATTTAACTTGTTTTGGGAAAGCTTAGCAAACTTTTCAAAAGCGGCGAATGTATCACTTTTACTTACTAAGAAGATGGTCCAACAAAACCTAGAAAAGTCGTCCACTATTACGAACCCGTAATAGTTTCCTCCGAGACTTTTGATCCTAGACGACCCAAACAAGTCCATGTGTAGAAGTTCAAGAGGTCTCGTTGTTGAAATTATCTTTTTGGATTTAAATGAGATCCTCGTTTGCTTCCCTTTTTGACAAGCATCACAAAGGTGATCCTTGGTGAACTTTATTTTGGGAAGTCCTAAGACTAGGTCTTTTGAGACTACCTTATTGAGTAAATCAAAATTAACATGCGCTAAACGCCTATTTCATAGCCATGAGTCTTCACTCATAGTTACGAGGCATTTGTCGCTTGTTAATGATACTACATTTAAGTCAAGCATATATACATTGTTTACTCTAAAACCATTGAACATATTCTTCTTATTATTTTCATGCACAATTTTGCAACAATCCTTTGAAAAAGATACATTGTATCCTTTGTCGCACAATTGGCTAATGCTAAGCAGATTATGTTTAAGGTTTTCGACAAGCAATACATCGGAAATCATAGCAGAGGCGGAATTACCTACACTACCTTTGCCTAGTATTGCTCCGCGATTGTTATCACCATAAGTTACAAACCCTTTCTTCTTAGCCACAAAGTCTATGAATAAGGATATGTCTCCAGACATGTGTCTTGAGCACCCACTATCGAGAACCCATCTTCTCTCGGTGGTCTCGACACATTTCACCTGTCAAAACATAATTAGCACAAGGAGGTACCCAATGGCATATTGGGTCCTAATAGGTTAGCGACAAAATGGTTGCGTTTGGGCAACCATTGGTAGATGCCTTTAGGAACAAGAAATCTTCTAAAACGGCATTTACCAATGGAGTGGCCTTTCCTGCAACAGTATAAGCAAGCAAAATCAACTTTAGAGACACTTTCACTTGCTTGATCCCTAATTACATATGCATATTTTTGGTATAGATTAATCATACTTTTTCTAAAATCCTTTTTATCAATAGCAAATGTAATTTTAGGCTCGAGTGCCTTGTTTAATTTGGCCTTGAGGTGTCTTACCTCACCTTGCCAAATATGACAAGTGCCACACCCGAAGTTGAAAGGGTTTCTATCGTCCTTACTATCCGATTCATTGCCTTTCACAATGGAAGCCTTTAGGTCCTCTAATTTCTTGTCGGAGTCTTTAACCTTATGCTCTAAATGCGTAAAGATTTTCTTATTAGAAGCAAGTTTCTTAAAGGCTTCAACTGCTTCATTATGTAAGGCATGAAATGCGGCTAGTAATTCAGAATGCGACATATTTGATGACTTATCATATTTAGAGTTACGTACCTGTTTTTTCTTATTTTTCTGATTTGCGGAGAGACATAGATTCACGGACTCTTCTTCATCACTAGAACTTTCATCAGAGGAGGAAGAGTTGTTGTCACTTTCCCATGCTATGTACGCTCTCCTAGGCTTTGATGATTTCTTGTGTGATTTTGAGGATTCCTTATCCTTTCCCTTTTTATTCATTGGACAGTCCGGTTTGTAGTGACCGGGCTTTCCACACTTGTAGCACGTCCCTCTAGTCTTTTTACCTTTCGAGTCATCATCCTTGGAGTGTCTTGATTGTTTCCGGAAGTTTACCAAGTTCTTCTCAGAATGTTGTATGCCGTTCTTCCTTACGTAACGGTTATACCTTTTAACAAACAACCTCATATCTTCGCTTGTGTCTTCTTCTTCTTCGTCGCTCGAGGAATAATCATTTTGCTCTTTTGCTTGAGACTTCGAGGAGGAAGTCTTGAGAGCTATCGATTTCTTTTCACTCACCTTCGCTTTGTCTTTCTTTTTCATTTTCTCACGTTGGTCTAGGCTCAAGAGTACTTGTTCATGCTCTTGCAATTTGCCAAACAATGTTGTCAAATCTAATATGGTAAGATCATTTGCCTCTTTGATGGCGGTTACTTTTGGCTGCCACTCCCTGTTGAGACATCTCAAGACTTTATTAGTAGCAACGTCATTGGAAATAGGCCTACCTAATGAATGTAAACGATTGATAAGATGAGTGAATCTCTTTTGCATGTCAGCAATGGTTTCCCCTTGCTCCATGAAAAAGAGATCGAACTCTTCATTAAGAGTGTTGATCCTAGCTAACTTAACATCGGTTGTCCCCTCATGGGCTATTTTTAGTGAATTCCACATGGCCTTAGCAGTAGGACAATGGGATACACGGTAATACTCATCTACACCTAATGAGGAGATTAAGATGTTTTTAGCTTTCCAATCATAATTGTATTTTTTCTCATCGTCATCGGTCCATTGTGCTTCAGGCTTTGGCACAACTACATTATCCGCATTGGTCATAGTAATTTCTATTGGACCATTAAGGATAACGTTCCATATTTTTCTATCTATGGAGTTGATATGCACACGCATACAGTCTTTCCAATAACTGTAATTTTCACCGTTGAAAACCGGAGCCCTATTGTACGCCCCTTTAGGTTCGTTTGCCATTTTCTATCTCGTTGTATTTGAAGCACCGAATAACCGGAGCTCTGGTTACCACTTGTTAGACTATGGCACGGATCTAGAAGGGGGGGTTGAATAGATCCCCAATTAAAATTGAGTCGGCGCTAGCAATTTGAAATTGGTTTTAAAAATGTTTTAAGTGCGGAAGCGGCCGAGGAAAATTATAGTCTAAAACGAACAGTTATTGGAAAACCGGATATACGTAAGCCTATGGATTTATGACAATTCGGAAAAATAAAATCACAACACAAACTATGCTTATCAATTGTATACTTCAATTTGCAAGGTTTCCTAGTTCCAATGAAAAACAAGGCACACAAAAACTAGAAGTAAAATAAGACAATTTTAGTTCAGGACTTTTGTCGAACAGTTTGTGTGCACAAATATCACAAAGGATATTTATGTTGAGTAAGAGATTGGAAATGCCTTAGTACAATATTCTTATTGTACTTAGCAGTTAAAACAGAGTTTCAACACCTTACTCAATTTGTATCACAGTTTGACAATAATCACTTAAGCTAGAATCACTTATTTTATGAGCTGAATTAAAAATAACAGAAAATGAAGAACACACGATTTGATGAGGCAGTTCCCCCGTCGTCCTCGCTTCGGGGTACGTCTGCCCTCAATTCTAAAATTAGAATTGAGATATATTGAATATATATCACCTGTTGGAATGAACAGTTTACACAAGAGTTGATAGACAATGATACAAACAATCTCAAATGTTGTTGATGCTTGCTATCTCTTCTTGCACCTTGATTCAAGATGAATCAAGCCCTTCAATTTGTTGTGAATGACCTCCGGTTCCAGCCACCTTAATGAAAAACCTTCTGTTGTTCAAACCTTCGGCTCGGCTGATCTTAGACACCAACAAATCAAACCCGGAAAGTCTTCAACACTTCAACGCCCTCGCTACTAAATTGATGAACCTTCCGTTGATCAATTACCTTCGCACCTGCTTGAATGTTGAACGAACTATTCCGTGACAAAAACCCTCAAAACCTTCTAGTCTTGATGGGTAAAAACCCTCAAGGTTTTCTGCAAGAAACACCTGCCCCAATTTCCACTCGAACCGGATCTTTAATCAACGCGTTCGAACCTTATCACCCTTGAACAAGACACTAATCACAGCAAAAATGATTGTGTATATTTGTGGATTTGTGTGTTGTGTGAGGGATGAAGATGAAGAAATATGTTGCACCTATTTCACGTTTCTTGCCTTGACAATTTACTCAAGATTTCAATTGTTAGTGTTAAAAAATAAGCAAAACTCTATTTATAGTAATAACCAAAACAGTCAACAAAACAAAATTTTAAACACAGCAAGAAAAACAGCACAGCGCGCGAACGGTCGACCATAGGGTCGGCGTGCGCTGACCCGTGGGAAATCCTCAGCTCCATGCGCTGAGTGACACGGTCGACGCATGTCTTCATGCGCTGATCCGTGGAAAATCAAAACACTCATGCGCCGACTGTACGGTCGACGCATAGCTTCCATGCGCTGAGCCGTGAGAAATGCCAGGCTTCATGCGCCGACTGTATGGTCGACTCACTGCTTGGAAACCTGCAAAAATAACAGCTTTTTCCATTTTGTGCATCCTGCCACATTCAGTCATGACACATATTAAGGTATAATGATTTAACAATGAAAAAGAGGTATAGCAATGAAAAAAGAGAAATAACATGATGAGGTATTGCATGATGCTTCTAATTTGTTTTGTCATCATCGAAAACTCAGAGGCCTGTATTGTGAGACAACTTGCCCTCACAGCATGATTATGTGATGAGTATTGCAAATTCGTGTCTGTATAATGTATGATGTGAAGTCATGTTGTATGCTGATGTTGATGTGAAATTTTTGTAGAATGTATCTTGTTGATGTGTTTACCATGAAATCATATCTGGAAATTTTGGGGGTTTTGGGGTTAACGAAAATAGATTTCAAATGGTAGAAAACTGGGGTAAAATGATGAGTTGAAGAAGTAGAATGAACTCATTAATGATAGACTGGTGTAAATGTTGTTTTGGGTCTGATTTAGGAGCTTGTAAGTGCTCCAATAGGGGGAAAATCGCACTGATGTGAAATGGTTTTTTTTTATGTGCAGACTGGCCATACGCGTATAGGGGGACTCTCTCAGAGGCATACGTGTATGGTACGCACCCCATCCCCAGATCCAACACGAACCTCTAATCATACGCGTAAGGTGGAGTGGGTCATATGCATATTTGCTAGCCATTACGTGTATGAGAAGTTTTGGAGGGTTTTTTTGGAGGGAAATGCCCTCTGTTCATACGCGTATGGCCTTGGAAATACACGTATGGAGGCCTGGGCAGCTGAGCCTTACGCGTAGCATACATAGGTCTGGGGCCAGGGAAATTGGTTCATACGCGTATGGGCATGGTCATACACATATGGACATGACTGTAGTGAAAATTTCCTATTTTTCCGGTTTCTGCCTCGATTTCGCATGTAATACAATTTCTCTTGATCTGTAAGACTAAGATGGTATAATTGGACATAAGGGGAACCAATAATGACATTAAATAGGATAAAATATAGGATTTTATATGGTTGTATTTATGATACGTGTTTGATGTTTGTGCGTCAAGATTGTCATTATGTGGACGATCTTGGGCGGTGATGGTAATTTCGGAGAGAATTACAGTGATTACATGGCTCACGTGTGATCACTGAGGATCGTGGGTTATGCATGAATGATAATTATATTGTGCATAAATGTGTGTCATGCATTAATGTTGTTTCTGGTGGAGATGAGCTAGGTGGGTATCCATTATGGGTGCCTAGTCTCGTTCGGACTCTATGTGGGACTCGAGTGAAGATAAGTTGTAGTTCAGAGGAACATATACGACTTATCCGGATTCCGATGGGAACTAAGTTCAATGAAGGAACCGTATGGATTATGATGGAACCACATGCATTGTGTTGTGTCAGTTGAGTTGCATTACATATGTATATGATTGATTGTGGGATGAATATACCGAGTATTTATGTGTCACTTGTTTGTGCACGGTGATGGTATGATTGGTGTGATTTTTGTGATAACTACTCCTTAGCATGTGATTTTTACCGTGTATTATTAAATGTAATTCTCACCCTTTTTTGTTGTTCTGTATGTGCTCCTTGTGGAGTACAGATGATTAGATACCTGAGTAGTGCTTGGAGCATGTGTTTCTATTGTTTGAGTCTTAGGAGTCGCTCTGATGCATAACACGGGAAGGATGGGGATTTCGTTATTCACTATTTTTCATTTGTTAATTGTTATTTGTTACGTATCTTGTTTTGATTAGTGATGTTGAACCATGCATTTTGTGGAAGTTTGATGTAATTGGAGCCTTAATGCAGAACCATTTGACTTTTTTCCCGCTATTTAAACAACTTATTTATTTTTATGAGGAAATGAGATATGAAGTGATTTAATACTTCATGATGATGTTTTTATTGATGTGACATCCTACGTGTGTAACTCTGATTAATTTCCGCAAATTATTTTCGTATTTTTACTTATTATGTGAATGGGTAGAGTAGGGTGTTACAATTGGTATCAGAGCACGTCGGTCTGTCTGACTAGTGTTATAGTAGAGTCTGACTATAGAGTGAATATAGTCATGTATTTTTCTAACCTGTATTGTGGGTTGTTCCTTCGTATGCGACATGTGTATGAAAACACTGTCGATGTTTATTTTTTTTTCTATTTGCATGTTGGGGAATGAAATAAATAAGGAGAAGCTTGTGCTTCTCCAAGATGCTTCAAGTGTGGAGTGGTGGCTCAGGGTGTCGTTGGACGCTATTTTATTTTGGTAACGATGGTTATGCCCCATAATGATTGTTGGTTGTCCATTGACAAATTAAGGAACTGATCACCCTTAATCTCTTGTTGATGATAAATGAGATCATGTTGGATGGAATAGACGTGTCTTGCCAGCTTAGATGGCGTGTACAATGAATTGTTTGGAGTTAATCCAAGTGCTTATAGATTATTTTGATGAGTCGATGCAGATTCTTATATCTGAAGATGGGGAAGATCTGAGTTTCTTATCCATCGGTTAAGTTGGGATGTCTTTGAGGGGAAAATGATCAGGTATTGTTGATGGTTGTTTCTTAGGGAGTAGAGAGCAAGGTGACAGCTAGAGATATGCCAGTGGTGTGTGATTTCTAATGTTTTTCCAAAAGATAACTTGCCTCCAGAGTGTGGATCTGGGTTTGGTGATAGTAGGGAGCTGATGTTGTTGTCTGCTAAGCAAGTGGATGAACTTCTAGAAGATGAAGTCTTGATGTTTATAATGTTTTCATCGTTGCAAGTGTTGAAACAGAAGAAGTTGTATGCAAAATTGTCAAAATGTGAGTTTTGGCTGTAAGAGGTGAGTTTTCTGGGACATATTATTTCTGGTGATGGCATAGCAGTGGATCCATCCAAAGTAAGTGTTGTACTTCAGTGGGAACCTCCGAAATCAGTGATGGAGATTAGGATTTTCTTAGGTTTAGCAGGTTATTACCGCATATTTATTGAAGGATTTTCTAATTTCACCCTTCCTCTTACTCAATTGACTAGAAAAGGTCATGCCTTTGTATGGGATATCTTATGCAAAGAAAGTTTTTGAGAATTGAAGAAGAGGATGACTATGGCGCCAATACTGATTCTACCAAAGCCAGATGAACCTTTTGTGGTATATTGTGATGCGTCTAAAATGGGATTAGGTGGAGTATTGATGCAGGATGGTAAGGTCGTGGCTTATGCCTCACAACAATTGAGGGTACATGAAAGGAATTATCCTACTCATGATCTTGAGTTAGCTGCAGTGGTTTTTGTGTTGAAATTTTGGAGACATTACTTGTACGCATTGAGGTTTGAAGTGTTCAGTGACCATAAAAATCTAAAATATTTATTTCACCAGAAAGAACTGAATATGAGACAGAGAAGATGGTTGGAGTTCTTGAAGGACTATGATGTGTGCTTGATTTACCATTATGGTAAAGCTAACATTGTGGTAGATGCTTTGAGTTAGAAGACAATTCACAGGTCAACATTAATGATTAAGGAGTTGGACTTAATTGAACAGTTTAGAGACTTGAGCATGGTTTGTGAACTGACTCTCGATAGTGTGATATTGGGTATGGTGAAGGTTAATAATGAGTTCCTTAATGAGATTAGAGAGAGTCAGAAACTCATTTTAAAGTTGGTGGATTTGATTACCACATGAGGGTCGGATACAGAAGTTAACTTTAAGGTATATGATTTTGGTATGTTGAGGTTTCGAGGCAGAATTTGTGTGTCGGTTAATCCTGACTTGGGAAAAATGATCTTATAGGAGAGCCACGGGAGTAACTTGAGCATTCATCCAGGAGCTACGAAAATGTATCAGGATCTTAAGAAATTGTTTTGGTGGCCAGGTATGAAGAAGGATGTGGCTCGGTTTGTGTATGCTTGTTTGACTTGCCAGAAGTCAAAAGTGGAGCATCAGAAGCCTTCTGGTTTGATGCAACCAATGTAAATACCAGAGTGGAAGTGGGATAGTATCATGATGGACTTAGTGACTGGTTTGCCGAATACAGCAAGAGGCTTTGATTCTATTTAGGTGGTTGCGAATAGAATGTCAAAATAGGCATATTTTATACCAATTAACATCAGTTTTCCTTTGTCTAAGTTAGCCGAGATTTATATCAGAATAATAGTGAAGTTGCACGGGGTTTCGTCGAGCATAGTTTCTGATAGAGACTCAGGTTTACTTCTAGATTTTGGAAGAGCTTGCAGGAAGCTTTTCTACTTATCAGCTACAGACAGATGGACAATCTGAGAGGACTATTCAGTCACTAGAAGATTTATTGAGAGCTTGTATACTCGATCAGAAAAGTGTTTAGGATAATGTCGTACCTCGAAAAATATGATCCTCGCGATGAACGCGGAAAAAACGTTCGAACAGAGTTGCCACCGAACTTTATTCATTCCAAGGAAGGAATAGGAAAATATCGATAAAACCTTTAAAGAGATAAGAATATGGTCATCGCAACCAAATTCTAGGTTCAGGAGTCGATTACGCAAAGGGAAGGTATTAACACCCTCTACGTCTGTTGTACTCAATGGGAACCTCTTGATTCGATTCGTGAGAGAAAGTTAACTACGCTTGTTTATCTTATAAAGAACTTGCTTATAAAGGGGAAAGGTGTAGTTTTTAAGATAAGGTGTTCGCCAAGGATTGGGGTCTTTGTGCTTACGTACTCCCTTGTGCAATGGGAAAGTCAGAGCATCGTAGTTTGTGGGACTACAGGTAATGAAGGGAATTATGGAATTGTGCTCGCCAATATCATCGCAATCTTGTGCCTACGTATCTTACATTCAGAAGAGAATGAAGAATCAGAGCGTCCGTAGTTCGGAAAACTACGGTTGGTTGGTTTGTAAATGAACAAGTGTTTAGGTCACATTCTAACTGCTAAATGTTGGCTTGTTTGCTCACTAAGGGAGGCTGAAGCACTAGTTTGTATGCGCGGAAGAAGGGACTAAACAATGTTCTTTGGGAAAGGTTGTTTGGGTTGTAGATCGCATGGGGGCAAGGAATTAGTATTTGTATTTTGATTAGGTGACAATCACTTGAGGCTTAAGAAAGACTTCTTGGGCTCAAGTGATCGGGAAAGTGAATCAAAGACTTGACTCTCTCTCTTTTTCAACCCTAAGTATGAAAGATCTTGGATATGGTAAAGGTAGTTAATGAATGACAACTACTTGAGGCTTAAGAAAGACTCCTCGGGCCCAAGTAATCGGGAGAGCGAGTCAAAGACTTGACTCTCTCTTTTTCATCCAAGAGGGAATTACACTTGGAAAGCGTTTCGAACGATGAAAGATGGTTAAAGTATTTTAAATAGATGAGGATTAATCAAAGCTTAAAAAAGACTTCTCGGACCCTAAGTAATCGGAGTGAGTCAAAGGCTTGACTCTCTCTTTTTCTCATCTAATATTATGAAAGATATTTAATATAATTAGAGTGAATTAATCGGATGACGATTACTCAAGGCTTAAGAAAGACCTCCTCGGGCCCAAGTAATCGGGAAAGCGAGTCAAATACTTGACTCTCTCTCTTTTTCATCTAAGTGTTTAGGAAAATAGATTTGATTTGATTTATTGGATTAGAATCTTTTAGAGAAGACAATTGTTTGGACTTAAGAAAGACTTTTCGGGCCCAAGCAATTGAGAAGAGATTCCAACCCCCTTTTCATCTTTTATTGAAAATGTATTTGAGTATAGTTAGGTATGTTAAGTTTGCTTTAATAAAATGCTCGACGGGAATCGAGGTTTAAGTTTGCGTACGAAACAAATAAGGTTGAACTAATAGATAAGAGATCCTATGGGTATAGGGTGAGGTCGATGGCGAGGCCAAAGCGCTCGACTTACAAGGAGGGTAAGAGGACTTGATATAATCAAGTGCTTAGAAAAGTTAAAGGTTAATTACATTTGTTTTGAAGATACATGACATTGAATCAAGTTTTAAAGAGAATTGGTTTGAATTTCATATGTGGAGTGTGTAGCAAGCATCGTTGTACAAAGCCCAAGAGGAAGCTATAAGGTTGATGACGATCGTAAAAACAATCGGCTTACAAGGTATTTGAAAAAATGGCTTGATTATAAAATCAAGATATTAGTTCGAAAATGAGGTTTAAGCAAGCAAATATGAGATGGCATAAGGTAGTCAACATATGAATCAAGTATAAAAGCAATCATCAATCAAAGAGATAAGAAATATCAAGCCAAATAAATGATAACTTAATTAAACATCTCATTAAATTGTTAGTAAAGAAACATAAGCTAATGTGTTCTTTTAAAAGAAAAGAAATAATAGAAATAGAACCAAAATATTATAATTAAGTTAAAATTCTTAATAAAATTATTTATCAAAATTAATTAGTGAAATGACCAATAGAGTTGGGTAGTTTACAAAAAAAAAAATGAATTAACTAGTGAAATTTTTTTTTAGATCTTTAGAATTAAGAGAAAAACAAAGTCAGTAACTTAATTAAATAAGCTAAGTATGATTAAAATAAAATTAATTGAAAATAAGATATTTTTTTTGGTTTTTTAGACTTAATATGCAAATTTGATTAATTAGATTGAATATGATCCTCTAATTAATTAAGAAAATAATTAAATAAAAGTAACTAAATATCCTTTTTTTTATCAAGTTATATTAAAGAAAAATATTAGTTTAACAAACTAAAATAAATATATACACTTAATAAAATTAATTATAAAATAATTAAATATTTTTACATTTTAATAATCATTAACCAAATATTTAAATAGTAAAGTAAAATAAAAAACAAAAGAATTACTAAATGGGCTATGATTGACAGTGAATTGGGGGGTGTGGATAAATAAACTCACCCAGGTCCAGCAAACCAAAGGTGAAGGTGAGAAAATACTTAGAAGGGGGGGAGGGGGTTGAATAAGTATAGAGAAAATATTATGGGAATAAAAACTCAAAGATTTTTATCCTGGTTCGTTGAACTCAACTACTCCAATCCACCCTATCAAGAGTGATTTGCCTTTCTCAACAAGGACTTAATCCACTATTAATCAAACTGATTACAATAGCAAGCACTAAGAACAACTGTTCTTAGCCTTCTTAAGAACAACTGATCACAACTGGATCTTCTTAAGGACTTTTACAATCAATATGTAAAACTAAGCAAGTGTTTAAATGCTTCTAAGTAAGCTATATCACAACTGTGATTTTACACTTAAGTTTAAGAACAATGAAATAAATTCAGCAATGAGAAGAAGTTGTATGAGAGCTTTCTTTGAATTTCTTTCAATATTTCGTCAACTGAAGAAGAGTGTTGGAGTCTTGCTTTTATAGGCACAAAAGTCCAAGTTGTTTTCACGTTGAAGGTTGTGTACTGAAAAGGGCTGTAGCCTTTTTGTCTTCACATCACATGACCTTTCCTAGAAGTAGAATGCACAGAGAAATCCTTTTCGTCTGTGTTCTTGTGTCTAGCATAAATGAGGAAAGAGTCGTTTGGCCAAACCAACAGACATAACTTTGAATTCTTCTTCAACAAGTTTCAGCAAATAACATCAGAGCCTTGAGTGATCAGAGTCTTTGATGTTCATCAGAGTTTGCTGAATCAGAGCATTGCAGCAAGTGTGCTTTCAGCGTGTAAGTTCATTAGAGCAGAGTTTTAGGATCAGATCCTCAGTACTGGCAGCATAGTACTATCAGAGTCTTCTGAAATAAACTAAGCTTGAAACTCTTTATACAAAAGTCTTCAATGCTTCAGATGCTTCTGTAGCTTCTGCTTCAGATCCTTTTGTAGGTAGCACTTCAGAATCTTCTGTAGGCACCCTTCAGATTCTTCTAAGTGATGCTTCTGACGCTTCAGAGCCTTGCATAATTTCATGTTCAGATCTAATTTTCTTTAAGAATAATATTTACTTTAATATCTGCAGCAAACATACTTAAACAAATTTTAGAGTATATAATTCTTTAATATAAAATTTCGTAAGAGTTATCATCAAAACATAGAGATATAATTAAGAACCAATTTGTGTTCTAACAATCTCTCCCTTTTTGGTGATGACAAAAACATAAGAAATTTTGTTCAATAAAAATATAATTAACTCCCCCTGAGATTATGAATCTCCCCCTGAATTGAATACTTAGAAAGAATAGAAACTTCCCTTTTTGCATTAGTATTCTTTACAGAATCAGAGCCTGATTATTCCAAAAAAAGAAAAATCTTGACTTGGAAGGATGTTTCAGAATCAGAGCCTGATTGGTTAAACTTGATATGGGGATCTCAGAGTTACTTTTAAAGAATTTCTCAGATTTTTCAAATGTTCTGAAACACTGGGAGTTCACGTTAGTTATAATTGATATGTCTGAATTTCATTTAGGTAGAGTTTATTTGAACAGTCAGATCCATTTCCCCCCATTTTTGTCATAATCAAAAAAGTAAAACGTTTAAAGACAAAATAAAAGGAAATAGAGAAAAGATACAATCATGTAGAGAAAATAACAGAGTCATTCATTCAGATACAAAACAGACACATCATCAGATAAAAATTCAAGTACATGTGCACAAACATCAGATACAGAAAAACATAAAACTAGGTTTGCTTGGAAAGAATCATCTTCAAAAGATGAGTGATCTCAGATGAGGATTCTTCTTGCTTTGTCATCCATTGTGCCATGTTCTCATTCTTCTGATCTTGCTTAGACATTCATTGTGCCATGTTCTCAGTCTTCTGGTCTTGCTTGGCCATCCATGACTTGATCTCAGATTGTCCAGCTTCCAATACTGCAATCTTATCTTCCAAGTCTGAATTCTCTTTCTTGATCTCAGTAGAGGTAGAAGGAGCAGATTCTTGTGCAGGAATAGAAGCAGAGTCAATTTCCATTGGGGAAGTAGAGTTTGGAGAAACAGATGCAGAGGGTTGGTTTACAATTGTCAGAGCTAATGGATTTTCTTCAGAAGCAGATTCTGCAAGAGTTTCTGTAGCAGATACTCCAGAAGATGAAGGTACATCTTCAAGAAGCAAAGGTGCAGATCTTTTCATATTCCATATCATGCTTCTGGCAGTCTCAACAAATTTGGGTTTCGCATCATCAGAACAGACATTCTTCAGATTTGAGGCAACAATATTGAATCTGGTAATGAAGTTATTCCAGATAGCATCAGATTCATTTGCATCCATGGTTGACAAGCATTTCTTCTGAACAGAGCCTAAATGCATCTTTATTTCTTTCATAAAAGTTGCAAATAAATTATCAACATTCAGCCTAGTTTTTGGTTTAAGAAAGGTTTCCAAGGTGAATGGCTTGGGTGGAGGTGGAGGTGGAATGGTAAATTCTGGAATGATTATTAGAGGGCTAGGATATGCTGGTTTCTTCTGAGTAGGCATAATGCGAAAGAACGGTTTGATTCTGCAAATGGATGGGATGACAGCTTTTGGATTATCAAAATAAGGAACAAAAGGTGATGGTTTTTGTTTAAATGTTGGTGTTGGTTCAGGAATGATAGTATCAGATGAAATGGGTAGATCTGGTTGGTTAGATTCAAATTCTCTGAGGGAAGGGGGTGAGATAACATCTGGATGGATATCAGACTCAGATGAATCAAATGAGGTGGTTGGGGTACAAGATGTAGAGGATACAACAAACATAGTCTTGAGAGGTTGAACATCCAGAATCTCAAAGTCATGTATGTTTGATTCAATAGGATTGGATGGTTCTGGTTGAGGATCGGTAGGTTTGGATGTTGGTGGTTCAGATACAACTAGTTCAGATGCAACTTGTTCAGATGCAACAGTTTCAGATTGTATGGGTTCAAATGCAACTGGTTATTGAATTTCAGGTTGTTATTGTTGTGTTGTAGGTTGTTCTGTTGGTTTTGTTTGTGGTTCTGATGAAGGAATGTCAGATGATTTAGGTGGTGTTGTGGAAACAAGATCAGATAAAATTTGTGATTCAGAAATTTTTGATGGTTCAGAGGTTTGAGATGGAGCAGGAATAGTTTGATTTTGAGTGGGAGGAGGTTCAGGTATAGAACTAATTATTGATACATTTACAGCAATTTTAGAAATAGAAGGTAAAGATGATTTAGTACCTTTTGTCTTGATGCGCTTGGTAGGAACAGAGGGAACTTCTCCAGAAGCTTTTCTCTTAATCTGCTTCTATGGTTTTTCAGCAACTCTCTGTTTCTTCTGAGCAACAGCTTCATCTGCCTCTAATTGTCTTCTTTTCCTCATGTTCTCTTTATAAACATCTGCCATAGGTTCTCTAGCACGAATCAGAATATCAGTAGGAATAGGTGTTCCATCTGCTTTGCGAGCTTTAATATACCTAAGAATAATATCCCTAGGTTCTTCAGCACCAAAGATTGGAAAGTCTTGAGCTGGAATCCTTCTGTGACTAACTTCAGAAATATTCAGCTTCTTAGGAGCAGCTATGAGTTCATCCACAACTTTTAGCCTCTGAAGACTCTTTCCATTCAAGGGTTTTCCAACTATTGTTTCAAGCTCTTCTTTAACTCCAGCTTCATAAAGAGCAACTACCAGACCATTCTCTGTCAGAATGTCTGAGATCAATCTTCCAAAAGGAATCCACGTCCTGATCTTCTGTCCCTTATCCTTTATGGATTCTCTGGATGCATTGATGTGATTCCATAGATGCATAAAGAGAATGTATGGCAGATCTACCTTTGTACTCTGACTCAAGCAGTACATGAAATAGAGTTGTTCATTATTCACATAATCTGGAGAATTTGTGGATTTTCTGTGATTGATGCATCCCAGAAATATCTTTGCCCAAATTTTGTAGTCAGGTTTCAGATCCTTAAACTTATTTGAAGCTTGTCCAGAAGCAATGAATTCCTCATAAACTTCTTCCATGTCAACACACCCAGCTGGAAGATGACATACTCCATCAGTTTCCTTATACCCTATGAGTTTTCTGATGAGATCTTCAGTGATTATGATCTCTTTTCCCAGAACAGAAGAGAGGATGAACTCTGGGTAAACAGATGCATGAATCCAAAATTCCTTCACTAAGTGTGGATACAGTGGACCAAATAATCTGTCAAAATACTTAACCCAACCTTGTGCATCAACAGTAGAATGCAAATCAAATCCATTGTCAGCCAGAGAGTCAAATTCCACCATGGATTCACAAAGAACTTCAAGCTTGTCCACAGGGGTTAACAATGTTCTCTTAGGTTCCTTAAAAGGAGTAACACCCATGTTTGATGATGCAACTGCAGCCACAGATGATTGAAACTGAGCTGATGTTGAGGATGATGTTGCCACTGTTGAAGATGAATAAGATTTGGATGAAGGTTTAGGGTTTTTATGAAGAGCAAAGAGCAGACAGAAATGCATATATTGTTTGTGAAGTGAAAAGTGTGAAATGGTGTGATTTGTGGTATTTATAGAGAAAGAAATTAGGGCATTCAAAAAGACACATTCAGCACGTTCCACTTAGCAATTAATGGGATTTAATGAAAAGAATAAAAATCATTTCAAAGCATTAATTGATTCTGACAATTTGGGGGGAAAACCAAGATTTTAACTATTCAAACAATACCTCAAATGTCTCTTCAGTAATGTGCACGACATCTTTTCAGATTCAGAGTGACACGTGTTTGCTTGCATGCGCTTCTGAATTCTCTTGAGAAATGAAACATTAGCCAACGTTCAGATCCTCTAAGATTGGTTAGTTCAAATAGACACAAATAATAATAACTCAAGCAATCAAATAATTGACAAATGAAATACTTCAGAGTTTTAAGCATTTTGCATCTGAGAAATTTGCTTCTGATAAATATCATTCTGGACAAAAATCCATACCAATATTTTTCAGAATAAACTTGAACCTATCTTCAACAAGGGGTTTTGTGAAAATATCAGCCCACTGATGATTTGTATCAACAAAGGCTAAGTTTATAATACCCTTCTGAACATAGTCTCTGATGAAGTGATGATTAATTTCTATATGTTTTGCCTTAGAGTGTAAAATAGGGTTTTTAGACAAATATATAGCAGAAGTATTATCACAGAAAATAGAAATATTACTCTCAAAGATCTGATAGTCTTCTAGCTGACTTTTCATCCAGAGCATCTGCGTGCTACATCCAGCAGCAACAATATATTCTACCTCCGTAGTTGATAGCGCAATTATAGGTTGCTTCTTGTTGTACCAGGAGATTAAATTTCTTCCTAGAAATTGACAACTTCCAGAAGTACTTTTTCTTTCCACTCTGTCTCCAGCGTAATCAGCATCACAGAATCCAACTAATTTAAAATCATCAGATTTTCTATAACACAAACCCACATTAGAAGTACCTTTCAGATACCTTAGAATCCTCTTAACAGCTGTTAAGTGTGATTCTCTAGGATCTGATTGGAATCTTGCACACAAGCATACACTGAATAAAATGTCAGGTCTAGAAGCAGTTAAGTAGAGAAGAGATCCTATCATACCTCTGTAGAGTTTCTGATCTACTTTCTTACTTACCTCTTCCTTACCAAGAGTACTTGTTGGATGCATATAAGTCTTTTCCATCTTACTATCAGTCATGTTAAACTTCTTCAGAAGCTCTTTAACATATTTGGTCTGATGAATGTAAGTGCAATCTGGAGTCTGGTTGACTTGAATTCCCAGAAAGAATCTCAAGTCTCCCATCATGCTCATCTCAAATTCAGCCTGCATACATTGAGCAAACTCCTTTCCCAGCATAACATTGGTAGATCCAAATATAATATCATCCACATATATTTGGCAAATTAACAGATCTTTCTTAAATGTTTTACAAAAGAGTGTTGTGTCCACTTTGCCTCTGATAAAATTTTTCTCCAGAAGAAAATTGCTTAATCTCTCATACCAAGCTCTGAGAGCTTGTTTTAAACCATAAAGAGATTTCTTTAGTTTAAAAACATGTTCTGGAAATTTTTCACTTTCAAAACCAGGAGGTTGGTGAACATAAACTTCTTCTTCTATAATTCCATTTAGAAAGGCACTCTTAACATCCATCTGATATAGAGTGATGTTATTTTGTGCAGCAAAAGAAATGAGTAAACGAATAGACTCTAACCTGGCTACAGGAGCATAAGTCTATGTATAATCAATTCCTTCTTGCTGGCTATAACCTTGAGCAACAAGCCTTGCTTTATTTCTTTCAAATTCTCCTTTTTCATTCAACTTATTTCTGAAGACCCATTTAGTTCCAATTATGTTGAATCCCTTTGGTCTTGGAACCAAATCCCAAACATAATTTCTTATGAGCTGATTGAGCTCTTCTTGCATGGCAATTATCCAATCATTGTCTTGCAGAGCTTCATCCACAGAAGTTGGTTCAATAACTAACACCAATCCAAATAATGATGCTTTAGATGATCTGAGGAAGGATCTTGTTCTTATGGGGTCATCCTTCTTTCCAATGATCACATCCTCTGGATGAGAGGCCTTGATTCTAGAAGATGATCCTCTAACATTTGATTCTTTAGAAATGTTCAAGTTGTTCATTTGAGAAGCTAAAGGAATTGCATCTGGCGTTGCTTCTGGTTCCTTCACTTGAACTTTTTCTGCCTCTGAGCCTTCAGAGTCTGTGAGAATTACTTCTCTATCTGCAGAACTTTCAAACTGCTTTGGCTTTTCAATGCCAAGCTTATCATTAAATCTAACATGTATAGATTCCTCCACAATCTGTGTTTCAGTATTGTATACTCTGTAGCCTTTAGAGCGTTCAAAATACCCAAGCATGAAACACTTATGTGCTTTAGAATTAAACTTGTTAAGATTCTCTTTAGTGTTCAACATATAACAAATACATCCAAAAGGATGAAAATAAGAAATGTTGGGCTTTCTGTTCCTCCACAATTCATAGGGAGTCTTTTCCAGAAGAGGTCTTACAGACACTCTGTTCTGAATGTAACAAGCTGTATTTATTGCTTCTGTCCAAAAATGTTTTGCCACATGGTTCTGGCCATTTCTTGCAAAGTTCTATTTTTCCTCTCTACAACTCCATTCTGTTGTGGAGTTCTAGGGCAGGAGAAATCATGAGCAATGTCATTTTCATTAAAATATTTTTCAAAATATTTGTTTTCAAATTCACCACCATGATCACTTCTGACTTTAAAAATTTTAAAATCTTTTTCATTCTGGACTTGTTTGCAGAAGTCAAAGAACACAGAATGTGACTCATCCTTGTGTTTTAGGAATTTCACCCATGTCCATCTGCTATAGTCATCAACAATGACTAATCCATACTTCTTGCCTCTGATGGATGCAGTTTTCACTGGTCCAAACAGATTAATGTGAAGTAATTATAATGGTCTTGAGGTTGAGACAACATTTTTAGTTTTAAAAGAAGATTTTGAAAAATTTTCTTTTTGACATGCTTCACAAAGAGCATCTGAGTTGAACTTCAACTTAGGAAGTCCTCTGACCAAATTGAGATTATTAATCTGAGATATACGTATCATATTAATATTCCCCAATCTTCTGTGCCAGACTCATTGCTCATCATTAACAGACAAAAGGCATTTAATATTTTGAACCTTAAGTTCTAAAAATTGATTTTGTAAATGTTGTTTTTCCTCTTTCCATTAAATAGGATTGAGCCACCCTTCTGACTAACAGCTTTGTAACATTGTTGATTAAAGATTATGTCATAACCATTGTCACTTAATTGACTTATGGATAATAGATTATGCTTTAATCCTTTTACAAGTAAAACATTAGATATAGAGGGAAGGTTACCATTTCCAATAGTACCAGAGCCAATAATCTTGCCCTTCTAATTCCCTCCAAACTTCACTTCTCCTCCAGATTTAAGCTCCACCAGGCTTTGGAACATAAACCTTTCTCCCGTCATGTGACGTGAGCAGCCAGAGTCCAAGTACCATGACTGGCGTCTTGACTTTTTTGCTAAATACATCTGCAACAGGGATTATCTTATCCTTAGGTACACAGATCTTTTTGGGTCCTTTTGGGTTAGTTGCCTTGAAAGTTTGTCTGAACTTCTGTCTTTTTACAATAGTTTTGTTCTGACTGACTTTTGGCTTAAACACAGGAACGTTCTGATCAGAACGTGTGTGTTTGATATCATTCAGATGACCAAACTTGAAATGAGAGTATAAGGGAGTTTTCTTAATAACAAGTTTATCAACAGGCATTGGATTTAAATCCTTTCCAGAGGAAGATTCATATCCTATTCCTTTCCTGTTGTTTCTGCTAACTCCATAGATCATTGAAGCCATCTTGCTTCTATTTATGCTTTTAGCAAGAAACTTCTGAAAGCTGAAGTCATATTCTTCTAAAATGTTTTTGCATTTAGACTTAGTTTCAGACTCAGAGTCTTGTTGAGCTTTTTCAAAATTAGTTTTCATTTTTAAATTGTTTTCTTTTAGCTCAGCAACTCTTAACTTTAACAGATTATTCTCAGATTCAAGATTGCATTTAAGCTTCTTGTATTTGAGCTTAATCTGGTTATAGTTTTTCAGGACTTTTGATAAGACTTTAATAAGCTCTTCCCTAGTGAGATCAGAAAGTGCCTCTTCTGAGTCAGATTCAGAATCAGACTCAGATCCAGATGATCCTTCATTCTGATCTTCCACGCCTTCCATCAGAGCCATGTTGGCGCATTCATCTTCAGATTCTGATGAGGATTCAAATTCATCTGAATCATCCCATGTAGCCATTAGAACCTTCTTCTTATGCTCAGGATTTCTTCTAGGCTTTTCTTTCTGAAGCTTTGGACATTCATTTTTGTAATGGCCAGGTTGTTTGCATTCAAAACAAACAACTTCCTTCTTTCCAGATCTTTTTGGTCCAGAGGACTCCTTGAGCTGATCTGGCTTCTTGAAATTCTTGAACTTCCTCTGTTTGTCCTTCCAGAGTCTGTTGATTCTTCTGGACAGCAAGGACAGTTCATCTTCTTCTTCAGAAGAAGACTCTTCAGAACTCTCTTCTAATACCTGCAAAGCTTTCACAAATTTGTTAGATTTTAAGGCAATTGACTTACCTTTCTTTTGAGGCTCATCTTCCTCAAGTTCAATTTCATGGCTCCTTAGTGAGCTGATTAGTTCCTCCAAAGTGATCTTGTTCAGATCCTTGGCAAGCTTCTGATGATCTTCTTCACATGATCAGCAGTTGAGTAGCCTTTGTCCAGCACTTTTAGACCAGCTGTGAGGATCTGGAATCTAGAGAACATAGTTTCTATAGACTCAAATTCTTCCATTTTGAACGCTTCATACTTCTGTATTAGCGCCAGAGCCTTGGTCTCTTTAACTTGAAGGTTTCCTTCATGTGTCATCTTCAAAGACTCAAACAAGTCAAATGCAGTTTCTCTGTTTGTGATCTTCTCATACTCAGTATGAGATATTGCATTTAATAAGATTGTTCTAGCTTTGTGATGATTTCTGAACTCCTTCTTTTGAGCTTCAGTCATTGATTTTCTATCAACTTTCTTGCCATCCCCATCAGTGGGATGAACATACCCATCAATGACCAAGTCCCATAAATCAGCATCATAACCAAGGAAGAAACTTTCTATTATGTCCTTCCAATAATCAAATTTCTCCCCATCAAACATAGGGGGTTTTGTGCTGATTCTTTCCCTTTCTTCATATCTGTTGTTGCTGTTAGATGTTGAAGTTTCAGCCATAATAACAACCAAATATATAACAAAGTTTTCTCACTGGATCTTTTCTGTCACGGTGAAGTGGTAGCACACACAGAACTGGAGCTCTGATGCCAACTGAAGGTGAGAAAATACTTAGAAGGGGGGTTGAATAAGTATAGAGAAAATATTATGGCAATAAAAACTCAAAGATTTTTATCCTGGTTCGTTGAACTCAACTACTCCAGTCCACCCTATCAAGAGTGATTTGCCTTTCTCAACAAGGACTTAATCCACTAATAATCAAATTGATTACAACAGCAAGCACTAAGAACAACTGTTCTTAGTCTTCTTAAGAACAACTGATCACAACTGGATCTTCTTAAGGACTTTTACAATCAATATGTAAAACTAAACAAGTGTTTAAATTCTTCTAAGTAAGCTATATCACAACTGTGATTTTACACTTAAGTTTAAGAACAATGAAATAAATTCAGCAATGAGAATAAGTTGTATGAGAGCTTTCTTTGAATTTCTTTCAATATTTCGTCAACTGAAGAAGAGTGTTGGAGTCTTGCTTTTATAGGCACAAAAGTCCAAGTTGTTTTCACGTTAAAGGTTGTGTACTGAAAAGGGCTGTATCCTTTTTATCTTCACATCACATGACCTTTCCTAGAAGTAGAATGCACAGAGAAATCCTTTTTGTCTGTGTTCTTGTGTCTAGCATAAATGAGGAAAGAGTCGTTTGGCCAAACCAACAGACATAACTTTGAATTCTTCTTCAACAAGTTTCAACAAATAACATCAGAGCCTTGAGTGATCAGAGTCTTTGATGTTCATTAGAGTTTGCTGAATCAGAGCATTGCAGTAAGTGTGCTTTCAGCGTGTAAGTTCATTAGAGCAGAGTTTTAGGATCAGATCCTCAGCACTGGCAGCGTAGTACTATCAGAGTCTTTTGAAATAAACTAAGCTTGAAACTCTTCATACAAAAGTCTTCAATGCTTCAGATGCTTCTGTAGCTTCTGCTTCAGATCCTTCTGTAGGCAGCGTTCAGATTCTTCTAAGAGATGCTTCTAACGCTTCAGAGCCTTGCATAATTTCATGTTCAGATCTAATTTTCTTTCAGAATAATATTTACTTTAATATCTGCAGCAAACATACTTAAACAAATTTTAGAGTATATAATTCTTTAATACAAAATTTCGTAAGAGTTATCATCAAAACATAGAGATATAATTAAGAACCAATCTGTGTTCTAACAAAAGGCCCATGCTGGGGGAGGGTCCACGTGAGCCCTCGATCCTCTGATTCAAAAATAAACAACAACCATTTGATCTCATAGATTCAAACTTGACTCTTGATCTGAAGGTTATGCACGCGAGTACACGGTAAGGGGAATGGAATGCAATGTACTAGAAATGAGGGGAGGCAACATGACGATGACACTTGTCAAATGGAGGGACAAGTGTCACCCTCCCGGCTGGCCACTCATCACTTGCTGGATTTATTAAGAAAAAGAAAGGTGAAGGGGTTTAAACATTAACCCCCGTTCTCTCTCCTCAAACCCTCTCTTATTCTTGAACTCACCGCTCCCTCTTATCATTCATCTCTCTCTCTCTCTCTCTGAACTCCATCTCGCCGAAAACCTAGAAAGAGGCCGGAGAAGACGGTGGCCAACAGAGGCCACCACCACCTTCTCTGGCGAACCCGTCCCCAAAACCTAAACCGTCTAAACAAACCCTATTCAAAAAACTCCCCTCTATCCAAATCTAAACCCAATTTCTTATAAATCCTAATCAAACAAACAAATCAAAGGTTTTTCCAAACCTAAACCCTAACTTCTAAATCTAACAAAATGAACATGCAAAAACAATGCGAGAACGAAGCAAACACACAACTCAGAAGACGCATACAATCAAAAAGGGTACGAATTTTGAAGGGAGATGAAGAAACAGAAGCTACCTCTTGGAGAACTAGCTTATGAGAGATTTCAGGTGCTTTTAACTTCAATCTTTTCCTCGAGCTTTCCTTCTTTTTCTTTACTCAACTGAGTTTTTTTTAAAATACGTTTTGAAATGGTTTGTGTCGAGCAAAAAGTTAAGTTTTTGGGTAAAAAAATTTAGGTTTTTTTTCAAATCCCTTTTAGTGTGAATAATGCCTCTTATATATGATGTCTGATACGTATAAAATTAGGGTTTTCGGGTAAAAATGTGTGATTCTCTTGTTGATATGGTGAGGTCCTGAGAATTAATCCGTTAGAGAATATCGTACTATCCCCTGATTTGGTGGGATTCTCAGAAAGTGGTTTGTTTCTTTTTTGTTTGTAGTGCTCTGAAAATATCCATTTTTACTGAGTTTTTTTACTGCTATGAACTTGTTGACGTGGCCTTGAAAACATTCTAACTTTTAATTCTTGTTTTTTGTAACATGTTTTATCTCTTGTTTATGAGACCTTGAGAGGCTTGCCTAATGACATCGATGATTGGCGACATAGGATGACTTGGTGGTAATCACATTGAATCAAAATCCTCTTTACGGTATGACCTTTGTCGCAAAAGTGGATTGGTTTCGCTTCTTGTCTTATTGCTCAACAACTTTGCTCATTTTGCAGGTTCACTATCATTGAAAATGAACTAGAAATGCGAGGAATGCAAGCTTTTTTTGCTAGTGTGATTCAATTTTCAGTAAGTGCAATAACTTTATCTTTACCATAACTTACGGCTATTCCAAATATTCATTGATGAACTTTCAAGTTCTAGCCCTTTCTTAGAGTAACCTCATATCATTTAGAATCTTAACCTTGGTTTCAACACTTATATGCTCTTATCATTTGCTTGTAGCTCGTGGTACTCTAGCTTGGCATTGTTTTTTTTTGATCAGTTGACGTGTTATGCGACCTGTTGCAAGATTTCTAAACTTTGTTGCAAATCCTACCTGCTCAAATCTTTGTTGTTCTCATTTGGAAGGCTTGAGAACTAACAAGTGAACCATAACCTTGGCTAGTCATTTCAACTCTGTTTGGACATGTTACAACCCTCAGAATCATCAAAGAACATCCACCTCGAACACAAAGGTTCGTGTATGCACTTTCCTCTTTAACGTGTGATGTTGGAAATACTGTATTTTTAATTGAGAATGTTGATAATGTTCTCAATTCTTTCTTGATAACGATGATAATTGCTGTAACACCCCGAATTTAATCGGAATATTTTAATTTATTTATTTAATTGAGAATATTCGTATTTTTGGTGTTTTCTGAGGTTTTTGGAATTATTGGGGAATTATGCATATTTGGAGTATTTATTTTGGAATAATAGTATGTAATATGGATTTATTAATATTATTATGAATTAAAACAAATATAAGTGAAATAAGGGTAATTTGGGCATTTGGAGGAGTTCGTAAGGGTAATGAAGGAAAAGCCAAATTGGGAGGCCCAAGACTAAGCTGGACAAAATAGAATTATGAAGAGATTTAGAATTCATTTGTTAACCGTGAAAAGAATGAGGCCAGAGCTCTGATGGAGGGAGAAGTGGAGGCAAAAGTTTCGGAAGATCCCGAAGTTAATCGTGAAAGCTGCGAATCGGTTAAGGTATGGGGAGTATCGCATTTCATGATTTTCTATGTATGCCTTTCGGTGTGTTTATGGTGAAGGTTATGATTTGGGGTATTTTGGGTTGATCGTGGGAAATTAAGGGAAACTAATAATGAAACCTTGAGGGTTGTGGTTAGTGGTTAGTATTCCTGACTGTTTGATGAGTAACATGAGAAAGGAGACCTTAGGCTTTCGTGGCAAAACCTTGGATTGTGATATGTTTGACCCTGTAGGAATAGGAATATTCAAATGTGAGTAACTCTGATGCACTCAGAGCAATTGTAGGAAAATAGTGTTTTAGGCAGTGCAAATGTTGCTAGATTGGCCTAATAAACCATAGATTTGGTACCGTTATCGCCGTATGACATTGGGGATGTTTTAATTATTTTTTGGGGGCATTGGGTAAGTAAATCGTATGAGTATTTGGATGGAGATCAGTTTTGGTGCGTAGCAGGTTTTGCTGTCATCGCACTGTTCGCCTAGCGAGTAATCCAGCGAAGGTTCACTACAAGACTCGCCTAACAAGCAAGCCAGCGAGGATTCGCTAGAGGCTCGTCTAGAGAGCAAGCCAGCAAGGGGTTCGCTACGAGACTCGCCTAGCGAGCGAGCCAATGAACGTAGCAGAGTTCGCGAATATTGATCATGTGCAGCGATGTCGTGATGTTTGATTATAGGATTCCTGTGATGAGTTACTATGAGTATGACAGTGGGGTTGCATGAGTAATAAGTGATAGTATGAGGATTACCGCGAGTAGAATTATGATGAAGTAATATGAGGCAATGTGAGATGATATTAGAGATTAATATGTGAATACTATGTGATGATATGACGAATTAACATGAGTAAAACTGTGAAGTTTATGTGATTGATAGGCGATAGTGTGAGGATTACCGTGAGTATAATTTGATATGAGATGATATGGGGGTAGTATTATGAATTAATATGGGATAATATGACTATGAGCTAATATGTGATTTATACGTGATTATATGATGACATGATGTGTGAGAATGATTAATATGATGAATATTGATGATATGTTGTATGATGATTAAGATGATGAATTATGATGATATTTGTATGATGATTAATATGATGAATTATGATGATACGTTGCATGACGAGTAACATGATGAATTATGATGATATGTTGTACTGATGATTAATATAATGAGTTATGATGTATGATGAATATGATGAATGATGATGCACCATATGTTGTTATTATGAGGATTATTGTGACGTGTGCATCATGCATTCATGTGCATCCGGACTTCGGTTCAGGACCTCGATTACTTTGACTTCAATCCCACTGTGTGGATGTGAAGTATTTTGATGTGCTCCAATCCTATTGATGGGGATCTATGGAGGACTGATGGTCCAGTGTCCATCGCGGTGTGATGATTGGTACCACATGTATTGAGTTGTGTCGCATTACATCTATGAGTCTTTGTGTATGAATTATGACATTATGGCCTTTGAGGCATATTTAAAGGATATCAATGTGTTGAATGTAATTATGAGTAATATGCCGTTTATGCATTAATTGTTATACATTGATTATTATGAATTGTCTTACTCACCCTGCCTGTTTGAATGTTACCTCCACGAGGGTAACGTGCAGATAAGCAAGTTTAGTCGTGGACGTCGTCGAGGAGTATTTTGAAGTTTTATAGTCGTTAGCCTTTATGGTCAATTTAGAGGGTCTTGCTCTGATATGTAACATCGGGTTGGGTTCTTTGAGTTGATTTTATATCATTGGGTTATTTTACTGATGTTCCCTTATGAGGAAAACATTGAGTTATGTTTTGAGTTCCGCTGTATATGATGTTTTGATGTATTTTGAGAAAACTCGTGTGTTACGGAGTATTGACCAATTTTGTTGACTTTGAGAAATGTACACCATTTTGTGGCTTTTTAATGAAAGTTAATATTTTACTCTGAAATCCGTGTTATTTTGCCGTATTGGTAGAATAAGGGTGTTACATTAGTGGTATCAGAGCAGGTCGGTCTGTTTAGCCAAATTGTCTAATGTTGTTTGTTCCTTGGTATGCGACATGTGTGTAAAAACACTGTCGGTACATGTTTGTTGCCTAACCTTTGTCTGCAGAAGTGGGAATGAAATGAGTGGGGGAGAAGCTTATGCTTCTCCAGGATGCTGCCAGTGTGGAGTTGTAGCTCAGTGTGTGGTTGAACGCTCTTATAGTTTGGTAAAGATGGTTTATACCCCATCATGAGTCTCGACTGTCTATTGACAAATTGAGGAACTGATCAGCCTTAATCTGTTGTTGATAGTAGACGGGGTCATGTTGGATGGGATAGACGTGTCTTGCAAGCTTAGATGGCATGAGCAGAGAATTGTCTTGAGTTAAGCTAAGTGCTTAAGAATTATTTTGATGAGTCGGCGCAGGACAGTGTTGAGATGTTTAATTTTGATGGGAATTTTGAGTGTTACTGAAAGTAGGGGAGTTGGCAGTTTGCCGATTAATTATGGTTGTCTGGAAGTTATCCTAACAAGATAGCGATATACAGCCAGGACGTGAAGTGGAGTTGTGATCGACTTAGTTACGGAAGCTAGTTTGAGATTGAGAGCTCCATATTATATGTCTGTTTGGACGGTCAAGGAATTAAACAGATTGAGTAGTGTTGAGACTTATGTCTGGTGTGTGTGCTAAGGCAACAGAGTGTGAGGTCGAGTATATTAAAGGTGGACAGTGACTTCTGATGATTATTAAACAAAGTAAGATGTGGAATGCAATATTGGTATAATTAGGCCTTTAAATATTTCAAGAGTTGAAGATGTGTTGAATGGCCTTCCTAAGTGTGAAATTGTTGTTGTACGTCGAATTCCGAGATTGCAGCTTTTTACAGAATCGAAATCGGACACCCGGAAGTCAGGTAACGATCAAAAATAGAATTTCGGACTATCAGGTTCGCTAGGTCCTTCGCCTAGCAAACAGCCGCTCGCTTCTGTGTTCGCCTAGCGAAGATGTCCTGGGCACAAGAATGTTATTTTGGTATTTTTGTCGTAACGGGAGAACGTAACTCGTAATGACGCACGGTTCGAAGTGTTAGAAAGCTAGTCCAATGCTCTATGTGATGGTGAAGTAGTGGCATGGAATTAAGTTATTTATTAATGGAATATGTTTGGATGTTGTGGTAAGTGCAGAAGGTGCGGTTCGTGTTTCTGCTATAACTCGCAAATTGAGTGTCTGTTTGGCATGGGATTTTCTATACTTATTTGAGCGAGTCAGTGGTTGTGTTAACCGATGATATTTTGATATATTCAAAGAGTATAGAGGATCATGTTGAGCATCGGGAACTTGAGTTATCAGTGTTGGAGAAGAAGCAGGGATATGCCACTGTGAATAAAGTTCAAAGAGTTTTTGGGAGAGCTGTCAACAGGTCGTGTGTTGATTTTTTCCGAATTCGACAGAACTATTCGTTGTGTTTTGGAATGCTTTGTTGATGTGATTGGGAGAGATGTTAAGTGCAACATCACCGAGTTTTAGTTATGCTTTAAGGCAATTTAAAGTACATAAGAGGGATTATCTGACGAGTGATTTAGAGTTGGTTGTTGTTGTGTTTGTGCCTAAGTTGGAGGCTTCAATGGGTTAGTTTGAGATTTGAAATGTTTGGTGATCTCAAGAGCTTAAGGTATTTGCTTGATTTGGAAGAGTTGAATATGAGGCAGAGAAAATAATTGGGACTCCTGAAGGGTTATGGTTTTGGATTGAATTACCATTCGGGTGAAGCAAACGTGGTAGCTTATACATTGATTTGGAATTCTTCGCATATACCGATGACGATGGTAAAAGAGTTAGAACTGATTGAGCAATTTCGTGATATGAGTTTGGGTTGTGAAGAGACTTCTTATGGAGTTAAGCTTAGCATGTTGGAGCTTACTAGTGGTGTTCTTGATGAGATTCAAGAAGGTCATAAATCTGAATTGTGTTGGCAGATTGGTGGAATTTGATGAATTAAAGTCGAATAGTTGATTTGCGAATTTATGGAAATGGTACCATGAGATGTCGTGATAGAGTTTGTGTCCCAGATATTGTTGAGTTGGAATAAGAGTATTATTCAAAAAGGACATTGAGGTAGATTGAGTATTCATCCCGGTGCTATGAAGATGTAACTGGATTTGAGGAAATTATTTTGATGGCCATAGATGAAGAGAGAAGTGGATAAGTTTGTATATTCTAGTTAGACTTGTCGGAAGTCGAAGAATAAACGTCAGAGACCGTTGGGTCTGATGCAACCGTTGGATATTCCAGGGTAGAAATCGGATAGTATTTCCATGGATTTTGTGTTGGGTTTTCTGAAGAATTGGAGGGATATGATTTTAATTGGGTGATTTTGGATAGATTGACTAGATTGGCTCTTTTCTTACCAATGAGGATTAATCATTCTATGTTGAAGCTAGCTGAGATGTATATCGATGAAGTTGTGAAGTTGTAGAAGATGTCATCGAATATTGTGTCAGATGGGAATCTGAGTTTTCATCGAGATTTTGGGAGAGTTTGCAGATGCTTTGAGTATCATGTTGAAGTTGAACACTACCTATCATCCGTGGACGGATGGATAGACAGAGAGAACTATCCAGTCTTTAGAGGATTTGTGGAGAGCTTGTGTGTTGGATCAAGGTGGATTGTGGGATAATTAATTATCGTTGATTGAGTTACCTATAATAACAGTTAGCATTCTAGTATCGGAATGACACCGTATGAGGAGGATTTGTATGGTAGAAGGTGTAGGACTCCTTTGTGTTGATATGATTCAGGAGAGAGTGTTGTGCTCGGACCTGAGAATTGTGTAAGAGATGACTGAAAAGATCAAGGAGATCCAAGAAAAGACGTGTTTTGAGAGTTACGATGGTGACTGGTGTTGGTCGAGATTTGAAGTCTCGGAAGCACACACTGCGTTTTGTTGATTTGTATCGGAAGTGGCGCAGCGGAAGCGTGGGAGAAGTAGCATGTTAGGCTGTTTTACTGCTGTCACTTGTGAATTTGCATGACGTGGCATGTGCCTAAGTTGAGGAAGTGCATTTATTCGGATGGATGGTGTACAAGTGAGAGATAATTTGACTGTTGAGGTATTGCTAGTTCAGTTTGATGAATGAGAAGCAACTTCGAGGTAAAGAGATTCCTTTGGTGAAGGTAGTTTGGGAGGACCAACTGGAGAAAGTTGGAATTGGAAACTTGGGGATAAGTTGAGGGAGTCGTATCCGACTCTGTTCCTTTAGGTAATTTTCGAGGGAGAAAATTCTTTTAAGTGGGGGAGAGTTGTAACACCCCGAATTTAATCAGAATATTTTAATTAATTTATTTAATTGAGAATATTCATATTTTTTGTGTTTTCGGTGGTTTTGGGAATTATTGGGGAACTATGCATATTTGGAGTATTTATTTTGGAACAATAGTATGTAATATGGATTTATTAATATTATTATGAATTAAAATAAATATAAGTGAAATAAGGGTAATTTGGGCATTTGGAGGAGTTAGTAAGGGTAATGAAGGAAAAGCCAAACTGGGAGGCCCAAGACTAAGCTGGACAAAATAGAATTATAAAGAGATTTAGAATTCATTTGTTAACCGTGAAAAGAATGAGGCCAGAGCTCTGATGGAGGGAGAAGTGGAGGCAAAAGCTTCGGAAGATCCCGAAGTTAATCGTGAAAGTTGCGAATCGGCTAAGGTATGGGGAGTATCGCATTTCATGATTTTCTATGTATGCCTTTCGGTGTGTTTATGGTGAAGGTCATGATTTGGGGTATTTTGGGTTGATCGTGGAAAATTAAGGGAAACTGATAATGAAACCTTGGGGGTTGTGGTTAGTGGTTAGTATTCCTGACTGTTTGATGAGTAACATGAGAAAGGAGACCTTAGGCTTTAGTGGCAAAACCTTGAACTGTGATATGTTTGACCCTGTAGGAATAGGAATATTCAAATGTGAGTAACTCTGATGCACTCAGAGCAATCGCAGGAAAATAGTGTTTTAGGCAGTGCAAATGTTGCTAGATTGGCCTAATAAACCATAGATTTGGTGTCGTTATCGCCGTATGATATTGGGGATGTTTTAATGATGTTTTGGGGGCATTGGGTAAGTAAATCGTATGAGTATTTGAACGGAAATCAGTTTTGGTGCTTAGAAGGTTTTGTTGTCATCGCACTATTTGCCTAGCGAGCAAGCCAACGAAGGTTCGCTACAAGACTCGCCTAGCGAGCAAGCCAATGAGGAATCACTAGAGGCTCGCATACGATGCAAATGCTCATTGTGAGTTTCATAAGGGCGCTCCAGGTCATACCATTGAGGATTGCAGGGCTTTCAAGCACATAATTCAAGACATGATCGATAGGGATGCTATCAACTTCAATGGGAAGTCTCTAAATATCATCAACAATCTGATGCCACCTGTCAACTAGTACCAAAATCAGATCGATTCCAGTCAAGTTCATTCCCCGAAGAAGGCAGTCATATTGCCATTTCATTATTCGCAATTCTTATGTTTTGTTTTTGTTTTGTTTAAGTACTGTACGCTCTGAACAATTGTCATTCGAATTTGGTTTCATTAATGTAACGTTTATGCATGTTTTGAATTAGTTATGTCGTATTCACTCATGTTTTTTTACTTATCACCGACACATTTATTCACTCCACTATATTCACTGGTTTTTAGCATGATTTGAGGGAGGATGATGAAAACGAGATACCCATAATTGCAAATTGTATGCTTTCAGACCGAATCTCGTCAATGATGTACATGCATTGCTTCAATTCCCCAAACACTGGAGATATAAGGAGTTAATCCCTAGTAAACCACTTCGAGCTTAGAAGTAGCAGTTTCCTTCGGATATTCAAACCTTTACACTCAACCTGGGGCAGGGTAGTGTTTAGTTAATTCAATCCCGCATTCGAATCAACAAAGCAAAATCCCGAAGACGGTTGTTCATCAAAGATCCATGTTATGGCAGTCACAACCTTCCAACAAAATTCAAAAAAATCAAAAGCCTGCTAAGTCAAACACCTTAGAGGGGACTTAGGCAAAATCAAGGCAATCCCGATGGATCTGACAAGCAAAGTCAATCCATGCAAAAGTTAGGGATCAAAAACAAAAGCAAAAGAGGACCCCGAAACCCCCAACAAAAACAAAATAATATTCAGTGGCCACCCAAATCAAAAGGGGCACTGACATCCATAAAAAAAACCAAAATAAGGTGACTGCCACAACGAGCAAACCTTGAACCATCAAGTTTATACCGTCAAGACAAGTGTAGAATTAACTGAGCATAGGACTGGAGATCATTAAGAAAAAGGGGTGGGTACAAATCATACTTTGAGCCTAATATCCTTTGTTTCATAACCGTGAACCAGACCACGTTACAACCCTTGAAAGACCTAATTGAGGCGAGGTTTATTCTGAAAGCATATTGTCGCAAGGTTGCGTAACCTGACTCCTCACATGATTTCTAATCATCAATATTGGTGTCATTTCGCTTGATTATATCTTTCGCACCAATCAAATTAGCACAACGTCTGGGCTAGCAGTCCATTCGTCTCACACTTTCACGACACCTCAATAAATGACACACTTTTTCAAACTTACATTGAACTTTGCATTAATATTACTATTTATGAATGTACAATTTTAATTGCAAATCAGTGCTAGATATTCAAGGATATCTCAATGAGGGGCAACCGAGGAGGAACTTGACTTTCAGTGGCGTACACGAGGCAAGATCATTTTCAGAACCCACAGGCTGGGGCAACTCATTCAGCAGCTCGAGCAGGGGAAAACTATTAACAAGTTCCGACTGAGGCAAGACCAGGTCATCCTGACCATCAAGGAGAGTGGCAACCTTCTCTGAAGGAAATTCACAACGAATCACCAAGTACCCAGACTTGGGGCATCCAGAGCATCGTCTTCCGCTTCAATCGTGACGTCTTCAACGAACTGCGTGTCGAGGAAGTCATCCCCTCCCACCACCCGAAGTCCAATCTGCATTGGCAACTACCAGAGGCCACCACGCTGGTGTCTCCACCTGCATTTCCAATTACCTGTCTGCAATCATATGCATCATACGCATCGCATTCGACCTCATAAATATCTTGCATCATATGCATACATAACCATATCATGCTTCCCCAACTCTTGCATTTTCGCGTGTCAGCACTTGCATTTGCACTTCCATCGTATGGAATGTCATTTATCATCCAGCATTCATATATGCAAGTCAAGGTCCAGGATCAATCTTGAAGGTTTCCAAGACCATCATCAGCCCAATCAGGGGCATTTTTTCAAGATTGTGGGTTTCTCCCACGAATATCAAGAGCTTCAAAGCAATCATCAGCCCAGCCGTGGACAATTTTCTGCAATTGTGGGTCTCTCCCATCAAAATTCGAAGTTATTCAAAGCAAGATTCAGCCCAGTCAGGGGCATCCTTTCAAGACCATGGGTGTTTCCCATGACGTATTTCAACCTCGTGGTTGATCAAATCTTCAAATCAACATTCAGCCCAGCCAGGGGCATACCATTCAAGACCGTGGGCGTTCTCCACAAAGTTGTTCAACCTTTTGTTGGGAAAATCCAAGAAGTTTAATGCAAGAACCAGCCCGAGCAGGGGCAGCTTCAGCAGAACCGTGAGCGTTCCTTACGGAGTTGTTCAACCTTTTGTTGACCAAAACAAGACATTTCAAGACAAACTCAGCCCAGTCAGGGGCATCCTCTTCAGAATTCATGGGCGTAACCATGAAACCATTTCAGCAAAACTATGATTTCCAAGCAAAGACGGTGGGCGTACCCCGTTGACTCATTTCAAATTCAATTTTCCTCTTGGGGGTTCCCCAGTGAGTTGTACCCAGCAAGCGTGACCGTTGTCAATTGCCTTACTATCATCCTTTTGGTGATAGTCGAACTTCGTCAGTTCAACATAGTCTGCATCCTTTCGGTGTTGGTAACCTTATATTTGTGTTTGTCCTATCATCCTTTTGGTGGTAGTGACTGGTGTGTGTTTCGCTCCGTCATCCTTTTGGTGGCGGGTCTGGCATTTTGTCAATGTCAGATTGTGCGATATTTTGTTTGTGTTTGTCCTATCATCCTTTTGGTGGTAGTGACTGGTGTGTGTTTCGCTCCGTCATCCTTTTGGTGGTGGGTCTGGCATTTCGTCGATGTCAGATTGTGCGATATTTTGTTTGTGTTTGTCATATCATCCTTTTGGTGGTATTGGCTGGTGTGAGTTTCACTCCGTCATCCTTTTGGTGAGGGGTCTATCATGGTAATTAGTGATAGATTGTGCGACATGTTTTTTTGTTTCGCTCCGTCATCCTTTTGGTGGGGGGTCTATCATGGTCATTAATGATGGATTGTGCGATGTGTTTATTTGTGTTTCGCTCCGTCATCCTTTTGGTGGGGGGTCTATCATGGTCATTAATGATAAATTGTGCGATTTGTGTTGTGTTTCGCTCCATCATCCTTTTGGTGAGGGGTCTATCATGGTCATTAATGATAGATTGTGCGATAGTTTGTTTGAGTTCGCTCCGTCATCCTTTTGATGGGGGGTCTGTCACTTGGATTGGTGATAGATTGTGCGATATTTGTTTGTGTGTGTTTCGCTCCGTCATCCTTTTGGTGGGGGGTTTATCATGGTCATTAATGATAGATTGTGCGATAGTTTGTTTGAGTTCGCTCCGTCATCCTTTTGGTGGGGGGTCTGTCACTTGGATTGGTGATAGATTGTGCGATATTTGTTTGTGTGTGTTTCGCTCCGTCATCCTTTTGGTGGGGGGTCTATCATGGTCATTAATGATAGATTGTGCGATGGTTTGTTTGGGTTCGCTCCGTCATCCTTTTGGTGGGGGGTCTATCATGGTCATTAATGATAGATTATGCAATGTGTTTCGTGTTTCGCTCCGTCATCCTTTTGGTGGGGGGTCTATCATGGTCATTAATGATAGATTATGCGATGTGTTTCGTGTTTCGCTCCGTCATCCTTTTGGTGGGGGGTCTATCATGGTCATTAATGATAAATTGTGTGATGGTTTGTTTGGTTTCGCTCCGTCATCCTTTTGGTGGGGGGTCTGTCATGGTCATTAATGATAGATTGCGCGATATTTTTGTTTGTGTTTCGCTCCGTCATCCTTTTGGTGAGGGGTCTATCATGGTCATTAATGATAGATTGTGCGATGTGTTCATTTATGTTTCGCTCCATCATCCTTTTGGTGGTGGGTCTGGCATTTCGTCGATGTCAGATGGCGTGATGTTTTGTTTGTATTTTCGCTCCGTCATCCTTTTGGTGGGGGGTCTGTCATGGTCATTAATGATAGATTGTGCGATGTTTGTTTGTGTCTTGCTCCGTCATCCTTTTGGTGGGGGGTCTGTCATGGTCATTAATGATAGATTGTGCGATGTTTGTTTGTGTCTCGCTCCGTCATCCTTTTGGTGGGGGGTCTATCATGGTCATTAATGATGGATTGTGCGATATTGTTCGGCGTGTGTTTCGCTCCGTCATCCTTTTGGTGGGGGGGGGGGTCTGTCATGGTCATTAATGTCAGATTGTGCGTTTGTGTTTTCTCTACCATCCTTTTGGTGGTAGTAGCCGTGTGTGTTTTGTCCCATCATCTTTGTGATAATGGCGACCTTTTGCTAGTCTCTCATAGTTTATTCATTGGTATGCCTCATCCTGCATTCCACTTATCTGGCGTTTCTTTTTCTTCGGACAAATTCATGGTTTTCTTTATATCTAATTGTCTTATCCCTTGAGAGAATACTGTCGTACTTCATCTTACTCGGTCTAAGCTAATTAGATAGGGGCATCTGTCATACCCCAAATTTGTCCTACCTTTTGGTATTTCCTTATACCAAGTGGCTATGTAGATGTGTAACCTTTCTATGCATTCAATTATAGGGCATGAATAAATTTTAAGATGGATTCATGGCATGAGGTGACCTACTTTGTTTTATTTGGTTCAATTGTTTTCTATAAGATGTGATTGGAGGGGTTGTTTCGAGCTTTGCGGATTTACGGCTAAGTTAGTGTTAAGGTACAAAACTGAAATTATTTCACGTCTCAGGTCCTATTAAAATTCGCTTTAGAGAACTTATGGTGTGATCAAAAGTTGTGATCAATTCATACAAGAGGTGGTTTAGTATGGAGATGTGGCCTAATGATGAAAAAACCACATTTGATCTTTGAGTTACAATTGTAGTCCTTAATGATAGAACGACCAAACTAATTAGTGCAAAAGGAAAGGAGTTGCAGTTCAGGCCATGGAATAGTCTCATGATAAGGATTCCCTGTTTACAAAATTCCATGTTGAGGTACCCGTGCATTTTCAAAGTAAGAATCACAAAAGCATGTTGGTGAAGCGGCGATAACAGTTGTAATTAAAGTCAAGTTGTCACTTGCAAAATGTTAGAAACTTAACGATAAATGTTTATCTAATGAGGAAATTACATCACTTCAGATGTAGCATTGTCTTTCATGATACAAAAGTTACAAAGTTGCCGTTACAAAGCTTGCATCCGGCATCAGCTTGAAGGAAACCCGTTGGTGGCATTGGCATCAGGACTAACGTCATTAACAACAGGACATGTTGTAGTCCTATTTGTTCCAAGTGTTGAGGAAAGCTTTGAAGCATGCTCAGCTGACATAAAAAAAAATAGATGAAGCTCCATGTGCAGCAAACATTCACACCAGAGAAAAATCCCCCATTTAAGAACTACAATACAAAGTAATATGCTTGAGCGCCATTTCAAAAGGAGGGGTGAAATCAAGTTTGGTTTATATTACCTGCTAAAAATGGCAGCCTTCACGAGTGGAAAAAAAACGGTTTTCGCAGGGTGAGATTTGTGCCTCAATAAACCACACCTGCACCAATTGTGCCTCAACTAGCTTGGTTCCCACACCAGTTTATGATTCACCTGCATACAACAACAATAATGGTGATTTGCATTTGACCGACACCGACGACATCGTTATCCAAACCACACACCGAATACAGCTATCATACCAAAAAGAGCATGAAAACCAAGGGAAGAAAAGTTGTTGTTTCTGCTCTTCAGTTTGCCTGCACGGATGATGTCTCAAACGACGTCGCCACCGTTGAAGGACTTGTTAGAGATGCTCAGAAAATTGGTGTAAACATTATTCTCATTCATTTAGGCTATTAGATACTGAACCTGCATTGATAAAACATAACAAAGTGTCAAATTATTGATGTTTGATGTGTACACACATGACATGAGAGAAGCCATGACAACATACAATGATATGTCTCCGCATACACCGACCTTATGCTTGTACCGCAAATTGCTGAGTCACGCAATCAATAATACAACCACACGCCATGACCTGCAGCAGATAGTATAAGTCACTTCAAATTCCAATTGCAACTCATATAATTGAAGAACAAAATTGTGCAAAAAGGAGAGATCACTCACCAGCAACTACCCTGCTACCGGCAGATTCCGCAACTCAGCTCAGCAGCTCAAACCACTAAGAAGGTTGTACACAAACATCAGCCAACCGAACTTCTTTCTAATCAGAGAGAGTTATCAATGATTATTGCGGCAGGCCCTTTTACCACAACCGACAATTTGCTGTTTGAGCCTCTTGTAGAACTGCTGGCATACGCAAAGCGAAGACCACCATAGTTGCTTGTATTGCTGGGGCCATTTATTGACTCTGAACACCCAGATATCAAGAAAGGAACAGTAGACATGGATTTTGATGACATATTTCATTCTCAAGTATGGAGGAAGCTGGAAGATTACGTAGAGACCTCCATTTGATATCGGCGCATCTCAAATAGCCAGCCTCCCTAATCCTGGAATCTTTGAGGCAAATGAGATCAAAGTTGGTTGCTGCACTTTGGATGTTCTCAAGCAGATCAGTGGGGAGGAGATATCATGAACTGCGATAAATGCAAAACCTATTGATCGTTTGAATAAACTCACAAATCATATTCTTAACCAACAGAGTTTCTATCCACTTACCCACCGGCAGAAAGTGTTCCATTGGACTTTTCTCTGGCGCCAGAAGCCCTTCAACCCTCATCGGTTCCAGATGTTCTTATCTTACCTTCAGACATCAAGTATTTTGTCAAGGTTCATAATAACGAAAGTGCAGATCACAAAGGAGGTGGAAATCAAGATAAGTCACTAGGTGTTGAAACTCATACCTCCAAGAATTTGTTTCAAATAAGACATGGACTTTAATCCATTCTCAAGCCGCACTATCTCCACTAAAACTCCCTTATTCCGTAGGTCTTGATCTCTCGATGTGCCACGTTCCCACGAAGCACGGATAACATTAATGTGAATTAACTGAAGGGGTCTCCTATGAATAAAACACAACAGAGGATATGTTACTCTTTTATACAAAACCAACATAATCTTTTAGACACTTTCTACATGAAAATAAGTCATAGAGTTCCACTTTCACGCCAAGTTCTTCTCCTGAATTACTCTCCCAATGTAAACTTCAGGCTCTGATTTTAGGATGTGTACTTGGTCCTTACACCAATCTCGTGGAATGTACATGAAAGAGAAAAATGGAAAGAGGTTAGCAGAGCAAAAAATATTGATTCGGGAGGTTTGTTCAGAATAAAGAGTAACAGGGATGTGCAGGAAACAATTTCTGTCAGGAAAATGTTACTACACCAAAACCAATAGACAGAAGATTAAGATTCACGTGTATTACCTCAAACTACTATGTAGGCCAAGACATGATTTCAATACAGGTTAAGCGTCGCCTTGCGGCACGAACTCGTAAACAGGGTTCAAGCTACAAACCTACAGTAGTAGACTGAGTTCAATATGGGAGCAACTCAAAGCAATTGGCAAAAGGGCAAAATTAGTGACTAGAAAAAGAAAACTAGACTGACGTATAAGAGCATTATTTATGATAAAGCATAGTTGCTAGACACTAAAAGCTTATTGTACCTCAAGCAGCAGGCTGAGAAGTTTTGGACAAAAAATGTGCTGGCATGAATGGCCTTCATGCTGAATTTTTCATCCGCCATGTATTCCCCAAGTTCAGAAGCGCAACCGCATCTAAAAACGTTATGCACAAAGTGAATCAATAGAAGGAAAGGTCATCATCATCTAAACCTACATGACAAGGGCATCATAAGTGTTAGTAACCATGAAAATCTTACGAAACTACACAACATTTTACAAGCGATCATGATAGTATGATTCACAACCGGCACCATTTCACAAACCTAGTGTTGTGACCTCACCTCCCATGATTCATTGAAAACCATATACTACAACATGATTCGCACACAAAGACCGCAAACTAAAATTGTACGACTTGTATCACTGCTACAGCACCACCCTTACCAGAACCAACCCCACTTCGAGCTTGTAAGTCACCAAATCCTGCAGCACAAAGTTAAGGGAAATTAAATTACAAAAGCCCCAACTTGTTCTTATTTTATTGATAAATGCCAAAGAAATATCAGGCACATAGAAAAGTTTTTGGTTAAATATCATTTGCCAAACAAAAGATGGTACAAGAGTTGATACACCCACTTGCAGACTCATTGTAGTACCACCTGCAATATTACAGACAGCTCATAGCTCACAACTCAGAATTGCTAATATCCAATTATCCTGCCAAACCAGCAACAAATCAATCCCCACATCGTGCCAAACTTTGCCCAACAACCAACAAAACCTACAGTAAAAAAGGACATTACACAAAAACATGACAAAATTAACATACAAGCTTGAAAGGGATAAAAGAGAAATTACAAAAGAAACCAACAGCAAGAAGCAAAGGACGAATAGTTAAAACAAACTCTTACCCACAATATTACCACCACTACTTGTACCATTCTGAAAATACATTGAAATCTGTACAAAATTCAGCCCAGAACCACGTACCCTCTCCGCTTTTCATCCTACAGTATAGCAAAACCACAACATCGTACCTTCTCCCAAATTCCCAAGATACCCTTTAGAGCTTACATAAATATCATCTTCTCTCAGAGTAAAAGGGAGCCTCAAAAAACCCTAGCAGCCACAGCTTGGAAACCATCTCCTTCAACATCAGAATCACAAACCTTTCTTCAACCTGTGCATCCTCAAATCCATAACCTATTCTCTTACCTCCTTCATAAAAAACAGCAGAACAAAATATACCAGACAATTTTTCCAACTCTTGATGCCATCTTCATTCAACCTCCATCTGAATATCTCTTCAACAATCCTCACACAAACCCACCGTCAACCATCTTCAAACAAACAAATTTCATCATGTTCATTCAACAGAGCTCCTTCTCCATTCTTGCTAACACCATCTTCTTCTTTGATTGAGCAACAACACAATAAATTCACCTTCATCTTCTTTAACCAACATCAATCAACACTTTTAATCGTCCTGTTTCTCTTCTTCGCTAAAATCAAACCACCGAAACATAAACTTCCATTTCTGGTAAACACACCACCAAACCCTTCGCCGTTCACAAACAAAACCACTTTCAACATTCCTTAAACGTTTCTCAAACCTAAACAAAACCCGACCACAACAAATTTCGAAGTCAATCCAAACCCTCACAAATCTTCGACCAACCCCAAATCACTCCCTCAAACGACCCTCATCAAACCCCAAATCACTCCCTCAAACGATCCTCGTCAAACCCATAACCTTTTCAACCTTTTCATTCTTCAACAACAATAATAAATAGGAACCCATAACCCCTTTCTCAAAACCCATTTTCTAACCAACCCAGAAACTGAGAAAAAGTAGAATGGAGGTGAGAAAAGATATCTGAGTCGAAAGACGAAACTCAATCGCGCGAATCGCGAGTTGAAATAAAACCCAGAAGCCAAGTCGTCGCGAAGAAAACAAGATCGAGGTGGAAATCTCAGAAGCTTGATGGATTGTTCACGTTGACCGTTCTTCTCCTTTGTTTTTTTTTCGTTTCGCCGCGCGTGTGTGTCAGGAGAGAAGGTTTCGGTTTATGAGGAACCGAAGGTATTTGAAATTTGGGCTTGGTGGCTCGCTGTTATTTTAAAAGCTTGTATTTTCTTTTTGACTTTTAATGGATAATGTTGTTTGATTAATTCCCAATATCCATACCCCTTGTATCCACCGTGTGCTTTAGAGGAATGGGCCATATGGCCCATGATGATTCTAGTAAATTTCAATTTCACACTACCAGTTTTCAGCATACCCCCCTCTTAGGGTGATGGGCTTTGTAAAGCCCAAGTGATCCATTTCCCTTCTATATGTACAATTAATTTTAGTTTTTTTCAAAATGATGCTTGGTTAGTGTTTTTAAAAAAAAGGGCATTTTATTCAATAATTAACATTAATTATTATTATTATTATTTTATTTATTTATTCAGTTTTTGGACATTGCTCACTTCTCTTCATTTTTGATTTGGGTTTGATTTTCACTTTTCTCTGGGTCGATGACGATACCCCGAGTTATAGTTTGTCACATTATTGGCAGATAATAACAAACCCGAGACCATTTTTTTGTCAAAACTTTCATTTCCCTTTTGTTTATTATTCTGTAGTCATTGATGACTTTAATGATCATTATCGGTCAAATTATTTTAGTCAAAACTATGTCATTTTCGCTTCAAATCATTTAAAACTCCAAAAGAGGGAGATTCTTGAAATCTAGCATTTCTTGGATCTTCGAGTGAATAATTCTCGAGGCAAGCTCTTGAGTTGTTATTCATTCAATCTTTTGATTTTCTCAAACTTATTCTCAACGTCTTTTTGATCAAAACCTCGAAAGAAAGAGGCACTTGGACTCTAGCATTCCTTGTGTCTTCGAGTGAATAATTCTCGAAGCACGCCCTTTGAGTTGTTATTCACTCAACCTTTCGAATTCAATCATTTTTAAACATTCTCCTAAGTCGAATGCTCGTCCGCATTTGCAACCCATTTCATTCACAATTCCTCGTGGTCTCGATATTAGGAGCACCCTCAGGGACTAATATCGTTTCTCACAATCCTAACACTTGACACGTCGTCAAGTCGGTTCCATCTTCAAACAAATCTTCGACACGTCGTCGAGCCATCTTCAAGTCAACTTCCTTTGGCCCCGCATGCCATTCTTCGATTCGATCCTTTCACAAACATTTTTAAAACTTACGAAAGAGGGATATTCTCATAATCAAGCATTCTTTGAATATTTGAATGAGTAACTCTCGAGGCGCGCCCTTGAGTTGTTATTAGTTCGTTCTTTCGATTTCAAAACATTCAACTCTTTATCTCCAACTTATTCAGTCAATTCCCGAAAGAACTGAGTTCTTGGAATCTCGCATTCCTTGAATTCTTGAGTGACAAGCTCTTGAGACGCGCTCTTGGGTTGCTTGTCAGTCACCCTTTCGTCTCAAACTCAAACGTCAAACCAATTCAAACCTCTTTTTTTTCGTGGTAGTTACCACGAAATACGACTGCTCTGATTCTTCATTCTCGTCCGAATGTAAGATAAGTAGGCACAAGATTGCGATAATCTTGGCGAGCTACCTTCTATCCATCTCCCATTTCCCCCATCTTTTCCCGTAGTCGAACTACGACGCTCTGATTTCTCATTCTCGTCTGAATGAGCATACGTAGGCACAAGGGCCCCAATCCTTGGCGAGCACCCTTTTCTCTAACCACCCATCTCTCCTTCGCGTCTTTAACCTTTCAACCCACCAATTCTACCTTTAACAACGAGAAGAAAACAAGCAAACCTAAACAACACTCCCCACAATTACCTTAAGAGGTTCCCGTCGAGTACGACGGACGTAAGGGGTGCTAATACCTTCCCCTCACGTAACCGACTCCCGAACCCGGAACATGGTTGCGACAACCCTGTTCCTATCCTTTCGTTTTAAGAGGTTTTCTCGATATTTTCCTCTCCTGTTCATTCGGGAAAAATAAAGTTCGGTGGCGACTCTGTCGAACCGCATTTCCGCGCCTTTCGCACGAGGGTCGTTTCTCCAAAATGTCTCCGTGATTTTTCGAGGTGCGATAGCTGGTGACTCTGCTGGGGACATTATTGCTCCATGCAAAGAGAGAGTCGAGCCTATCTTTTGGTTTGTGAGGAGTGTTTGTTTTTTATTTGTTTTCTTTTTATTTGTTCTCTTATGGATTTTATTTGCGCTTGTTATCTTGGTTGCCTGTTGGGATGACATCATGAGTAAAGCTCTACACCCGAGCTTTGGTAAAAGCAGAGAGAACACTTAGTTTAGAATTGGTAGTCGAGTAGTGTTAGTCTCCGAGGACTTGCTCCTTGTGGGCCTAGCATGAAAGCTCCTCCAGAGGAGACCTATTCGTAGACTCGTTGTAACGCAGCTAGCCTGTTGCACGACTTGATTAATGAAGGGTCCGTGATTCTGGGAACCTTTTGTTAGCACCAGTTCCGATATTGGTGGTCGTGTAGTGTTAGTATCCAAGGACTCGCTCCTTGTGCGCCTAGCATGAGGACCCCGCTCAGGAGATACCTTATCGTCATTATCGTCGTAATACAGCCAGCCTGTTGCATGACGCTAATACGATTAGTGTCCGTGATCTTGGGATCCAAATGTAGAAACCATCCCATGAGTGGGTTTATGGGTAGATTGTTTAGATCTTCCCGCATAGGTCGTACCTGTCAATTTTCTTTGAACAGGAATTATGGTTACTCCTCTATTACAATTACCAGCTTCAGGAGCTGTTCGAACTATGATTTTGGGATCCTGGATCTTGTATCTTGCATTGCATCTTGCATATCATTCGCATTGCATTTCATATGTTGTGCATTTTGCATTTCCAGTCCTCCAACAGAATCTTATGTCTTCGTTCCTTCCTCTCTAGTAAATCAAGCTGATTCCTCGACACCAATACGCAACTAGAGCCAATACCAGACGAATGATGGAGTAGATTCAACAGGAGCAAGTTGCCTTCAGGGAAGAGTTAGATTCTATGAAAGGAAAGATCGACCAGATCCTTGAAGCCATCCTTGTAGCCAGGAGAGAGGAAGAATGTCGTCAACAATGGTCAAGGACAAGGGTCTACTGCCATCCCTTTGGTTCCAATTCCAAATTCTCATGGGATGCCGTTGAACTTCAACAACGCAGTCGAAGGAAACACTTCTCAGCCAATCCCAGCGCCTGGAGTTACTGTTGGAGTTATCCCGCAGGCCCAGCCTACTGCTGTGCAAATCCCAGCTCCCCATATCGAAGATACTCTGATGGATCAGTATGACGACGTTCAAAACTACCATGCTGCTATCCCCATTGCCAGTCCTGTCGCTGCTCAGGATTCTGAAGCCATGAAGATGTGCCGAGATCTAGCCGAGAAACTCCGAGCCATGGAGGGGCATAATTCAAATTCTTTCAGTGCTTTGGAATTGTGTTTGGTGCCTGATGTTGTCATCCCTCCCAAGTTCAAGGTGCCCGAATTCTCGAAGTACAAGGGTCTCAGTTGCCCAAACTATCATTTGAAGATGTACTGTCGCAAGATGGCTGCCTATGCCAGGGACGAAAAGCTCATGATCCATTGCTTCCAAGATAGCTTGTCTGGGGCATCACTCGAGTGGTATATGCAGCTGGAGCGTAGCAGTGTGCGCACTTGGGCCGAGTTAGCCGATGCATTTGTCAAGCAGTACAAGTACAACACCGACCTTGCTCCTAACCGTACTCAGCTTCAGAGTATGACTCAGAAGGATAGCGAATCCTTCAAGGAGTACGCACAACGATGGAGAGAGCTAGCCGCAAGGGTGCATCCACCTCTTGTTGACCGTGAACTTATTGACATCTTCATGGGTACTTTACAAGGCCAGTACTACGAAAAGCTGATCGGAAGTGTCTCCGCTGGATTTTCTGACTTGGTGATCGTTGGTGAGAGAATTGAAGAAGGGCTGAAGAGTGGAAAGATCCCAGGACCTTCCAACAACCAGGCCCATGCTAAGAAGCCTTTCAATGGATACAAGAAGAAGGAGGGCGAAACAAATGCCATCTTTTTGCAGAAAGGGCAAGCTTCTCAACAAGCTCCTGCTCCTATGCCTTATCAAGTTCCCTATTATCAGTATCTGTATGTTGCTGCTGCGCAATATGCTCCAATGCCTTATCAGCCAGCTATTCAAGCAGCGCAAGCTCAGATGCCACGACAACAGGCTCCTCAGCAACAAACCTACAACCAGCAAGGATATCAGTATCCTCCTCAGCAACAGCAGATGCAAGCTACTCAACAACGACAAGGTGCTCGCCCACAGCGTCCGCAGAGAACATGGAGGCCATATAGAGTTTTTGATCATCTACCAATGATATATGCCAAAATCTTTGCTCAGTTGATGGAGAAGAAAGCTGTTGTTCCGAGAGATTTGGCTCCTCCAACTGTCATTCCTGCTGATTACGATGCAAATGCTGATTGTGAGTTTCATAAGGGCGCTCCAGGTCATACCATTGAGGATTACAGGGCTTTCAAGCACATAATTCAAGACATGATCGATAGGGATGCTATCAACTTCAATGGGAAGTCTCCAAATATCATCAACAATCCGATGCCACCTGTCAACTAGTACCAAAATCAGATCGATTCCAGTCAAGTTCATTCCCCGAAGAAGGCAGTCATATTGCCATTTCATTATTCGCAGTTCTTATGTTTTGTTTTTGTTTTGTTTAAGTACTGTACGCTCTGAACAATTGTCATTCGAATTTGGTTTCATTAATGTAACGTTTATGCATGTTTTGAATTAGTTATGTCGTATTCACTCATGTTTTTTACTTATCACCGACACATTTATTCACTCCACTATATTCACTGTTGTTTAGCATGATTTGAGGGAGGATGATGAAAACGAGATACCCATAATTGCAAATTGTATGCTTTCAGACCGAATCTCGTCAATGATGTACAGGCATTGCTTCAATTCCCCAAACACTGGAGATATAAGGAGTTAATCCCTAGTAAACCACTTCGAGCTTAGAAGTAGCAGTTTCCTTCGGATATTCAAACCTTTACACTCAACCTGGGGCAGGGTAGTGTTTAGTTAATTCAATCCCGCATTCGAATCAACAAAGCAAAATCCCGAAGACGGTTGTTCATCAAAGATCCATGTTATGGCAGTCACAACCTTCCAACAAAATTCAAAAAAATCAAAAGCCTGCTAAGTCAAACACCTTAGGGGGGACTTAGGCAAAATCAAGGCAATCCCGATGGATCTGACAAGCAAAGTCAATCCATGCAAAAGTTAGGGATCAAAAACAAAAGCAAAAGAGGACCCCGAAACCCCCAACAAAAACAAAATAATATTCAGTGGCCACCCAAATCAAAAGGGGCACTGACATCCATAAAAAAAAACCAAAATAAGGTGACTGCCACGACGAGCAAACCTTGAACCATCAAGTTTATACCGTCAAGACAAGTGTAGAATTAACTGAGCATAGGACTGGAGATCATTAAGAAAAAGGGGTGGGTACAAATCATACTTTGAGCCTAATATCCTTTGTTTCATAACCGTGAACCAAACCACGTTACAACCCTTGAAAGACCTAATTGAGGCGAGGTTTATTCTGAAAGCATATTGTCGCAAGGTTGCGTAACCTGACTCCTCACATGATTTCTAATCATCAATATTGGTGTCATTTCGCTTGATTATATCTTTCGCACCGATCAAATTAGCATAACGTCTGGGCTAGCAGTCCATTCGTCTCACACTTTCACGACACCTCAATAAATGACACACTTTTTCAAACTTACATTGAACTTTGCATTAATATTACCATTTATGAATGTACAATTTTAATTGCAAATCAGTGCTAGATATTCAAGGATATCTCAATGAGGGGCAACCGAGGAGGAACTTGACTTTCAGTGGCGTACACGAGGCAAGATCATTTTCAGAACCCACAGGCTGGGGCAACTCATTCAGCAGCTCGAGCAGGGGAAAACTATTAACAAGTTCCGACTGAGGCAAGACCAGGTCATCCTGACCATCAAGGAGAGTGGCAACCTTCTCTGAAGGAAATTCACAACGAATCACCAAGTACCCAGACTTGGGGCATCCAGAGCATTGTCTTCCGCTTCAATCGTGACGTCTTCAACGAACTGCGTGTCGAGGAAGTCATCCCCTCCCACCACCCGAAGTCCAATCTGCATTGGCAACTACCAGAGGCCACCACGCTGGTGTCTCCACCTGCATTCCCAATTACCTGTCTACAATCATATGCATCATACGCATCGCATTCGACCTTATAAATATCTTGCATCATATGCATACATAACCATATCATGCTTCCCCAACTCTTGCATTTTCGCGTGTCAGCACTTGCATTTGCACTTCCACTCGTATGGAATGTCATTTATCATCCAGCATTCATATATGCAAGTCAAGGTCCAGGATCAATCTTGAAGGTTTCCAAGACCATCATCAGCCCAATCAGGAGCATTTTTTCAAGATTGTGGGTTTCTCCCACAAATATCAAGAGCTTCAAAGCAATCATCAGCCCAGTCGTGGACAATTTTCTGCAATTGTGGGTCTCTCCCATCAAAATTCGAAGTTATTCAAAGCAAGATTCAGCCCAGTCAGGGGCATCCTTTCAAGACCATGGGTGTTTCCCATGACGTATTTCAACCTCGTGGTTGATCAAATCTTCAAATCAACATTCAGCCCAGCCAGGGGCATACCATTCAAGACCGTGGGCGTTCTCCACAAAGTTGTTAAACCTTTTGTTGGGCAAATCCAAGAAGTTTAATGCAAGAACCAGCCCGAGCAGGGGCAGCTTCAGCAGAACCGTGAGCATTCCTTACGGAGTTGTTCAACCTTTTGTTGACCAAAACAAGACATTTCAAGACAAACTCAGCCCAGTCAGGGGCATCCTCTTCAGAATTCATGGGCGTAACCATGAAACCATTTCAGCAAAACTATGATTTCCAAGCAAAGACGGTGGGCGTACCCCGTTGACTCATTTCAAATTCAATTTTCCTCTTGGGGGTTCCCCAGTGAGTTGTACCCAGCAAGCGTGACCGTTGTCAATTGCCTTACTATCATCCTTTTGGTGATAGTCGAACTTTGTCAGTTCAACATAGTCTGCATCCTTTCGGTGTTGGTAACCTTATATTTGTGTTTGTCCTATCATCCTTTTGGTGGTAGTGACTGGTGTGTGTTTCGCTCCGTCATCCTTTTGGTGGTGGGTCTGGCATTTCGTCGATGTCAGATTGTGCGATATTTTGTTTGTGTTTGTCCTATCATCCTTTTGGTGGTAGTGACTGGTGTGTGTTTCGCTCCGTCATCCTTTTGGTGGTGGGTCTGGCATTTCGTCGATGTCAGATTGTGCGATATTTTGTTTGTGTTTGTCATATCATCCTTTTGGTGGTATTGGCTGGTGTGAGTTTCGCTCCGTCATCTTTTTGGTGAGGGGTCTATCATGGTCATTAATGATAGATTGTGCGACATGTTTTTTTGTTTCGCTCCGTCATCCTTTTGGTGGGGGGTCTATCATGGTCATTAATGATGGATTGTGCGATGTGTTTATTTGTGTTTCGCTCCGTCATCCTTTTGGTGGGGGGTCTATCATGGTCATTAATGATAGATTGTGCGATTTGTGTTGTGTTTCGCTCCGTCATCCTTTTGGTGAGGGGTCTATCATGGTCATTAATGATAGATTATGTGATAGTTTGTTTGAGTTCGCTCCGTCATCCTTTTGGTGGGGGGTCTGTCACTTGGATTGGTGATAGATTGTGCGATATTTGTTTGTGGGTGTTTCACTCCGTCATCCTTTTGGTGGGGGGTCTATCATGGTCATTAATGATAGATTGTGCGATAGTTTGTTTGAGTTCGCTCCGTCATCCTTTTGGTGGGGGGTCTGTCACTTGGATTGGTGATAGATTGTGCGATATTTGTTTGTGTGTGTTTCGCTCCGTCATCCTTTTGGTGGGGGGTCTATCATGGTCATTAATGATAGATTGTGCGATGGTTTGTTTGGGTTCGCTCCGTCATCCTTTTGGTGGGGGGTCTATCATGGTCATTAATGATAGATTATGTGATGTGTTTCGTGTTTCGCTCCGTCATCCTTTTGGTGGGGGGTCTATCATGGTCATTAATGATAGATTATGCGATGTGTTTCGTGTTTCGCTCCGTCATCCTTTTGGTGGGGGGTCTATCATGGTCATTAATGATAGATTGTGTGATGGTTTGTTTGGTTTCGCTCCGTCATCCTTTTGGTGGGGGGTCTGTCATGGTCATTAATGATAGATTGCGCGATATTTTTGTTTGTGTTTCGCTCCGTCATCCTTTTGGTGAGGGGTCTATCATGGTCATTAATGATAGATTGTGCGATGTGTTCATTTATGTTTCGCTCCATCATCCTTTTGGTGGTGGGTCTGGCATTTCGTCGATGTCAGATGGCGCGATGTTTTGTTTGTATTTTCGCTCCGTCATCCTTTTGGTGGGGGGTCTGTCATGGTCATTAATGATAGATTGTGCGATGTTTGTTTGGGTCTTGCTCTGTCATCCTTTTGGTGGGGGGTCTGTCATGGTCATTAATGATAGATTGTGCGATGTTTGTTTGTGTCTCGCTCCGTCATCCTTTTGGTGGGGGGTCTATCATGGTCATTAATGATGGATTGTGCGATATTGTTTGACGTGTGTTTCGCTCCGTCATCCTTTTGGTGGGGGGGTCTGTCATGGTCATTAATGTCAGATTGTGCGTTTGTGTTTTCTCTACCATCCTTTTGGTGGTAGTAGCCGTGTGTGTTTTGTCCCATCATGTTTGTGATAATGGCGACCTTTTGCTAGTCTCTCATAGTTTATTCATTGGTATGCCTCATCCTGCATTCCACTTATCTGGCGTTTCTTTTTCTTCGGACAAATTCAGGGTTTTCTTTATATCTAATTATCTTATCCCTTGAGAGAATACTGTCGTACTTCATCTTACTCGGTCTAAGCTAATTAGATAGGGGCATCTGTCATACCCCAAATTTGTCCTACCTTTTGGTATTTCCTTATACCAAGTGGCTATGTGGATTGGTAACCTTTCTATGCATTCAATTATAGCGCATGAATAAATTTTAAGATGGAGTCATGGCATGAGGTGACCTACTTTGTTTTATTTGGTTCAATTGTTTTCTATAAGATGTGATTGGAGGGGTTGTTTCGAGCTTTGCGGATTTACGGCTAAGTTAGTGTTAAGGTACAAAACTGAAATTATTTCACGTCTCAGGTCCTATTAAAATTCGCTTTAGAGAACTTATGGTGTGATCAAAAGTTGTGATCAATTCATACAAGAGGTGGTTTAGTATGGAGATGTGGCCTAATGATGAAAAAACCACATTTGATCTTTGAGTTACAATTGTAGTCCTTAATGATAGAACGACCAAACTAATTAGTGCAAAAGGAAAGGAGTTGCAGTTCAGGCCATGGAATAGTCTCATGATAAGGATTCCCTGTTTGCAAAATTCCATGTTGAGGTACCCGTGCATTTTCAAAGTAAGAATCAAAAAAGCATGTTGGTGAAGCGGCGATAACAGTTGTAATTAAAGTCAAGCTGTCACTTGCAAAATGTTAGAAACTTAACGATAAATGTTTATCTAATGAGGAAATTACATCACTTCAGATGTAGCATTATCTTTCATGATACAAACGTTACAAAGTTGCCGTTACAAAGCTTGCATCCGGCATCAGCTTGAAGGAAACCCGTTGGTGGCATTGGCATCAGGACTAACGTCATTAACAACAGGACATGTTGTAGTCCTATTTGTTCCAAGTGTTGAGGAAAGCTTTGAAGCATGCTCAGCTGACATAAAAAAAATAAATAGATGAAGCTCCATGTGCAGCAAACATTCACACCAGAGAAAAATCCCCCATTTAAGAACTACAATACAAAGTAATATGTTTGAGCGCCATTTCAAAAGGAGGGGTGAAATCAAGTTTGGTTTATATTACCTGCTAAAAATGGCAGCCTTCACGAGTGGAAAAAAAACGGTTTTCGCAGGGTGAGATTTGTGCCTCAATAAACCACACCTGCACCAATTGTGCCTCAAATAGCTTGGTTCCCACACCAGTTTATGATTCACCTGCATACAACAACAATAATGGTGATTTGCATTTGACCGACACCGACGACATCGTTATCCAAACCACACACCGAATACAGCTATCATACCAAAAAGAGCATGAAAACTAAGGGAAGAAAAGTTGTTGTTTCTGCTCTTCAATTTGCCTGCACGGATGATGTCTCAAACGACGTCGCCACCGTTGAAGGACTTGTTAGAGATGCTCATAAAATTGGCGTAAACATTATTCTCATTCATTTAGGCTATTAGATACTGAACTTGCATTGATAAAACATAACAAAGTGTCAAATTATTGATGTTTGATGTGTACACACATGACATGAGAGAAGCCATGACAACATACAATGATATGTCTCCACATACACCGACCTTATGCTTGTATCGCAAATTGCTGAGTCACGCAATCAATAATACAACCACACGCCATGACCTGCAGCAGATAGTATAAGTCACTTCAAATTCCAATTGCAACTCATATAATTGAAGAACAAAATTGTGCAAAAAGGAGAGGTCACTCACCAGCAACTACCCTGCTACCGGCAGATTCCGCAACTCAGCTCAGCAGCTCAAACCACTAAGAAGGTTGTACACAAACATCAGCCAACCGAACTTCTTTCTAATCAGAGAGAGTCATCAATGATTATTGCGGCAGGCCCTTTTACCACAACCGACAATTTGCTGTTTGAGCCTCTTGTAGAATTGCTGGCATACGCAAAGCGAAGACCACTATAGTTGCTTGTATTGCTGGGGCCATTTATTGACTCTGAACACCCAGATATCAAGAAAGGAACAGTAGACATGGATTTTGATGACATATTTCATTCTCAAGTATGGAGGAAGCTGGAAGATTACGTAGAGACCTCCATTTGATATCGGCGCATCTCAAATAGCCAGCCTCCCTAATCCTGGAATCTTTGAGGCAAATGAGATCAAAGTTGGTTGCTGCACTTTGGATGTTCTCAAGCAGATCAGTGGGGAGGAGATATCATGAACTGCGATAAATGCAAAACCTATTGATCATTTGAATAAACTCACAAATCATATTCTTAACCAACAGAGTTTCTATCCACTTACCCACCGACAGAAAGTGTTCCATTGGACTTTTCTCTGGCGCCAGAAGCCCTTCAACCCTCATCGGTTCCAGATGTTCTTATCTTACCTTCAGACATCAAGTATTTTGTCAAGGTTCATAATAACGAAAGTGCAGATCACAAAGGAGGTGGAAATCAAGATAAGTCACTAGGTGTTGAAACTCATACCTCCAAGAATTTGTTTCAATTAAGACATGGACTTTAATCCATTCTCAAGCCGCACTATCTCCACCAAAACTCCCTTATTCTGTAGGTCTTGATCTCTCGATGTGCCACGTTCCCATGAAGCACGGATAACATTAATGTGAATTAACTGAAGGGGTCTCCTATGAATAAAACACAACAGAGGATATGTTACTCTTTTATACAAAACCAACATAATCTTTTAGACACTTTCTACATGAAAATAAGTCATAGAGTTCCACTTTCACGCCAAGTTCTTCTCCTGAATTACTCTCCCAATGCAAACTTCAGGCTCTGATTTTAGGATGTGTACTTGGTCCTTACACCAATCTCGTGGAATGTACATGAAAGAGAAAAATGGAAAGAGGTTAGCAGAGCAAAAAATATTGATTCGGGAGGTTTGTTCAGAATAAAGAGTAACAGGGATGTGCAGGAAACAATTTCTGTCAGGACAATGTTACTACACCAAAACCAATAGACAGAAGATTAAGATTCACGTGTATTACCTCAAACTACTATGTAGGCCAAGACATGATTTCAATACAGGTTAAGCGTCGCCTTGCGGCACGAACTCGTAAACAGGGTTCAAGCTACAAACCTACAGTAGTAGACTGAGTTCAATATGGGAGCAACTCAAAGCAATTGGCAAAAGGGAAAAATTAGTGACTAGAAAAAGAAAACTAGACTGACGTATAAGAGCATTATTTATGATAAAGCATAGTTGCTAGACACTAAAAGCTTATTGTACCTCAAGCAGCAGGCTGAGAAGTTTTGGACAAAAAATGTGCTGGCATGAATGGCCTTCATGCTGAATTTTTCATCCGCCATGTATTCCCCAAGTTCAGAAGCGCAACCGCATCTGAAAACGTTATGCACAAAGTGAATCAATAGAAGGAAAGGTCATCATTATCTAAACCTACATGACAAGGGCATCATAAGTGTTAGTAACCATGAAAATCTTACGAAACTACACAACATTTTACAAGCGATCATGATAGTATGATTCACAACCGGCACCATTTCACAAACCTAGTGTTGTGACCTCACCTCCCATGATTCATTGAAAACCATATACTACAACATGATTCGCACACAAAGACCGTAAACCAAAATTGTACGACTTGTATCACTGCTACAGCACCACCCTTACCAGAACCAACCCCACTTCGAGCTTGTAAGTCACCAAATCCTGCAGCACAAAGTTAAGGGAAATTAAATTACAAAAGCCCCAACTTGTTCTTATTTTATTGATAAATGCCAAAGAAATATCAGGCACATAGAAAAGTTTTTGGTTAAATATCATTTGCCAAACAAAAGATGGTACAAGAGTTGATACACCCACTTGCAGACTCATTGTAGTACCACCTGCAATAATACAGACATCTCACAGCTCACAACTCAGAATTGCTAATATCCAATTATCCTGCCAAACCAGCAACAAATCAATCCCCACATCGTGCCAAACTTTGCCCAACAACCAACAAAACCTACAGTAAAAAAGGACATTACACAAAAACATGACAAAATTAACATACAAGCTTGAAAGGGATAAAAGAGAAATTACAAAAGAAACCAACAGCAAGAAGCAAAGGACGAATAGTTAAAACAAACTCTTACCCACAATATTACCACCACTACTTGTACCATTCTGAAAATACATTGAAATATGTACAAAATTCAGCCCAGAACCACGTACCCTCTCTGCTTTTCATCCTACAGTATAACAAAACCACAACATCGTACCTTCTCCCAAATTCCCAAGATACCCTTTAGAGCTTACATAAATATCATCTTCTCTCAGAGTAAAAGGGAGCCTCAAAAAACCCTAGCAGCCACAGCTTGGAAACCATCTCCTTCAACATCAGAATCACAAACCTTTCTTCAACCTGTGCATCCTCAAATCCATAACCTATTCTCTTACCTCCTTCATAAAAAACAGCAGAACAAAATATACCAGACAATTTTTCCAACTCTTGATGCCATCTTCATTCAACCTCCATCTGAATATCTCTTCAACAATCCTCACACAAACCCACCGTCAACCATCTTCAAACAAACAAATTTCATCATGTTCATTCAACAGAGCTCCTTCTCCATTCTTACTAACACCATCTTCTTCTTTGATTGAGCAACAACACAATAAATTCACCTTCATCTTCTTTAACCAACATCAATCAACACATTCAATCGTCCTGTTTCTCTTCTTCGCTAAAATCAAACCACCGAAACATAAACTTCCATTTCTGGTAAACACACCACCAAACCCTTTGCCGTTCACAAACAAAACCACTTTCAACATTCCTTAAACCTTTCTCAAACCTAAACAAAACCCGACCACAACAAATTTCGAAGTCAATCCAAACCCTCACAAATCTTCGACCAACCCCAAATCACTCCCTCAAACGACCCTCATCAAACCCCAAATCACTCCCTCAAACGATCCTCGTCAAACCCATAACCTTTTCAACCTTTTCATTCTTCAACAACAATAATAAATCGGAACCCATAACCCCTTTCTCAAAACCCATTTTCTAACCAACCCAGAAACTGAGAAAAAGTAGAATGGAGGTGAGAAAAGATATCTGAGTCGAAAGACGAAACTCAATCGCGCGAATCGCGAGTTGAAATAAAACCCAGAAGCCAAGTCGTCGCAAAGAAAACAAGATCGAGGTGGAAATCTCAGAAGCTTGATGGATTGTTCACGTTGACCGTTCTTCTCCTTTGTTTTTTTTCGTTTCGCCGCGCGTGTGTGTCAGGAGAGAAGGTTTCGGTTTATGAGGAACCGAAGGTATTTGGAATTTGGGCTTGGTGGCTCGTTGTTATTTTAAAAGCTTGTATTTTCTTTTTGACTTTTAATGGATAATGTTGTTTGATTAATTCCCAATATCCATACCCCTTGTATCCACCGTGTGCTTTAGAGGAATGGGCCATATGGCCCATGATGATTCTAGTAAATTTCAATTTCACACTACCAGTTTTCAGCATACCCCCCTCTTAGGGTGATGGGCTTTGTAAAGCCCAAGTGATCCATTTCCCTTCTATATGTACAATTAATTTTAGTTTTTTTCAAAATGATGCTTGGTTAGTGTTTTTTAAAAAAAGGGCATTTTATTCAATAATTAACATTAATTATTATTATTATTATTTTATTTATTTATTCAGTTTTTGGACATTGCTCACTTCTCTTCATTTTTGATTTGGGTTTGATTTTCACTTTTCTCTGGGTCGATGACGATACCCCGAGTTATAGTTTGTCACATTATTGGCAGATAATAACAAACCCGAGACCATTTTTTTGTCAAAACTTTCATTTCCCTTTTGTTTATTATTCTGTAGTCATTGATGACTTTAATGATCATTATCGGTCAAATTATTTTAGTCAAAACTATGTCATTTTCGCTTCAAATCATTTAAAACTCCAAAAGAGGGAGATTCTTGAAATCTAGCATTTCTTGGATCTTCGAGTGAATAATTCTCGAGGCAAGCTCTTGAGTTGTTATTCATTCAATCTTTTGATTTTCTCAAACTTATTCTCAACGTCTTTTTGATCAAAACCCGAAAGAAAGAGGCACTTGGAGTCTAGCATTCCTTGTGTCTTCGAGTGAATAATTCTCGAAGCACGCCCTTTGAGTTGTTATTCACTCAACCTTTCGAATTCAATCATTTTTAAACATTCTCCTATGTCGAATGCTCGTCCGCATTCGCAACCCATTTCATTCACAATTCCTCGTGGTCTCGATATTAGGAGCACCCTCAGGGACTAATATCGTTTCTCACAATCCTAACACTTGACACGTCGTCAAACCGGTTCCATCTTCAAACAAATCTTCAACACGTCGTCGAGCCATCTTCAAGTCAACTTCCTTTAGCCCCGCATGCCATTCTTCGATTCGATCCTTTCACAAACATTTTTAAAACTTACGAAAGAGGGATATTCTCAGAATCAAGCATTCTTTGAATATTTGAATGAGTAACTCTCGAGGCGCGCCCTTGAGTTGTTATTAGTTTATTCTTTCGATTTCAAAACATTCAACTCTTTATCTCCAACGTATTCAGTCAATTTCCGAAAGAACTGAGTTCTTGGAATCTCGCATTCCTTGAATTCTTGAGTGACAAGCTCTTGAGACGCGCTCTTGGGTTACTTGTCATTCACCCTTTCGTCTCAAACTCAAACATCAAACCAATTCAAACCTCTTTTTTTTCGTGGTAGTTACCACGAACTACGACTGCTCTGATTCTTCATTCTCGTCCGAATGTAAGATACGTAGGCACAAGATTGCGATAATCTTGGCAAGCTACCTTCTATCCATCTCCCATTTCCCCCATCTTTTCCCGTAGTCGAACTACGACGCTCTGATTTCTCATTCTCGTCTGAATGAGCATACGTAGGCACAAGGGCCCCAATCCTTGGCGAGCACCCTTTTCTCTAACCACCCATCTCTCCTTCGCGTCTTTAACCTTTCAACCCACCAATTCTACCTTTAACAACGAGAAGAAAACAAGCAAACCTAAACAACACTCCCCACAATTACCTTAAGAGGTTCCTGTCGAGTACGACGGACGTGAGGGGTGCTAATACCTTCCCCTCACGTAACCGACTCCTAAACCCGGAACATGGTTGCGACAGCCCTGTTCCTATCCTTTCGTTTTAAGAGGTTTTCTCGATATTTTCCTCTCCCGTTCATTCGGGAAAAATAAAGTTCGGTGGCGACTCTGTCGAACCGCATTTTCGCGCCTTTCGCACGAGGCTCGTTTCTCCGAAATGTCTCCGTGATTTTTTGAGGTGCGACAGTATGATGATTAATATGATAAATGATATGTTGCATGATAAGTAACGTGATGAATTATGATGATATGCTGTATTGATGATTAATATGATGAGTTATGACGTATGATGAATATGATGAATATGATGAATGATGATGCACCATATGTTGTTATTATGAGGATTATTGTGACGTGTGCATCCGAACTTCGGTTCAGGACCTCTATTAGTTTGACTTTAATCCCACTGTGTGGATGTGAAGTATTTTGATGTGCTCCGGTCCTATTGATGGGGATCTATGGAGGGTTGATGGCCCAGTGACCATCGTGCTGTGATGATTGGTACCACATGCATTGAGTTGTGTCGCATTGCATCTATGAGTCTTTGTGTATGAATTATGACGTTATGGCCTTTGAGGCATATTTGAAGGATATCAATGTGTTGAATGTAATTATGAGTAATATGTCGTTTATACATTAATTGTTATACATTGATTATTATGAATTGTCTTACTCACCCTGCCTGTTTGAATGTTACCTCCACGTGGGTAACGTGCAGATGAGCAATTTTAGCCGTGGACGCCGTCGAAGAGTATTTTGAAGTTTTAGAGTCGTTAGCCTTTATGGTCAATTTATAGGGTCTTGCTCTGATATGTAACATCGGGTTGGGTTCTTTGAGTTGATTGTATATCATTGGGTTATTTTACTGATGTTCCCTTATGAGGAAAACATTGAGTTATGTTTTGAGTTCTGCTGTATATGATGTTTTGATGTATTTTGAGAAAACCCGTGTGTTATGGAGTATTGACCAATTTTGTTGACTTTGAGAAATGTACGCCCTTTTGTGGCTTTTCAATGAAAGTTAATATTTTACTCTGAAATCCGTGTTATTTTGCCGTATTATCTGTGGGGTAGAATAAGGGTGTTACAATTGCTGCCTATTGTTTCCTCTTGTATATTGCTGCTATGCCCTTTGCCTTATGGAGTATGGATTTGGTTGGCATTTGTTATCGTGATCTGTATTTGCATTATACATAAAATTGGTTTATGCTCAATATTATTTCATACATTGTACTGATGCACTCTATTTCTTTTCTCTGCCGCACTGGCTCGAGGCATGGAATGTCATGATGAAGAGCATCCTTAAAGGCCTTTGAATTGAGAATATTACAAGTTGCTTGAGCTTATCATGGGTTCGCCTTGGACAAAATGAAAGTACATAGAGCAACCGTGGGCAGAAACTTAAGCATGAAGTTTGTGAAAAGTAACATTTGAACATTGCTATTATGGATCTTTTGCAACAAGTTTGTATTCCTTAGGCGTATTATACTTGTATTGTAACTTGTAAACTTGAACTCTCAGTGACGTGATAATTTCATGAAGTTTAGAACTCAAATTGTGTGACAATGGAATTTGAACTTAGGATGAATTGCTATTAGAATGTAACCTTTTAGATCAAATTGAATCTTTGTGAAACTTGTAGCCTCGAGTAGTTTGTGACTTATAACATAAAATTGAATTCAACGAACAACCTTTCTTACCTTCAATTTAATAGTTTATATTTCCATCTTGAAACAAATTGAACCTAGAATCTTCATGACTTTAATTACATTTCTAAAAGTTATCACTACTTGTGAATTCAAAGAGAAAATTCTTGACTTGCCATGACCAAGATATCATTACCATGTAGCATACTTTGAACAAACTTTTTATTTTGAACACATACTTGGGTTTTGAAGTTATGACTTAAAATTGAAGCAACTTAATCAACCAACATGATTTTAGAAACGCTTGAAGTTTTAATTATGACTTCCATTATTATTTATAACGCATCCTGTGAGGTCAAATCCTCATATACCATATATACTTGTGTTTCGATGATGTCAAAACGCAATCATGGAAGAATCGGTTTTTTGGCTCTACCGTTCTATCACCACAAGACAAATGCATATCACATCTCTCATATCTCTCTTGTGTGCATGACATGTCAATCTAACTTGCTATATTGAGTCCAACATATTTGGTTGATCATGGGTTACTTCTAGAAGTGCAGAATTCACAAAATTAAGCATTTTTTTTTGCAAAATAACAGGGTTTGAGTCGACCACCGGTTGGCGCACGGTCGACTCATAAAAGGTGCTTAGAAAGTGTAATCCCACGGGTTGGCGCACGCTGACCTATGGTCGACCGCTGGTTGGCGCACGCTGGGTTTGAGTCGACCGGAGGTCGACTCATGGTAGGTGCCTAGAAAGTGAAATTTCCTCTGGTTGGCACATGCTGACGTATGGTCGACCGCTGGTTATGTTGACCTATGGTCGACCGTTCGCTTCGTTTTCTGCATAATTTTAAGTCTTTCCACTTATTCTGAAAAGTGGTCATGTCTGTTGGTTTTTGGGTTACTATAAATAGAATTTTTGCTTATTTCTTCAATAAAAATTAAAACATTGAGTCAATTGCACATAAACAAGAAAAGTGAAATAGGTTCCCTAGTTCTCATCATCTTCATCTTCAACATTTCATAACACAACAATTACACACAACAATTCTTGTTGTGCATTGTGGTTTATTCAAGGTGATAACTTTCGAATCCGTCGATTAGGAATCCGGTTCGGGTTGAGTTTGTTGTAGGTTTTTCTTGAATAAAACCTTGAAGGTTTTTTCCTCCAAGATTCGGTGAATTTGGGGGGTTTTTGGTACGAATCTTCTCGATAAACATTCAGCTGAGCGAGGGTGATTAAGGAGCGGTGGGTTCCGTCAATCTAGTAGCGGCAATCGGTGAATCGTTAAGGAGAAGTTCGGGTTCGATTAGTTTGTGTTTGAGATCATCCGGGATGGGGTTTGAAGATCGCAAGGTTGTTCAACAAAGGGGATGTAATCGGAGGTCTATTCACAACAATCCAAGGACTTGATTCGACTCGAATCAAGGAACGAGAAGAGAGAGAATTTTCAACAACAAGAGAGTTTGTTTGCATATTTGCTTGTCTATTCTTGTATAAACGTTTCAACTACAACAGGTGATATCTATAGTATATAATCTCAATTCTATTGTTAGAATTGAGGGCAGACGTACCCCGAAGCGAGGACGGCGGGGGAACTGCCTCAACAAATCTTTGTGCCTTTTATTTTCTGCACTTTCATTTTTGCTTAATAATTGAGTAATTTTAGTACAAGTAATTTCATCAAATTTAGTATTGGTTTGAGTAAGTGCTGAACATTGTTTTAACTCTAGTACAATAATTTATTGTACAAGGAAGCTAGAGCTACTTACTCAAGGAAAAACTCAATTGGAGTGCTTCGCACACCAAGTGTTTGACAAATTGCTTGAACAAAAATTATCTTGTGATGTCCACACATTTTGTTGGCATTGTGTAGCATTGGAACTAGTCATACCTGTTAGTTATTTAAGTCAATTGATAGTGTGACTAGTATGGTGATTCTCTTTGCTCATTATCACATCCATAAGGCTAGACGCATATCCGGTCTTCTAATAACGGTTAGTTATAGACGGTAATTTTTCCATGGCCGCTTCCGTAATTTAAACATATTTTTAAAACCAATTTTATTGGTAGCGCCGACTCAATTTTTAATTAGGGATCTATTCAACCCCCCTTCTAGATTTGTGCCATCGTCTAACATGTGGTATCAGGAGCACCAGTTCACACCGTGCTTTAAGTATAACTTTGTAGAAAATGGCTAACGAACCTAAATGGGCTTATAATAGAGCTCTCGTTTTTAATGGAGAAAATTACAGTTATTGGAAGGACTGTATGCGGGTGCACATAAATTCAATAGATAGAAAAGTGTGGAATGTTATTCTCAATGGTCCAATGCAAATAACTATGACCAATGCGAATAATGAGATTGTGCCTAAGCCTAAAGCACAATGGACTGATGATGATGAAAAGAAATATAACTATGATTGGAAAGCCAAGAATATTTTGATCTCCTCATTAGGAGTAGATGAATAGTATCGGGTTTCTCATTGTCTTACGACAAAAGCTCTGTGGAACTCATTGCAAGTCTCCCATGAGGGGACCAATGGTCTTAAGCTAGCTAGAATCAACACACTAACATAAGAGTTCGATCTCTTTTACATGGAGCAAGGGGAAACCATTGCGGACATGCAAAAGAGATTCACTCATCTCATCAATAGATTGCATTCACTAGGTAGGCCAATGGCCAATGGTGTTGCTACTAACAAAATTTTGAGATGTCTTAACAGGGAATGGCAGCCGAAGGTAACCGCCATCAAAGAAGAAAACGACCTCACAATTTTGGATCTCACAACATTGTTTGGAAAGTTGCAGGAGCATGAACAAGTTCTCCTAAGCCTAGAACAACATGAAAAGAAATAAAAGAAGGACAAAACAAAGATAACTGAAAAGAAATCCATTGCTCTCAAGACTTCTTCCTCAAAGTCTCAATCCAAGGAGCATAGTGATTACACGTCAAGTGACGACGAAGAAGAGACAAGAGTGAGGACATGTGGCTATTCGTAAAGTGTTACAACCGCTATGTGAGAAAGAACGACATTCAACACTCCAAGAAGAACCTTGTCAACTTCTGAAAGCAATCTAGGTACTCTAGAAATGATGACACCAAGGGGAGCAAAACTAGAGGATCATGTTACACCTACAGAAAGACCGGACATTATAAACCGGATTATCCCTTAAACAAAAAGGGAAAAGAAAAAGAATCAAATAAATCACATAAGAAGCAATCAAAGCCGATGAGAGCATATATAGCTTGTGAAAGTGATAGTGATTCCTCCAAGGACGAAAGCTCAAGTGATGAAGATGAATCCGTAAATTTGTGTCTTTCCGCTCACCAAAGAACAAGAAAAAACAGGTACGCCATGCTAAATATGAAAATTCCTCTAACATGTATCATTTTGAATTACAAACTGCATTTAATACTTTTCATTGTGAAGCTAACGAAGCCTTTAAAAGGATTGCCTCAAATAAACAAATTTTTGTTCACTTAGAACAAAAGATCCATGAGTCTGAAAGAAAACTCGAGGCACTTAAAGCTTCCATAGTGGAAAGTACTAAAGCAGACTGTAAGGATCTAAGGAGTAGAATAATTAACTTTGGGTGTGACACTTGTTACATTTGGAAAAATGAAGTTAGAACCCTAAATGCCAAACTTAACAAGGCTCTTGAGCCATTAATTACTTTTGCTATTGATAAATCTGATTTTAGAAAAAGTATGGTGAATCCATATCAAAAATATAAATATGTTATAAGGAATCAATGTAGCAAAGGCAATTCAAAAGTTAATTTTTCTTGTCTATATTGTTGCAAGAAAGGCCATTCCATTGCTAAGTGTCGCTTTAGGAGATTTTTGGTTCCTAAAGGCGTTTATCAATGGTTGCCCAACTGCGGCCATTTTGTTACTCACGACTTAGGACCCAATAAGCCATTGGGTACCTCCTCTTGTTAATTGATTTTTCATAGGTACAACGCCTTGAGACCACCGAGAGAAGATGGATTCTTGATAGTGGCTGCTCAAGACACATGACAGGAGACATATCTCTCTTCATCGACTTCGTGGCAAAGAAGAAGGGGTATGTAACCTATGGAGATAACAATTGCGGTGCAATACTTGGTAAAGGTAGTGTAGGTAACCTTTCTTCCACTACTATATCTGATGTATTGCTTGTCGAGGGTCTTAAACATAATCTCATTAGCATTAGCCAATTATGCGACAAAGGATACAATGTATCATTTTCAAAAGAGTGTTGCAAAATTGTGCATAATGATGAAATGAAGAGTGTGTTTAATGGCCTAAGGATAAACAATGTCTATATGCTAAACTTGAATGAAGTATCTTTGACAAGTGACAAATGTCACATGACAATGAGTGAAGACTCATGGTTATGGCATAGACGTTTAGCACATGTCAACTTTGACTTACTTAACAAGGTAGTTTAAAGATCTAGTCCTAGGTCTGCCTAAAATAAAATTTACCAAGGATCACCTTTGTGATGCTTGCCAAATGGGAAAGCAAACGAGGATCTCTTTTAAATCCAAAAATATTGTTTCAACTACGAGACCTCTCGAGCTTCTCCATATGGATTTATTCAGGTCATCTAGAATTAAAAGCCTAGGTGGTAACTGTTACGGTTTTGTAATAGTTGATGATTTTTCTAGATTCTGTTGGACTATCTTCTTGGCTAGCAAGAGTGATACATTCTCCGCCTTTGAAACATTTGCTAAGCTTTCCCAAAATAAATTAAACACAAACATTGTAGCAATTAGGAGTGACCATGAAGGTGAGTTTGAAAACTATTTGTTTGAAGAAAATTGCGGTAAACACGGAATTGATCACAACTTCTCCGCTCCACGTACTCCTCAACAAAATGGGGATGTGGAGTGCAAAAATCGTATTTTAGAAGAATTGGGAAGAACAATGATCAATGAAAGTGCATTACCTAAATATTTTTGGGCCGACGCCATAAGTACGACATGTTATGTTTTAAATAGGGTGCTCATCCACCCCATCTTAAACAAAACAACGTATGAACTTTTAAAAGGGCGCAAGCCAAATGTATCCCACCTACATGTTTTCAGTTGCAAATGTTTTGTGTTGAATAATGGAAAGGAAAACTTAGGCAAGTTTGATTCCAAGGTTGACGAAGGTATCTTCCTCGGATACTTTCCGTCAAGTAAAGCTTATAGAATTTATAATAAGAAATTACTTACCGTTGAAGAGTCTGTACATGTAACTTTTGATGAATCTTATCCGAGAGACATCAGAAAAGATAGTGTTATTCATGGTGCAGGTACATCTATGGAAGACATACTCAAAGGTGCCGAGTCGGGAACTGATCAGCCCGACCAAGCCAAAATTGAGGAGGAGAAAGATGGTTGTCATGAGGAAACCGAGGAAGTTCATCCGTCTACAAAAGATGATCTCCCTCCAGCTCGGAAGTCTTCCAAATACCATCCAATTGACAACATCCTTGGTGATATCTCAAAAGGAGTTACAACTCGGTCTAAGATAAGTAATTTCTGTTATCACTTCGCTTTCGTTTCACAAATGGAACCTAAAAACCCTAAAGACGCCTTACTCGATGAGCACTGGTTTTTATCTATGCAAGAGGAACTTAATTAGTTCAAGAGAAATGAGGTTTGGGACCTTGTCCCTCCTCCATGAGGTCATCGAGTAATCGGCACCCGATGGGTGTTTAGGAACAAGTTGGACGAAAATGGGGTAATAACCCGAAATAAAGCGCGTTTAGTCGCGCAAGGGTATAACCAAGAGGAAGGCATCGACTATGAGGAGACTTATGCATCGGTTGCCCGACTCGATGCTATACGCCTTTTACTTGCCTTCGCTTGTGTGAAAAACTTTAAGCTATTTCAAATGGATGTGAAAAGTGCATTCCTTAACGGTTATATTAACGAAGAAGTTTATGTTGCACAACCTCCGGGTTTTGAGTCTCATGAATATCCCGATCATGTTTACAAGTTAAAAAGAGCCTTATATGGAATCAAACAAGCTCCTAGGGCTTGGTATGAGCGACTAAGAAAATCTTTACTTGATCAAGGGTATTCAAGAAGCAAAGTCGACACAAACCTCTTCATTAAGCGTCAAGGAAAACACTTAATCTTGGTGCAAATTTATGTTGATGATATTATATTTGGATCAACTAACATGAATCTCGTAAGAGAGTTCTCTAACCTGATGCAGGGGAAATTCGAGATGAGTATGATGGGGGAACTCACATACTTTCTTGGGTTACAAATCAAATAGCTCGAGGAAGGAACGTTTGGAAGTCAAACAAAGTATTGTCTCGAGCTTCTCAAGAGGTTTGACATGGCAAATTCCAAAGCCATTGACACATCGATGCTGACATGTGCAAATCTGAATAGAGATGAAAGCGGTAAGGACGTAGAGGTAAAAAGATATCGAGGTATGATCAGTTCACTTCTTTATTTTACCGCCTCTATGCCCGATATTATGTTTAGTGTGTGCATGTGTGCTCGATATCAATCTGCTCCTAAGGAATCCCATTTAAAAGATGTTAAGCGTATACTTCGATACCTATCGGGTACTCCAAAGTATGGGCTATGGTATTCCAAAGGAAATGATTGTTTGTTGGTAGGCTTCTCCGATTCCGATTTTTCCGGGTGCAAATCGGATAGGAAAAGTACTAGTGGTACTTGTCACCTATTTTCAAATTCTTTGGTTGGTTGGCATAGCAAGAAACAAGTTTTTGTTGCCTTGTCAACCGCTGAAGCGGAATACGTTGCCACCGACAGTTGTTGCGCTCAAGTCTTGTGGCTTAAGCAACAATTGTTGGATTTTAACCTCAAACTTGAACGTATTCCTATTTTTTTGTGACAACACAAGTGCCATTAATATTACCAAAAATCCTGTGTTGCATTCACGCACCAAGCATATCGAAATTCGACACCATTTTCTTAGGGATCATGTGGAGAAAGGCGATGTTGTTTTTGAACACGTTGACACTACAAATCAACTAGCGGGTATTTTCACCAAACCGCTAGCTACTGAACCTTTCTTTCATGTTTGAAGAGAACTTGGTATCCTTGATATTTCGGATCGTGTTTCATAATATTGCTTGCACATATGTTATTCATCTATGATTATACTGTAATACCCCAAATTTTGCCCTAAGATTAGTCGATTCATCTTTCATTGTATTTTTGCATTGCATGTAACCAGTCACTAACAAGTTTGTGTAGTTGGTTGATTTTTGCATGAAAGTCACATTTATGCGCTCTTTGGCGTATGAAGGGAAGAATGGTCATTTTATTCGCAGCCGGCTGTCAATTTTTGAATCTGAGCTGTAGTCAGGAAATTTGAGCCATTTGATATTGTTGATGTGAATCAAGGCTGAGGGGGTTAATTGGAAAGTTTAATCGTGGAAGGATTTGAGTCGTTGGAATTTAATCAATTCGTTGTTGATGAAGTTAGTCGGAAAAGCAGGGTCATTTGAGTTTAATCGGGCAGATTGGATTTATTCTAATAAGGTTCTTCGTTTGAATTGCCGGAAGGATTGATCGGAAGTGGTATCGGGGGAGAGATTAATCGGATAAACGAGATGAATTTTGAATTAATAAAAGAGATATATAGGAGCTTATTAGTGTTTTCATCTCATTTTAAGGTCAAAAATAACAAAAATAATTTTCATTTCATTTTTTTAACATTGTTTTCATTTCATTTTCAAATCAATTTTATTTCATTTTAATTTTTGTTTTCATTTCATTTTTAAATCAAATTATATTTTATTTTTAAATATTGTTCTCGTTACATTTTTTTAATTGATTTTATTTCATTTTTAATGGGTTTTTTTCATTTGATATCAAAAGAAAAATAATAATAATAATAATAATAATAATAATAATAATAATAATAATAATAATAATAATAATAATAATAATGTTTTTAGTTTTGACAATATCTTAAAATGAAGAATTTTATTAATAATAATAATTCTTTACAAAAAAATAAATCAATAAAATTACAAAAAATAAATTACATTTTTTCTAAAAATTCCTAATCATCCTAATTGGCTTCGTCCCGATTCCGAGCTTCCGATTTATCTCTTTCGAACCTACAAGAATAAGCAAAAACAGATAATTTCATCGGTTAGATTTTCGTCCCGATACCCTGAGAATATTCATCATTGGGTACGTCGGGAGGGTAACGGATTGCTCCGAAATCAGAAAGAGAGATAACAAGTGCGTTTGGAAAAAACTGAGTGGCAAAAAGTGCTTATCTAAAAAAGTGCTTATCTAGAAAAGTGCTTTTTGAAAAAAACACTTATTCAAAAAGAGCTTTTCTGCCAAACACAACCTAATAACTTTTTCTTGAAAAATCTGAGAATCCACGGATCAAACAAGTCAAGCTGAACCCAACAAACTCAACAGTAAGCATCAAGTCCAGGAATTTCACAACAACTCAGCAACAATAACAACATTCACAAGAAAAGCGCATGCAGCAAATCTCCCTGATACACAGGCCAACAACATTTTCGCAACAAGCTCATAGCCAGCAAACCAACAAATTTAAAGTTCAAACAAACAAAATCAAAGCAACCAAATCTCCGAAAATCCTGCAAGTCAAACTTAAAAATCGGAACGGAACAAGTTCATCAGATCCAGGCCCACCAGAATGATAGAAGAGGAGAACAACAATATAAAATCCTCATAAGAAGTTTAGAGAAAAAAAACCCTAGGAGGGAACCCAAACGGCAACGAACCCCAAGTTTCGAAAAAAACTCAGAAGATCAGAAGGGGGTTCATCATCGGATCCTCAGAATTTATCATCGAAGCGTTAGAGAAAGAGAGGACGCCGTCAACGAACAAAAGCCGCCGTGAAGGCCACCGAGGCAATACCACCGTCGGAGCTGCGGTGCAGACTCAGAGAAGAGAAATCTTCTCATCATCGTCATCAAACGGACCCCAACATCGCTCAAAATCGCCCACAGATGGAGATCCACCGTTCAACCGTCACCGGCCAAAATGTGAGGATCAACTTCATCATCATCATCGGCCGTTCATCGGAGGAGAAGCAGATCAACCGAGAACCACCAACTCGCTTCAAAACGCAAACAGTGAGCAAACGGTAGTCACATTTGGTTTTTTTTTCTGTTTCAGGTTCCGGGAGGAAGAAGAAGTGAATCAAACGACATGCAAGTAATGGCGGCTGCGAACGGAAGAGGAAAGAGATGGAATTTCGGAAGAAGCATGGGAGCCGCCGCGGCGGACATGAGAAAGAAGAATGGTTAAAGCAACCCTAAATGATTCAGCTGCCAAACGATACCCCTCCCCTTTACTATTGCATTTTTATGTTTCTTTTTATTTTATATCTTGTGTTATGATTTTGTATTTTTTAATAATTGCTAATTAAACTTAAATTAAATCATTTTTTTAAACCAATTTCATTAAACCATTCAATTTAAAACATTTTTCTTCTTAATTAAAACATCAAAATTAAAACAATTTTTTAATTAAAATATTTTTTCAATTAAAATCATTAACCTTCTTTTAATTAAAGTATTCTTAAAACAAAAATTTATTTTTAATTAATTAAAATATTTTTGAACTAACTAATTTTTTATTTATTTAGAACATCCTTTAAAACCGTAACTGTTAAAAATTTAGAAATTTAACTTTTCGAATTTCGTTTCATCTCACACTTTATTTTTTGCTCCATTTTTTTCGGTTGTAATTGGGGCGAGGACATCGTCGCCGTTATTGTTCTTGCTTGTTTGTTTTGGGGATTGTAATTATGCGAGGCCATCGTCGCAATTATTGTTCTTGTCTTTTATTTTTTGGTTGTAATTATGCAAGGCCGTCGTCACAATTATTTATTCTTTCATTTTTGAGATTTGTAATTTACGCGAGTGATCGTCGCGATGCTTTGCTTTACCACTTTCCTTATTTTCGTACTTTAATTCTGCCATATGATAATCTTCATCCCTTGCATCATTTACTGTTACAACCTTCCGAAGGATTAGGTTTAACAGTTTGACCGCCAAGTCAATAACCTTACCCTTTGAATGGTTCAAACCCTGATTTGCCTAGGTGTCCCGTCGTGGACGAAAATGCCCTTCCCCTAGCATTAGGTCAAAGAGTCGTTGCACTCCATTTTAGGGTTTCCCGCCGTGGAGTCCCTAATCTTAACCCTAATTTAATTAGCAATTTCAACGTAGAAATAGGAGTTTTAAGACTCCATGTAAGCGCTTCCATATGAACGCTTATTCCCCTTGAAACCTTGACCATAGTCAAGACGTTTCTAACCTCTCTTTCAAGGGGAACTACGATTACTCTGATTCCATCCCCTACCCAGGATACGTAGGCACAAGATGCGAATCTTGGCGAGTAAACTTAGGACTAACCCTTAAGTCTTTCTATGTCACTCTCTAACCCTTAACTCAGTATATATCTTCAAGCAAATAATAAAGCAAAATAGTAAATAAAAACAAAAGGTTCCTATAGAGTACTACAGAAGTTTAGGGTGCTAGTACCTTCCCTAAGCTTAACCAACCCCTTACCTAGAGCTCTCCCTGCATTGTCTTTACGATGCAAAATTAGGTTTTCCCTCTTTTGACCTTTTTCTTCGGATGAATCAAAGAGCAGTTGTGAACTAAAGATGCGATTCAAATTAATTAATAATTTGATATCATATTCTAACCGCAACACATACATAATTTGATTATCATAGATCTAACTAATTGAAGTTGTTGTAAGTATACATGTATAACTCATCGAGCTACCTTGGCATGAAAGTGATGTTGTTCCTTCTCTCTATATCTCTCTCTAATTTCTCATGTTCACAAGTTGCATCATATTATGTGTTGAAATTGTCATACATGACCTATTGTCTGCATCATGTCTGTTTGATTGCTTGATAGTTATTGTGGCTATGTATTTATGTCTCATTCATTGCTTATATGTGCATAAACATGAAATTTGCAAATTTTGTCTGCATGAGTCGACCATAACAGGGTACGGTTGAAGCATACATATAAACTTTTGAAATTCTCAATTTTCACACAGTATGCGTCGACGCATACAAAGGAGCGGTCGACGCATTGCGCGAAAAGTATGAATTTTTTTAAAACGTTCAACATTCTCATGATTTCAAATTCATGATTCCTCATTAATTATGCATTATACCATATGCATTGTTACTTGCATCTATCTCACTCTCATGCTTGCATTTTATCATTTATGTTGTTTTGTTATTTTCCCTAGTTTGTACTTGTGACAATGTTTTGCACTTTAATTGTTTTATGTTATTTTGAGCTCCTATTGTACTTTGGTTTATTAATATATGTTATGTTTATCCTTTCATATCTTGTTCATTGACAGTATTATGTGTGGATATTTCTTAATGTTGGTTATTACCTGTTGCATATCTCTTTGATTTGAGTATCTCTTTCTTAACCTATCTCTCTTTCTTTTTTATGTTGTCAAAGGGGGAGAAGAGTGTGCCAAGCCAAGAGAAGACATTACTAGATACTATGAAGAATTATAGAATTGCAAATGGAAGACATTATGAATTGGGCATTAAGCAAGGGGGAGGTTGCTAATATTGCACATTGCACAAGTTGGTTTCTCACGTTTTGCCATCATCAAAAAGGGGGAGCATGTGAGGGCAAATCCTTATATACCATATATAATTGTGTTTTGATGATTTCAAAATGCAATCATGGAAGAATTGGTTTTTCGGCTCTACTGCTCTACCACCACAAGGCAAATGCATATCACATCTCTCATATCTCTCTTGTGTGCATGACATGTCAATCTAACTTGCTATATTGAGTCCAACATATTTGGTTGATCATGGGTTGCTTCTAGAAGTGTAGAATTCACAAATATAAGCATTTTTACAAAATAACAGGGTTTGAGTCAACCATGGGTTGGCGCACGGTCGACTCATAAAAGGTGCTTAGAAAGTGTAATCCCGTGGGTTGGTGCACGCTGACCTATGGTCGACCGCTGGTTGGCGCACGTTGGGTTTGAGTCGACTGGAGGTCGACTCATGGTAGGTGCCTAGAAAGTGAAATTTCCTATGGTTGGCGCACGATGACCTATGGTCGACCGCTGGTTGGCGCACGCTGACCTATGGTCGACCGTTCGCTTCGTTTTCTGCATAATTTGAAGTCTTTCCACTTATTCCAAAAAGTGGTCATGTCTGTTGGTTTTTGGGTTACTATAAATAGATTTTTTGCTCATTTATTCAATAAAAATTGAAAAATTGAGTCAATTGCACATAAATAAGAAAAGTGAAATAGATGCCCTAGTTCTCATCATCTTCATCTTCAACATTTCATAACGCAACAATTCTTGATGTGCATTGTAGTTTGTTCAAGGTGATAACGTTTGAATCCGTCGATTGGGAACCCGGTTCGGGTTGAGTTTGTGGCAGGTTTTTCTTGAATAAAACCTTGATGGTTTTATCCTTCAAGGTTCGGTGAATTTGGGGGTTTTTGGTACGAATCTTCTTGACAAACATTCAGCTGAGTGAAGGTGATTGAGGAGCGGTGAATTCTGTCAATCTAGTAGCGGCAATCGATGAATCGTTAAAGAGAAGTTCGGGTTTGATTAGTTTGTGTTTGAGATCAGCCGGGCTGGGGTTTGAAGATCGCAAAGTTGTTCAACAAAGGGGCTATAGTCGAAGGTCTATTCACAACAATCGAAGGACTTAATTCGACTCGAATCAAGGAATAAGAAGAGAGATCATTTTCAACAACAAGAGAGTTTGTTTGTATATTTGCTTGTCTATTCTTGTATAAACGTTTCAAATAAAACATGTGATATCTATAGTATATGATCTTAATTATATTGTTAGAGTTGAGGGCAGACGTACCCCGAAGCAAGGACGGCGGGGGAACTGCCTCAACAAATCTTTGTGCCTTTTATTTTCTTCACTTTCATTTTTGCTTAATAATTGAGTAATTTTAGTACAAGTAATTTCATCAAATTTAATATTGGTTTGAGTAAGTGCTGAACATTGTTTTAACTCTAGTACAATAGTTTATTGTACAAGGAAGCTAGAGCTACTTACTCAAGAAAAAACTCACTTGGAGTGCTTCGCACACCAAGTGTTTGACAAATTGCTTGAACCAAAATTATCTTGTGTTGTCCATACATTTTGTTGGCATTGTGTAGCATTGGATCTAGTCATACCAATTAGTGATTTAAGTCAATTGATAGTGTGACTAGTGTGGTGATTCTCTTTGCTCATTATCACATCCATAAGGCTAGACACATATCTGGTCTTCTAATAATGGTTCATTATAGACGGCAATTTTTCCACGACTGCTTCCGCAATTTAAACAAATTTTTAAAACCAATTTTATTGGTAGTGCCGACTCAATTTTTAATTAGGGATCTATTCAACCCCCCTTCTAGATCTGTGCCATCATCTAACACATCCCCTATGCCTTGACCATCTGCCCACCATAACTTGAACATATTCCTTGCTTACAAGATAATTGTTCCATGCATCCCTTGAATGAATTATCCACTAATCTTTTAAACAAAGCGCATTTGGATCGAAAGACGAACATGCCTTGAAAATGAATGATCCTTTCCTTGAATAAATTTACAACCAGTTTAACCAAAATTTAACTTGATCAATCCCCAAAACCTTAGAAACAATCTTGGGGTAGGTCTCACAAGACATTAAAGAGAGACTTATAGTAGGATTCAAACCACATGAGAACCAATGATTATGTCTTGAAATGGATCCAGTCACATAAATTATGTCGTTTATCACACCATAATTGCTTGATCATGAAAATGAGGGCTCACCCTTCCACTAGAATTCAACATACCTTTCAAGGGACTACAATCACAATAAGCATACATGAAATCCTTATGACCTAAACTCTAAAGGATCATGGCCAAAGGCCAGATGATCATTTTTGAGAAAGATCATGAAGCAATACAAATGCTTGGTATAAGAGAAAGAGTGAGTAGGACAAATTTAGGGTATGATAGATACCCATTTACCATTGATTGAATTTACTTACAATAACAACTACCATTCTAGTATCGGAATGGCGCCTTTTGAAGCGTTGTATGGTAGAAGGTATATGACACCTCTATGCTGGTATGAGTCGGGTGAGAGCATTGTACTTCGATCCGAGACTGTGTAACAAACTACAGAGATAATCCAGATGATTAGGGAGAAGATGAAAGCATCCCAGAGTAGGCATAAAAGTTATCATGATAATAGGAGGAAATACTTGGAATTCAGCGAAGGTGACTATGTGTTTCTAAGAGTCAATCATGTGGCTGGTGTTGGTCGTGCGCTAAAATTGAAGAAGTTGGATCCTAAGTTCATTGGACCGTATCAGATTTTGCAGAGAGTTGGAGCCGTTTCATATAGAGTGGCATTACCACCCGAACTTTTGAATTTGCATGATGTGTTTCATGTATCGCAACTATGGAAGTACACTACTGATCCTTCTCATGTGCATCAGAGGAATGAAGTGCAGGTTCGAGATAATCTCACCGTAAAGGCAATGCCGATAAGGATCGAGGATCACAAGATGAAACAGTTGAGAGGAAAAGACATTCCTTTTGTGAGAGTAGCTTGGGGACGAGTTGCTGGAGGAAGTGTGACTTAGGAATTGGAGAGCAAGATGCGAGAGTCGTATCCATAATTGTTCTCATCATGTACATTTTCGAGGACGAAAAATATTTTAAGTGGGGGAGAGTTGTAACACCTCATTTAAATATTTAGTCGTTTATGATTTATTGTGTGTGATTATTTTGGCATTGTCTTGGCTAATGTTATGTGTGTAAGAGTGAGGTAGAGGTTACAGAAAAAACAGTTTCACGTAAAAGAGAAAGAGAGAAAGAAGTTGAGCTAGGGCAAGAGAAACAAGGATTTTCTACCATTGTTAAAGAGAGGACAAGCTTGGTAATTTAGGTAAGGGGGAGAACGAGATTCTTTAATGGTGGTCTGAACATGAGAGGGTAGTGAGGGTTCCTTCCCCTCTTAGGATTTTGTGCATCTTTCTTCTTCGTGACTGATTGCATGATTGTGTGATGAGTATTGCAAAGTCGTGTTTGTATAATGTTTGATATGAAGTCATGTTGTATGCTGATGTTGATGTGAAATTCGTGTAGAATGTATGTTGTTGTTACGTTTACCATGAAATCAGATCTGGAAATTTTGGGGGTTTTAGGGGTTAACGAAAACAAATTTCAAATAGTAGAAAACTTGGGTAAAATGATAAGTTAATGAAGTAGAATGAACCAATTAATGATAGACTGATGTAAATGTTGTTTTAGGTCTGATTTAGGAGCTTGGAAGTGCTTTAATAGAGGAAAAATTGCACTGATGCGAAAATGGTTTTTTTTCCTGTGCAGACTGGTCATACGCGTAACACATGGGGCATTACGCGTATGGAGGGACTCTTCCATGGGCATACGCGTATGGTACACACCCCGTCCCCAGAGCCAGCATGACACTCTGGTCATACGCGTAAGGGGGAGTGGTTCATACGCGTATGGGCTAGCCAATACACATATGGGAAGTTTTTGAGGGTTTTTTGGAGGGAAATGTCCTCTAGTCAATATGCGTATGAAGACCTGGGCAGCTGACCCCTACGCGTAGCATACACATGCATGGGGAGAGGGAAATTGGTCAATACGTGTATAGACATGGTCATACCTGTATGGGCAGGGCTGTAGTGAAATTTTCCCATTTTTGCGATTTTTGCTCCGATTTCGCGTGTAATGCAATTTCTCTTGATCCGTAAGATTAAGATGGTATAATTGGACATAGGGGGAACCAATAATGATTGTTTTTATGATACATGTTTGATGCTTGTGCACCAATATTATCGTTATATGGACGGTCTTGGGCAGTGGTGGTAATTCTGGAGAGAATTACGGTGAGTACGTGGCTCACGTGTGATCACTGAGGATCGTGGGTTATGCATGAATGATAATTATATTGTGCATAAATGTGTCTCATGCATTCATGTGGTATCTAGTGAAGATGAACTAGGCGGGAATCCATGATAGGTGCATAGTCTTGTTTGGACTCCATGTGGGAGTCAAGTGAAGGTAAGTTGTAGTTCAGAGGAACATATACGACTTATCCGGATTCCGATGGGAATCAGGTTCAATGAAGGAACTGTATGGATTATGATGGTACCATATGCATTGTGTTGTGTCAGTTGAGTCACATTGCATATGTATATGATTGATTGTGAGCCGAATATGCCGAGTATTAACGTAACACTTGTTTGTGCATGGTGATGGTATGGTTGGTGTGATTTGTGTGATAACTACTCCTTAGCATGTGATTTTCACCGTGTATTATTGAATGTAATTCTCACCCCTTTTCTGTTGTTGTGTCTATGCTCCTTGTGGAGTACAGATGATCAGATACCTGAGTAGGGCTCGGAGCATGTGTTATTATTGTTTGAGTCTTAGGAGTCACTCTGATGTGTAACATGAGAAGGATGGGGATTTCGTTATTCACTATTTGTCATTTGTTAATTGTTATTTGTTACGTATCTTGTTTTGATTAATGTTGTTGAACCACGTATTTTATGGGAGTTTGATGTAATTGAAGCCTTAGTGCAGAACCATTTGACTTTTTTCCTGCTATTTAATTTATTTATTTATTTTTATGAGGAAATGAGATATGAAGTGATTTCATACTTCATGATGATGTTTTTGTTGATGTGGCATCCTATGTGTGTAACTCTGATTAATTTCCGCAAATTATTTTACGTATTTTTACTTATTACGCGAATGGGTAGAGTAGGGTGTTACATGGGTCGGGGGAGCCGAGAAGATTCTCTAAAGATGAAGTGATCCTCATGAAGGGAGAAATCACCCAAGAAAATTGTTGAAGTTGTTATTAGAAACAAGATAGGAAATGACAACAGTAGTGAAGAAGAATGCCATAAATGAAAGTCTAATTACATCTCATTATCACTAATGGTACTCAAGAGCGGGTAACCCCTCTAAAGGGATATTGAAGAGGAAGATTTTCGAGTTGATGGTCGTTAGTAGGAAAGAGGGAAACACTTTAACCAGGGTGCCAAATAGACCAATCCTCATATTCTATAATAATGAAATATGGGGAATCCCGAACTAGATCTTTTGTTTGGTGATAACGACCATTATTGAAAATTTTGACATTTCTCAAGTCCTCATTGATGGCGAAAATTCCTTCGATATCATGTCCTCGGGCCTTTTTTAGAAAATGGAACAAAAGAAAGAGAAGTTATGGCCCTACGAAGGACCCAACCTGCAATCCTTCAACAACACTGGAGTTTGTCTCTGAGGATACGTTGAGCTAATGGTCACACTGAGAGAAGGATGAAACACTAGGAAGATCGACTCACAATTTTTGGTTTTCCATGCAAAAAGTGTCTACAACTGCATCAAGCAAACCGTTCATGATAACCTTATACTCAGTGGCATCTTCGGTCCATCTCAAGGTAAAATACCATAACGACCATGATGAGGCAATGACAATAAACACCAGACTTTCTAGAAGAAAAAGAATATAAAAAAGCACTGCGATAAGACTAAAAGAATGGTGAAGATAAAGCTATGGAGATCAACATGGCTTCCTTAATCAGGAAGTTGAGAGGCATGACTATACGGTCGGTGACACATAAAGAGGATTATCTCATCCAAATATGTGTAGATAACCAATCCGGGTGAAATTCAAAACCATATGTCACGTCCTCAATGTTAAATAAGTAGCAGATATACTGCTTGGTTAATTTTAACTTAGTCAATATGTAAAGCTATGTTGCACTATTATGATGTATGAAGATATTCCATCAAAGAATAAATAAATTTCCACTAAGCTCTCTCTCTCTCTCTCTCTCTCTCTCTCTCTCTCTCTCTCTCTATATATATATATATATATATATATATATATATATATATATATATATATATATATATATATATATATATATATATATATATATATATATATATATATATATATATATATATATATATATATATATATATATATATATATATATATATATATATATATATATATATATATATATATATATATATATATATATATATATATCTTTATCTATCTATCTATCTATCTCTATCTCTATCTCTCTCTTCTTGGTGATAATAAAAGGTAATGAAAATTTAGGGGTTCTATCATAAACGCCACTGGCGTACGACTAAAGATATCAAAGTCCTACCATAAAGACTCAGTGTGTTGTCATAAACATCGCAGGTCTACGACTAAAGCAATCAAAGCCTCCATAATTTTAATTCAGAAACAAGGAAAACAAACCACAAAGTTGAAAATACTGGCTCACCCTCTCATGGTACCTAGACACTTTATAGGCAGTGGTAGGTCCACATTATGTCAACCTCAAACCAAGTTTACACCTAGGGGGAATAGAAGGCCTATCGACCCTAGGCCAAACACGGTCCCCAAAGACATCTAATAAAACTTTAAGCATACAAAATGTGTGTAAGAGTGACGAACTCAGAACTGAAAGCAATATCATGTAAATAGGTAAAAACATGGTAAGTTACAAAAACTAAAAATATATGTTACAGGAAATGAACCATAAATTTTACGTATTATTGGATACATACATTTTGTAAAAAGGAGAAAAGGTATTTTTTTAATCCACTAAGGGAACTGGCTTCCCATCTAGATCAAGATGGACTTTCTCTTTAGAGATATGCCAAGTGGGATAAAAATACTCCACCAGTTGCAAATCATTCTCAAAAGAATCTCAAGTGATAGAGAAACTCTCTTATAGTGACTTTGCATATTCTTTGAACAAGGCAAGATTCTCAAGGCGCATCTCACAAAGGTCATCTTCATCCTTTTTTCGACCTTCTTCAGATTCCTTTAGAGAATATTGAAGCTCTTTTATCCTTTTTTTGGAAAGATCCAAATACTGCATTGCCTAATTAATGGGTGGTTCCTCCCCTGGATAATGATGCCTGAGTGAATACCGGAGCATCATTTATCCTTGTTACTTCTTGCACAAGCAAATTCACATTGTCAACCAAAGTACTGGTATATCTAAAAGCATTAACGACATCTTCCATCTTGGAAAACAAGGAAGAGACACCTTGAAGTTCCTCTAGATACCAGTATCATTCAAAGGTGTGAGCCTTGACACGTCCTTGAAGTGCCTCTTTATCCATTTGAAGACGAACTTACATGCAAAACTTCTCCTCTCTCTGCAGTGCCAAAGGTCAAGGCAATCAACGCTCGATACATAAAATAAGTTAACTCTGATAATTTTTATTCATAAGCTGCCTTGGTTTGGTTGGCAAGATAAGTATAATCTTCTTTGGAGATAGAATCTTGAATCTCCATAGATTTACACGGGCCAGGGTGTAACACCCTTCTAAACCCCACGAAAAATATATGAAAAATCAGAGTAAATAATCATGTATTCACAAAAGGGCGTCACACATAACTTTCAAACATCAAAACCACCTGTCATGCTCATTAACACTTCAATAAATAATCATACTTTTCAAAGTTTCACTTTGCATGTAGCAGCGGGTTCAATTATATCACAATCTTCGTAAAAGAAACATTTGAATTCACCACCTAAATCAACATCATTAGGCACTGGGGCCAACACCATAATAATTCGATAAATATAAAAACATAGTATAGAGTACATCATGTATCTCTAAAATATATAAACCAAGAGACCCCAGTGTTACATGATCAGAGCATGACTCGACCCAACGACTAGATACATATACAATGTATCACAAAAGAATCCTATACATCCTAGCTAACAGGCCAAAAGATGAAGGCACGCTTCACAAAAGGACCTCCAGCCAACCTACTTTGCAATGCCTCATAGAGCATCATAAAACAGCAGAAGGGTGAGAAACATTATCATAATAAATCATTATATATATATATATATATATATATATATATATATATATATATATATATATATATATATATATATATATATATATATATATATATATATATATATATATATATATATATATATATATATATATATATATATATATATATATATATATATATATATATATATATATATATATATATATATATATATATATATATATATATATATATATATATATATATATATATATATATATATATATATATATATATATATATATATATATATATATATATATATATATACACACACACACAAGCATAGAATACACACATTCCACATTTTTCACCCAATTCATCATACACATCACAATGTATATATAAACAAATATGGATAATCACCAAGCATATTTCATCATGCATACATCCACAATTCACTCATTCCACATAAACATTTACAATTATGTTTATCCATCAATTCACAATCTCATTCCAACACTTCATACACATATGCATACTTCCATACAACAATATACCTATGCCATGTGACTCAATGCAACTCAATGCAACCCATGCCATGTGGTGCCAACACTTGTTATTATTTTTCGGTTTTTACACTTAAACCGGGTCCGTTCCCTAGACCGATAACAACAAAAGCCCATTCCCTAAGTTTTCAAACCCCGCTCTAGGTTTGGGACAAGTCACTAGTCTCCATGAAACTAGCAAGTATTGCCTCTTGACCAAATGATGTGTATGCAATCAACAATCATATGCACTTAAGACCGTTCTCGCATCTTAATCCCATGCATACTCAAATAATTCATCACACATGAATTATAACATGATTGCACACACAACACATTTCATAATAATCAAAGTATTCATACTTTCAACATCATCACTATATTCATCAAGTAGTACACAAGAATAAAATAGATTCAATCACAAATACATATTCATGAATTCTTCACATACAATAGCATACAATCGATATGCATTCACATTATTGCGCCAAATGACAACGAACTCCATCACAATCATCATACACTTTTAATCAATTCAAACAATGCATATATTTGCCAAAAAGACCACATTTCACAATCGATTCTATAATCTAGGATGCACGCCATACGGCTACCCATAGCATAACATATCACAGCATACAACTATGCAAATCAGAAAGACTGATCATACTCGAGCCGAACAGTCAACGTTGGAAAATCAACAAGAAATAAGAATGTTGTCACGTTCGCTACACCATTCGCCTAGCGAGTCCTTGGCAAACACTCGCTACGGGTTCGCCTAGTGAACAAGCTCGCGAAGGAAGTCTGGGAGCTACTGGAAGTGCTAGCTACCTGCTCGCTTAGCGAGGTCCTAGCAAACCCTTCGCTACCTCACTCGCTACCAGCGAAATTGGATCATTTGGTTCTGCCCAAGTCTGGGACCGTTCACTACTAGCTCGCTACTGGCTCGCCTGGCGAATAACTCGCCACCCTGCTCGCTTAGCGAAGGTGCTAGTGAGCGTCTGGGTTGTTCAAAACCCTCAATTCCCAAAATCATCAGAAACTCATAAAATCGCCCGATTCAAAACCTACAAGTTCTAGTAGACTTAGCCCAACAATCCTCGACTAAACTACGCTGTTTAATCCAACTTCTAACCGTTCAAACATCGATTTCTATCGATTAAACCCATTTCTGCCCTAGAATGGAAATGTAGAAAAACACCCCAACAATCCAAACAAGTCATACATAATCATATACATTGATAAGATAATAATATTTCACACCTTTACCCGATTAAATCGACTCCTAAGGGTTGATCTTGAAGAATCCAAGCTTTCCTCTCTTCTCCTTCTCTTTTCTCTCCTTCCTCTTTCTTTCTCTCCTTTCCTTCTTTTCTTTCTATCCTTTCTTTTCTCTCCTCTTTCTCTTATATCTCTTTCTATTCTATTCCTCTCCATCATGTTTTCTTCTCTCAAAATATCTACCCATTCATTTAAATTAAATAAATCACATAAATCAATTAATTAACATAAATAATTAATTATTAAAAATTGGGCTGTTACAACCCTCCCCCACTTAAAAGATTTTTTCCCTTGAAAATTACCTTAAACGAATAATTCGAGATAAGACTCCCTCATCTGACTCTCAAGCTCCCAAGTCACACTTCCACCATCCGATCCTCCCCAAGCGACCTTCACCAAAATAATCTCTTTACCTCGAAGTTGCTTCAACTCCCGATCCTCTATCCGCATAGGTGATGTCTCCACAGTCAGGTTATCTCTCACCTGCACATCATCTACTTGAACTACATGAGGCGGATCTGCAATGTATTTCCTCAACTGAGATACATGGAACACGTCATGGAGATTAGCAAGCGACGGTGGTAAAGCAACCCGATAAGCTACCTCTCCTATCCTCTGCAAAATCTGATAAGGACCAATAAAATGCGGCGTTAACTTACGCGACTTCAACGCTCTACCAACACCAGTTATTGGAGTAACTCGAAGAAACACGTGATCTCCTTCCTGAAATTCAAGTGCTTTCCTCTTCTTGTCATGATAACTCTTTTGATGACTCTGAGAAATCTTCATCTTCTCTTGAATCATCTTAATCTTATCTGTAGTCTGCTGGACTATCTCGGGTCCAACCACAAAACTCTCTCCCGACTCATACCAACATAATGGCGTCCTACACCGTCTACCATACAATGCCTCAAACAGTGTCATACCAATACTCGAATGAAAACTGTTATTGTAAGTAAATTCAATCAAAGGTAAGTAGATATCCCAAGCTCCTCCCTTCTTCAATACACAAGCTCTCAAAAGATCCTCAAGTGATTGAATCTTCCTCTCCGTCTGACCATCGGTCTGCGGGTGATAAGCAAAACTCAAACGTAACTTCGTACCCAAAGCACTTTGCAAACTCTCCCAAAATCTCGAAGTAAACCTCAGATCTCTATCTGACACAATACTAGACGGAACACCATGCAAAATGACAATCCTTTCAATGTACAACTTTGCTAATCTCTCCAACGGGTAATCCATTCGTATAAGAATAAAGTGAGCAGATTTGGTCAATCTATCCATAATAACCCAGATAGCTTCAAAGTTACTCGGCGTCCTAGGTAAACCAGACACAAAATCCATAAATATGCTATCCCATTTCCACTCAAGAATAGACAACGGTTGCATTAAGCCCGACGGTTTCTGATGCTCAATTTTTGACTTCTGACAAGTCAAGCAAGAATACACAAACTCGGCAATATCCTTCTTCATACGAGGCCACCAAAATATTTTCCTCAAATCTTGATACATCTTAGTAGCACCCGGATGAATACTCAATCCACTACGATGCCCTTCTTCAAGAATACTCTTTTTCAGTTCAACAATATCGGGAATACAAACTCTGTCACGACATCTCATGATACCATTTTCATCAATCCGAAATCACCACCTTGACCTTGATTGATCAAAGTTAACCGATCAACTAAACCCAAATCAGATTTCTGTCCTTCTCGAATCTCGTCAAGAATACCACTAGTGAGCTTTAACATACCAAACTTAACTCCGTAAGAAGTCATCTCACACACTAAGCTCAAATCGCGAAATTGCTCAATCATTTCCAACTCTTTCACCATCATCATCGACATATGCAACGATTTCCTACTCAATGCATCAGCTACCACATTTGCTTTACCCAGATGGTAATTCAAACCAAAATCATAATCCTTTAGAAGTTCCAACCATCTCCTCTACCTTTCATTCAATTCTTTTTGATCAAAGATATACTTCAAACTCTTATTATCACTAAATACCTCAAATCTCGAACCAAACAAATAATGCCTCCAAAGCTTCAGCACAAATACAACGGCGGCCAACTCTAAGTCATGCGTCGGATAATTCCTCTCATGCACTTTGAGTTGCCTCGAAGTATAAGCTACAACTTGTTTATTTTTCATCAACACACCTCCTAAACCCATCAAAGAAGCATCACAATACACGACTAATAGTTCTGCCGGATTCGGCAAAATCAAAATAGGAGCTCTCGTCAATCTTTTCTTAAGCTCTTGAAAACTTCCTTCCACTTTGCATCCCAAAGAAAAGCTTGACCTTTCCTAGTCAACTACGTCAACGATAATGATAACTTGGAAAATCCTTCAATGAATTTCCGATAATAACCTGCCAAGCCAAGAAAACTTCTAATCTCAAAAACTGATTTTGGAGTCTCCCATTGCGATACCGCTTCAACCTTCGACGGATCAACTGCAATACATCTACTCAAAATCACACGACCAAGGAAACTCACTTCCTTCAACCAAAATTCACACTTAGAAATTTTAGCATTCAAATGCTTCTCTTTCAACACAGATAACACAATCCTCAAATGCTCGACATGTTCTTCTTCACTCTTCGAATAAATCAAAATATCATCAATGAACACAACCACAAACCTGTCCAAATAAGGATGAAAAATCCTATTCATGTACTCCACAAATACACCTGGTGCATTAGTCACACCAAATGGCATCACAGAATACTCATAATGTCCATACCTCGTTCTAAAAGCAGTCTTCTGAATATCCTCGGCCTTCACACGAATCTGATGATACCCAGATCTCAGATCTATCTTACTAAAGACACTCGCACCAATCAACTGATCCATCAAATCATCAATCCTCAGAAGTGGATACTTATTCTTGATGGTCATCTTGTTCAATTGTCTGTAGTCCATACAAAGTCTCATAGAACCTTCTTTCTTCTGAACCAACAGAACTGGTGCACCCCATGGTGACACACTCAAACAAATAAACCTCTTCTCAAGTAGATCTTCAAGTTGACTCTTCAAATCTTTCAATTCCGATGCGGACATACGATATGGAGCCATCGATATCGGACTAGTTCTAGGAATTAAGTCGATCACAAACTCCATTTCTCATTTCGACGGTAAATCTCTTATCTCATCAGGGAAAACTTTCGGAAAATCACGGATAATTGGTAAAGCATCAATTGCTCCATTCTCACCAATGCTCAAAGTTGCCATCAACATAAATACCTTCACACCATCTTGCATTGATTCCTTCACTTGCTTAGCAGTCATAAACAAGTCTCCTTCCTCATCAGATTCAGGAAAAATAACCGTCTTGTTAAAACAGTTAATATAGACACGATTGAATTCCAACCAATTCATCCCAAGAATAACATCAAGCTGATCTAAGTGAAGACACACTAAATCAACTCCAAAGTCTTTACCAAAAATACTCAACGGACAATTCAAACACACATATGGGGTAGTTACTGAACCCATAGCAGGAGTATCAATAACCATACCACCACTCATAACAGACAGCTCAAGATTCAATCTCTTAACACAATCAAAGGAAATAAAGGAATGCGTAGCTCCAGTATCAATTATAGCTACCAAAGGTATACCATTAATGAAGCACGTACCTCGGATCAACCGATCTTCGCTAGCAGTCTCTGATCCTGATAGAGCAAACATTTTCCCAATCCCTTGAGTCTTCTTTGGCTTGTCACACTTGGTACTAATGTGCCCTTGCTCACCACAGTTGTAGCAAGTTACATTTGCACCACTTCTGCACTCAAAAGCTTTATGGCCTGGCTTGCCACACTTGAAACACTTCTGCTCAACACTCGTGCACTCAGGAGCATGATGTCCTTCAACACCACATCTAAAACACTTCACTGGAGTAGAAGCTCCTCCCCCACTCGGCTTCTTTCCAATACCAGATTTCTGTTTCCCCTTATCTGCAGGAGTCACATACGACTTTCCTCTGAATTGACCTTTTCCCTTTTTATCATTTAAACTCTTATAGTGACTAGACCGAGCTCTACTATCTTCATCATAAATTCTGCTTTTGTTCACCAACTCAAAAAATTGCCTAATTTCTTGATAACCAACAACTTGCTTGATTTCAGGCCTCAAACCATTCACAAACTTGAGACACTTGGATCTCTCAGCATTGGTAGTATTGTAATGGGGACAAAACTTAATCAATTCCTCAAACCTTGCTGCATACTCGGCCACAGTTGAGTTACCCTGCTTCAGCTCAAGGAAATCAATTTTCTTCTTACCACGTACATCTTCTAGAAAATACTTCTCCAGAAATGCCTCTCTAAAAACATCCCAAGTAACCACAATCTCATCTTCTTCAAATCTCTGAGGAGTGTTACCCCACCAGTCTTCAGCTTCTTCTTCAAGCATATGAGTGTCAAACTGCACCTTCTGCGCATCTGAACAGTTCATGACTCGAAAGATCTTCTCGATCGCTTTCAGCCATACATGTGCCTTGTCAGGTTCATGGGTTCCCTTGAAAATTGGCGGATTGTTCCTTTGAAACCTTCCCAAAGCACGAAACTCGTCATCAACATTGTTTCCAGCATTCACATTGGCTTGAGGATTCTGTCCAATCGCTCCAGCCAACATCGCCAAAGCTTCGGCAATCGCTTCATCATTCCTACCGGTGACCATTGTTCTGGATCCCATCAATAAAACTCCATAAGAACTAACAATATCGATAGTGCCATACACACATATAAAATATATATATATATAAGGAATAAACATACTAACAACTTGGCCAACTGACCGACCTGCTCTGATACCACTAATGTAACACCCTTCTAAACCCCACGGAAAATATATGAAAAATCAGAGTAAATAATCATGCATTCACAAAAGGGCGTCACACATAACTTTCAAACATCAAAACCACCTGTCATGCTCATTAACACTTCAATAAATAATCATGCTTTTCAAAGTTTTACTTTGCATGTAGCAGCGGGTTCAATTATATCACAATCTTCGTAAAAGAAACATTTGAATTCACCACCTAAATCAACATCATTAGGCACTGGGGCCAACATCATAATAATTTGATAAATATAAAAACATAGTATAGAGTACATCATGTATCTCTAAAATATATAAACCAAGCGATCTCAGTGTTACATGATCAGAGCATGACTCGACCAAACGACTAGATACATATACAATGTATCACAAAAGAATCCTATACATCCTAGCTAACCGACCAAAAGATGAAGGCACGCTTCACAAAAGGACCTCCAGCCAACCTACTCTGCAATGCCTCATAGAGCATCATAAAACAGCAGAAGGGTGAGAAACATTATCATAATAAATCAATACATATAATCATATATATATATATATATATATATATATATATATATATATATATATATATATATATATATATATATATATATATATATATATATATATATATATATATATATATATATATATATATATATATATATATATATATATATATATATATATATATATATATATATATATATATATATATATATATATATATATATATATATATATATATATATATATATATATATATATATATATATATATATATATATATATATATATATATATATATATAGACACACACACACAAGCATAGAATACACATATTTCACATTTTTCACCCAATTCATCATACACATCACAATGTATATATAAACAAATATGGATAATCACCAAGCATATTTCATCATGCATACATCCACAATTCACTCATTCCACATAAACATTTACAATTATGTTTATCCATCAATTCACAATCTCATTTCAACAATTCATACACATATGCATACTTCCATACAACAATATACCTATGCCATGTGACTCAATGCAACTCAATGCAACCCATGCCATGTGGTACCAACACTTGTTATCATTTTTCGGTTTTTACACTTAAACCGGGTCCGTTCCCTAGACCGATAACAACAAAAGCCCATTCCCTAAGCTTTCAAACTCCGCTCTAGGTTTGGGACAAGTCACTAGTCTCCATGAAACTAGCAAGTATTGCCTCTTGACTAAATGATGCGTATGCAATCAACAATCATATGCACTTAAGACCGTTCTCACATCTTAATCCCATGCATACTCAAATAATTCATCACACAAGAATTATAACATGATTGCACACACAACACATTTCATAATAATCAAAGTATTCATACTTTCAACATCATCACTACATTCATCAAGTAGTACACAAGAATCAAATAGATTCGATCACAAATACATATTCATGAATTCTTCACATACAATCGCATACAATCGATATGCATTCACATTATCGCGCCAAATGACAACGAACTCCATCACAATCATCATACACTTTTAATCAATTTAAACAATGCATATATTTCCCAAAAGGCCACATTTCACAATCGATTCTATAATCTAGGATGCACGCCATACGACTACCCATAACATAACATATCACAACATACAACTATGCAAATCAGAAATACTGATCATACTCGAGCCGAACAATCAACGTTGGATGGAAAGGCAACAAGAAATAAGAATGTTGTCACGTTCGCTACACCACTCGCCTAGCGAGTCCTTGGCGAACACTCGCTACAGGTTCGCCTAGCGAACAAGCTCGCGAAGGAATTCTGGGAGCTACTGGAAGTGCTCGCTACCTGCTCGCTTAGCGAGGTCCTAGCAAACCCTTCGCTACCTCACTCGCTACCAGCGAGATTGGATCATTTGGTTCTGCCCAAGTCTAGGACCGTTCACTACTAGCTCGCTACTGGCTCGCCTGGCGAATAACTCGTCACCCTGCTCGCTTAGCGAAGGTGCTAGCGAGCGTCTGCGTTGTTCAAAACCCTCAATTCCCAAAATCATCAGAAACTCATAAAATCGCCCGATTCAAAACCTACAAGTTCTAGTAGACTTAGCCCAACAATCCTCGACTAAACTACGTCGTTTAATCCAACTTCTAACCGTTCAAACATCAATTTCTATCGATTAAACCCATTTCTGCCCTAGAATGGAAATGTAGAAAAACACCCAAACAATCCAAACAAGTCATACATAATCATATACATTGATAAGATAATAAGATTTCACACCCTTACCCGATTAAATCGACTCCTAAGGGTTGATGTTGAAGAATCCAAGCTTTCCTCTCTTCTCCTTCTCTTTTCTCTTCTTCCTCTTTCTTTCTCTCCTTTCCTTCTTTTCTTTCTATCCTTTCTTTTCTCTCCTCTTTCTCTTATATCTCTTTCTATTCTATTCCTCTCCATCATGTTTTCTTCTCTCAAAATATCTACCCATTCATTTAAATTAAAGAAATCACATAAATCAATTAATTAACATAAATAATTAATTATTAAAAATTGGACTGTTACACAGGGCGTACCAGAAGTGCATGTGGCAACATGGTCGAGGAAGAATTTGAACTTCCTATAACACCTGGTTCCTTTTGTCCTCACCTAATAAATGACCCACCCTTAAAGTTCTTCAATTTCGAGACTATGAGTCGAACTTCCCCCATCTTCAGATTGTAACAGACATAAATATTCGCCCACTGTGACCCGAGTGAACGAACTCCAGACTTCCACTAGTGTTAAGGAAGGCATGGCCTGAACACTTGGTATGGTTGAAACCCTTGGAGTAGAAGTTCCTCCAATAGATTGAGTATTTTAGGTACCCACCAAAAGAGAGATCTCGAGAATCTTTCTTCATCTATTGCATTGTTTTCTCACACTTCATCACATTTGCGTAACCAACAAAGGAGATGTAAAAAAGAAAATTATATAAGCAATTAGTCAGAATGAGGCAAGATTTAATTATATGCCACTTACCAAAGATAACCTTCCTCTCTTTTAGTGTGCTAGCATTCACCAGCAAGCGGGTCTCAATCATTTAAGTTTCAATCATTTAAGTTGTTTCCTTGATGATTAATCAAAGGGAACAATGTCGTTGACATAACCAAGATCCAAATAAAAGACCACCAGTTTCCTCATCAAATACACCTATTCTTCAGAAAGATAATCCTCCTTGAGGAGCACTACTAAGCGTCCAGATCAATATCAGATGGTTCACTGTAATTCACGCCACACTCCTTGCTTTTAGTTTAACCTGTTCCCATTATTTAAGAGGGAAATGTGTCATTCTTAGGTAGTAAAATTTATTCTCACTCTCACATAAATTCTCATTATCTCATTGGTTTGAGCATTGAAGTATTAGTCATGCAAGTCAAATCTCTATCCACTGTATCAAAAGCTCAAGTTCGCCAACAAACACTACTCCACTACTGATCAAACAATTCTGATTCCACCCCATAATAATAGTATATTTTGTATATTTAGAACTCTAAATTGTCACACAATTAAAATTTTAAAACTTAAAATGACGATTTATTCTTTAAGTTATACTATTTTTATTTCTATTGGCCTTAATTAGTCTGCAACTTAATTAATGGTTTTATGTTAGTCATTTATTTAACAAATGTTCATGTTTACTCTCTTAAATGGATTTGGATCCTCTCCTTTTTTATATATCATGTCATCTCTTATGTTCTAATCTAACGGTTCAGAATTTATAATGAATAATTAAATAAAAAAAGTCATTTAATAGGAGAGAGAAATGAATAAGTAATTTGTCTTTGTTATTTTTTCTTTGTTATTTAATTATTCATTATAAATTTTGAACCGTTAGATTAGAAACATGAGAGATGGCAGGATATATAAAAAAGGAGAGGATCCAAATCTCTCTTAAATCTACTTTTAGTCAATCAATTTAGTTCATTCTAAGGTTTATCAACATTGTGGGTGGTCCACAAAAACCTCATACTATATCGGTCCATGTTAGACATAACCCATAAAGAAAAGAGAAATCATTTCTCTAAGAAAAGAATAAATTCATATTGCAGAATATTTTCACAACAGACCACCTATAGTGGTGGTCCACATTAGACATAATCTATAAAAAATAAAATCATTTTCTAAAAAAATATAAATTTGTTAAAAGAAATTTCTACAATAGACCACTTACAGTATGGTCCATATTGCACTTACACATAACTCGTAAAGAAAAGGTAAAACCATTTCCTCTAGAAAATCATAAACTCACATTTAAAGAAAATATTCCACGTATAATGATAGTTGATGTTGTTGGCATTTTGCCTCCAATGAATCAATTTTTATCTACCATGATCCAATTGTCTTTTTTATTTTTATTTTTAATATATACTAGATACTGGTCGATAATCAGATAATTTAAAAATAATAATATTATGAAATATGATTTATTTATTTTCTTTCTAATCAAAATTAGAAATATTACCTAACAAATCCAGAAACTTTAATAATTTCGTACACCATATATCAACTAAACTTTTAATCCGTTCGATGCTAAATACAAAAAGAAAAATGGATATTCCAATAGAATAGACACGTTTTGTCATCCACTACTTGATATCAATTATTAATTATTTTTTAAATTTCATAAAAGAAGGTAACTTTTCAAATTATATCAATTTTAATATTAAATTTAAGGTCTTGTACTCTAAAAACACAAATTAAGAACTAAATTTAAAAATATTATCTTAAAAATTATATATAGACTTTAATAATTGATTCTTACTCACTCATATTTTCATGCTTAGAAACGATCCATGCATTGTGCACCTGGTGCCAACAAAAATTTGAATTTATGGATGAATCAATTTCTAATCCTTCTAATTTTGATCTTAGTTATAAAAGATCATATATTCCATGAAAGACACTATTGTTCAGAGTATTGTGTTCCTTGTTAACTCAATTGTTATTTGAAATCAACTAAAAGATAAGTTTTCTCGTGGTGACTTCATTAAAATTTTAGAGTTACAAATTGACGTATGATGTTGGTGGACTCATTAAATATACTCAAAGTGTTTCATAGTTTTTTATTGTATTAAAGGTACTTTGGGAACAACTTGGATCTTACTAATTAGTGTTTGTAATTATCCATATAAATGTGTTTTCATAAATGGTTTGACTAATTCTAAATCTCAACATGATTTGATTCATTCCATCATATTTCTTACTAGTTTGAATGCCTCATTTGATATTGTAAGATTCAAATCTTACCTATGGATGATTTTCCTCCTACTAACAAAATAAATTTTATGATTATCTAACATTAATGACATTTCTCCTTGTATAATCATATTACATAGAATGATGATTCCAAAGTGTTAATAAATGATTTTGATTCATGAAGGCCATAATTGTGGTTGATATAGGAGAATCAATTTTCCCCTCAAAATTGAAGCTTCAAAAATCCAAATTATAGATGAATGCAGTTAAAAGTAATGTATATGCTAAAGCACAAGTTCAATACGCTATATGAAACATGATTTCTCTCCAAATTATGGAAGAATACAGTTATAAATAATGCATATGCTAAAGAACAAGTTCAATATAATGATACCGAAATAAACAAAAGACATTAATTACTATGCTTTTTAGTAAGGAATAATATGAAAAAACTAGTGAATATGTTCCACAAGATTCTAATTTGAAAAATTCTTTGATGAAGTCACACAATTGATTTCTTTGGTGAAATCACTAATCTTGCCAATGAAGAAGCAATGTTGACTTAGTCACTGTCATATAGAATTATATGGTACATACCACTTCATATGTATCCTCATATAGATTAATATTGCAACTAAATCTTTAACATATTAAAAGTGAAAAAATTACCTTAATATTTATATTATTTTTTTAATTTTAATTGTTATTGTGGAAATTATTTAAAGCAACATCACTTTTTTGTTAAAAAAATATTATCGTGTTCATTTCGTCAACATCACAGTTTCTCACCACTCAACCTAAAACCTTCATTTCATATTCGTCTGCCATTGCCATTGTTGAATGAACTAACCTTTGTTATTCTTCCCAAAAATGCATAGGAACGGGTCTTTGATGTTCTCCCATTTAATTGCTTATCAAATATAACACCACCAAAAATCTGCATTCGAGGGCGAGATTGAAAAAAGCAGTTTGCTTGTGTTCGTATTGAAAACACATTTGCTAAGGTAAATACGAAATTTTTTGTTATATTTATTTGAAATTAGTTATTGAGATTTACTAATTTCAAATAAAGTATAATTAGGGGTGTTCAATTTGATTTTTAACACCCTAAACCCCAAAGTATAATTTATAACGTATGCAAAAAATATAAAGATATAAAAAAGGTGTGACATCTCTATAACATTCGCAAATAATATCATAAGTGAAAAACAACTTCATTCATGACATAAAGTATTCAAAATAAGATATTCTCAACCCAGTGTTACACTACTAGAGCGACACAACGAAAACATAAGCATCCGATAACGTATGACGAAAAAAATAAGAAATAAAGTAGCAAGTAGGGAAACTATGTTATCCACCATAATAAGTAATAACTAATGCTCATCAGTCTCTACTTGAGAATCTGCATAACATACATATAGAACCACATGGAAACAAAAACGGGTGAGAATATATTCCATATATAAACAGTGCACAAAACAACAAGGATAGTATAATCATCATTAATCAATCATAATCACAAAATTAAATGACATCAAATAATCAACTAATAGATGCAATTAGGTATGTAATGTTCATCTCCTTTACTCTCATGCATGTGGTATCAATCTCTAGGATATTAATAGGTATATTTATGAGGTATCCAACTCGTCACTGGACCGAAGTCCTACTCATCACTAGATCGAAGTTCTACTTGTCACTGGGTCGAATTCTACCTAGCTCCAATATACATGATGCATGAATGCTACCAGAAATATGCAATTCTCACCCAGACCTCCAACTTCTATACTCATCACTGGTTCCTTTCGAACCTAAAATACATCATCAACAATTATTATCATTTTATGGCCACGTTATTGGTTCCATAGTGAAGGTGTCAAAAGTACACAAGAAGGGGGTTGAATTGTGTTTCATGTTTTCTTATTATTTGGCTTCTAATCAGAGTCTCAGAATCAGAACTGATGTTCAGATTCTGAGTTAATTCTTGGTAGCGAATACAACAGAAGTAAATAAAATATCAACAGAAGACATAAAAGATTTATACTGGTTCCTTCTCTAACTGAGAGTAGTCCAATCCTTTTGTCTCACAAGAGCTTTTCATTATAACCACTTCATGATTACAATCGCTTATGCTTCTGCATAAGACTTTTACAACTGCTCAGACCAACTTTCTGATACTTTCCTTGCCTATAACGCATGTCTAAGACTTACCCTTTACTCACACCATCAAACTGAGCCGCCTGCTCATCTGTTTTCTGGTTGAGGCTTTTCTTTGCTCAGAGCACATGTCTAAGACTTCATTTGCTTACACCATCAGACTGAGCCGTATGCTTATCTGTCTTCAAGTTGAGACTTACCTTTGCTTAGAGCACATGTTTAAGACTTTCTTTTTGCTCAATCAGACTAGTTGAATAAGACTTTCACAGGTCAAGCGCATAAGCAATAAAACTTATGTGGCTTAAGCATCTTGGCTCAAGACTTGTTTCTTGAATCCCAATGAGACAAGACTTTTTGCCCAAGCACGTATCAAGAGACTTAATATAAACTACTGAAGGCTCAGCAGAACAGAGAACAAGGTGTACATGATGCACACAATCAGAGGTGCATGAGATCACCATAATAAAGATCTAAAGCACTTAAGATTTATCAATATATACAGGGGTAAGAAATCTTAAGGCTTTTACAATTACAACCTAAAATAGAAAAAATTTGCATATTAAATAGAGTTGATAATTGCTTGATCTTGCTACTCCTTCAACAAAAGAATCCTTGTTAAAAATTCAGGCTTGAATCTTCAGTCATATATACAGCCTTAACATAAATTAGTCGTTGAGAAGGTGACTTGATCAAGCGTCTTTGCTTTTACTCCATAGTACAAAAGACGTTGAAGATGGATGCACAACAGATTTCTGAATCTAGTGTGTAACGCGTTTAACCTTTGATTCTTCAAGAGGTTCTATACTAATAGAGCCGTTCGGAGCATACATCCATAGAACGTATCAACTTTTCTTGATTCTTGCAATCTTGTAGACTCGAGCTGACAGGCTGATAAGATAATACAACATGCTTTCAGTAGTACGGATAGTCCACAGCTTTATCACCAACTCTAGATGGTACCAAAAGCTAATATATAATTACTAAGTGGAGAAACTCGTCTAAATGCTGAGGCCTTCAGTTCAGACTCTTCATCAAACCACACTAGAACTTGTTCTTTAGACTCTGCCACCAGAAGCTAGCAATGAAGCAACTCCAAGTGTATCTTAAGTAAAACAAATTCTGATCATTTATGTACAAGAACCTGCATAAATAAAACACATATTAAATAAACCATTGTTGTTTTAATACTTTTGTTATCATCAAAACTAAAAGAGAATATGTCAAGAACAAATCTTATTCTAACAATCTCCCCCTTTTTATGATGACAAACACAAGTATTTAAAGGATAATGTTGGACATTTAATTTTCTCTGCAAAAACAGGGCATGAGGTTTGTAAGCTCCCTTTGAGTTTGATAGCTCGCAGATGAGTTTATTCTATCATTAAAAACTATTTTTCAAGAAACATAAATTAGTCTTCTTAGCAACACCAGGGTATGAGGTTTGTAAGCTCCCCCTGAGTTAAACAGTTCCAAGGTTGAGGTTTATAAGCTTCCACTTAGTTCCATATTTAAGAACACCAAGATAAAAACATTTTAACTCCTTTAAAAGAAACACTAGAATACGAGGTTTGTAAGCTTCTTCTAAGTCTCATAGGCTAAGTCAGAGGTTTGTAAGCTCAGTCTTAACACTATGTACAATAGAGTTAAAATACGCTGCTCTTTTAAACTTTCATTGGCAACATAAAAATATGAGGTTTGTAAGCTCCTTCTGGGTCTGATAGGCTAAGTCTGAGGTTTGTAAGCTCTTACTTAGACCTATGTATAAGAAATTTAAAAATGCACCAATGGAAAGTAACAAAAAGTAAATGTCAAGAAAATAAATGACCAATATGTATTCAATGAGTTCAATTTCCACTAAAGTACATACTATTATTTCTCCCCCTTTTGTCACATAAAAAAGAATAAAAAGAAAAGAAGGAAAGAGAAAAAATATCACTAAAAAATGTAACTCAGATCATCATTACAGGATCAGTTTCCAAGAAGGAAGGGTAATCAAGTAATAAGAGTCATTAAGGTTTGTAAAGTGCACGCATTGAAGTCTTAGTGGTTGTTACTGTTTCAAGAATTAAACAAGGATTAATTTTAGATGCTTGGTATCCATAAAAGTCATTATAAAAACATCTCACTCCTAATTCATTTTCATCAATCACCAACCTAAGGATATGGCATCAGCAACTGAGAGTCATAATGTATCTCTCGTAATGGACGCAACCGAGAGCTCCACAAGCTTGGCTATCCAGTCACCTAAGAAGTGATCTACTTCTGAGTCCTCTACAATTGTACCTCTGCTCTCAACACAACTTGCTTTTGAAGAAGCTACTTCAGCAACACTGAACGATCTTCAGAAGGTGGTTCACCAGTAGCTGTCTTAAAGTCTCAGAGAAGAAGCATGAAGAGATCAAGGAAGAATAAAAGAAGGGTCAACAAACCGTTCAACCGCTCTCTTCTAGACATAGAAGAGGAATAAGTGATTGATTCAGAAGACGGAGAGGTGGACTATAACAACAGTGGACGCCACTAGGCACGTGATGCAGTGGCTAGGGATAAATTCTAGACAAAATCTTGTACCCTTTTTTTTGTTAAAAAGTTGCAATCCTCGTTTAATTAATGAGAAAAGTTTTTCAAACCAATACTTCTTTATCATGCATTTACATTCTAGAACTTTTCTTTAGATTTTTTGAAGGTACACTAATAAAGTGAAACTGACACAGAAACGATAGTTTAGAACAGATCAATCATAAATCGTACTTATTCATAGAATCTTAATAGATTAGATTACATTACTAAGAGTCATTATTAAAATGTTGATTTAATATGTAATTAAATAATATTAAACTCAAGACAATAAATGTAACACGTATATAAAAGGACTCTAATAAGCTTTGTTCCATCATCACTTAATCCCTAAAACACCAAGATGTATAAGCAAAAGCTGATCTGGCTTCCAAAGAGAGATTTCAGGAAGGCAACATTACTAAATGCAGCAACTCAAATAAATCAAAGCAAGACAACAACTGAAGAACTTGCAAGCAAACAAGCAACTTCAGAAGTGCTTTCCTTTTCAGCATCATTTGTGAAGACACGAAGGGAAAAAAAAGTCTTTTGGATCTAGACGCCGAAAAAACTGAGGAAGGAGGCTTTGGAGTTTGCTAAGGAAGAATGACAAGATTTGTTAGACAATCTAGACATGTCAGATGATCCTAGGGAGTTCCTTACGACATATCCATTATACTAGAAAATATAATTATCTTGTAATAGCTTCTTTTTTAGTAATAAAATAAGTTACAAACATTTGAGTCATTTTATCTATTTCAGATTCTCAGTGAACAACAAGAGTAAATATTAATAAGTTAAAACTGAACACAAGCATAAGCAAAATCTGAGTTTATTAATAAGATACTTAATATAAAAATTTCAACAACAATACAAAGCATAACTATGCAGAAATCTAACATCAGAATCTTTCATAGATAGCTTCAAACTTATCTCTCCAAATCTGGGAAGAGCTAGCCTCAAAACTTATGTTAATCCCTTGCCGAACAAGCATTTCAGAAATATCTCGTCCAAAAGGTATGGAGAAGGTCTTTCCCTTTTTAAAAGAAGAAAGAGACCTCTTCAGATGGTCAAACATAACTTGAGGAAGATCAATCTTCAAATCTGAATTAAAAAGTAGAAGCAAATATTTTTCAATAGGGTCCACTTGGTCTAAATTTTGATCCTTAGGCAGTAAGTTTAAATTCAGGATCTGACTTCAAACAACAACATCAGGAAGAAGATTAAAAACCACGGATGTATTAGATGGATATATAAAGATACGCCAAGTAGGAAGATAGTGTTCCCAAACAAGAGTTCCTAGAATTTCTCCAATCTCCTCACGATTGATCACATTTGCAATCGCTTTAGAGGTTACTGTAATAGAAACACCAGTTACTCTAGACAGAATATCATACTCAGAATTCAGCTCAATAATAGAGGCATTAATCCAAAACTTTTTTACAAGACTTGGATAAGTGAAACCACAAAGCATTTTAAAGTAGTCATTCCACTTTTGTTTATACACAGTCTCCCAGAGTTTGAAATCAATCTTAAGAAACTCATCAAAATCCACAAACTTTTCATTGATGACAACCAGCTGATTCAAAGGAGAATAAAATGAAGAACTCATCTCAGGTTTGGTTTAGTCATCACACAAACAAGAAGAAAAGAAGAAAAAGAAGAAGAAAGAAAGAAAATAAATTGAACAAGAATCTTACAGAAATAAGAATCTTGTTAGAAAAAGGACACAATGATGTTTCACAAGATAAGAAATAATAACAACAAGTACTAAAAGAGAAAACATCATTTCCCAAAGGTTCTTTATCCAACAGATATTTCAATTCAACCAGATAAGTTTCACCTTTCTGAAAGATTAAGTATTAGAAAAGCTTTTAGAAAAGCTTTAAGAGCAACCTGAGTCAATGACCCAACTATCTTCAGTTTTCAAACTCGATACTACTAGTGCTTTGACATCCTCATAACTTTCCTCACCCAATACAACTACAACTTGAACAGAATCTTCATTGACCTTTCTTTCAAGAAAATCCCTTTTAAAGTGACCGATTTTATGACAATTAAAACATCTTACCTTTAACTTGTCAGACCTCTTTGATTTGGACATCCCTTTACGCTCACCCCCTCCTCTTGACACATTTAACCCTTCACCACTATCTTCAATCTTCAAATCTTTCGACTTTGAAAATTATTTGGATTTCACCGTTGTCTGGACTTCATCCAAAGTAATAGTACCTTCCTTACCATAAATAATGGAATCCTTAAAGTTCTCAAAGGATTTGGGTAATTAACTCAACAGGAGCAAAGCCTTGTCCTCATCATCAATCTTCACTTCAATATTCTCAAGATCATCGATAATCTTGTGAAATTCTATAAGTTGCTCAACTATGGATTTGTTCTCCACCACTCAGAATGAATAGAATTGTTGTTTCAGATACAACCTGTGAGCCAAAGAATTTGTCATATAAAATTATTCAAGTTTTGCCCACGTAGCAACCGCAGTTTTCTCTCTGGCGACTTCTCTTAGAACTTTATCCCTGAGGCACATGATAATGACACTCCTAGCCTTATCCACCATCTTGGTCTTCTGTATTTGTGTAAGCCCTACAAGCATCAATGCTGCACTATTCAAAGTATCGATACACTTCTCTTGAATTAAAATTGCTTGCATCTTAATTTTCCACAACCCGAAGTCGTTATCAAAAAATTTCTCGATTTTCCATCTACTAACCATGGTGCTCACTTGTCAATAATATCTCTTTGCTCCATGTAACAGCCCAAATTTCATTAATTAATTAATTATGTTAATTAATTGGTTTATTGGAATTAATTTTAATGATTTGGAATTAATTGATAGATAATTGAAGAGAGAAATGAGAAGGAAGGAAATAAAGGGAAGTATATAAGGAAGTGAGAAAGAAAGGAAAAAAAATAGAAAACATTGTGGAAAGAAAAGAGAAAGAAGAAGAAAGAGGAGAAAGAGAGAAGGGAAGAGGAAACTTGGAAGAATCATCAAGAATCAAACTCAAGCTTCAATCCAATCAAGGTAAGGGTGAGAAACATTATTATTTGATCAATATGTATGATTATGTATGAGTTGTGTTGGATTTGTTGGTAGTTTTCTCTATTTCTCATTTCTAGGGCAAATGAGTTAAATCGATAGAAACCGAGTTTTAGCGGATGAAACTCGAAATAAATTATGTAGTTTAGTCAGGTAGTGTTTAGCCGAGAGTATTGAGTTTCGTTGGAGTGAATTTGATCGAGTTTATGAGTTTTGACATTTTTGGAGAAATTGGAGGTTAAGATTTTGGGTGAAATTCGAAAGTCGTAGAATTAGTATTTTATGGTCCTAAAATGTCACTATATGATTGGTAATGATGAGTAGGTATTTAATCGGGAGAAAAGAATTGAATCGGGTGACTTTTTGAGGGTTTTAGTGTCGAACCCGTAGCTATTTTTCTGAGTTTTTCAGGTGTTAATCGGTTAACCATATACGTTAACCGATTAAAACAGAGTTGGGGGCCTAAAAGCTGAGTTTTTGGCCTAAAAACTGAGTTTTTGGAGTGGTTAATCGGTTAACCATATGCGTTAACCGATTAACACTGTAAGTGTGAGAAAATATTATTTTCAAAACTTCGAAAATTCATAACTTCTTCACCGTTTATCGGATTTTGACGTTCTTTATTTTAAACTGAAGCTAATAATATGTTCTATAACTTGGTGAAAAGAAATATTATTTTTAGCCGACTTTTAGCCGACTTTTACTGATTAATCGAGATTGATTATTTAAGTAAGTGAGACTTAAATAATTAGGGTGTTCGATTTCCGTTTGGTATACATTGTTGTGAATGCATATTGTTGTATGCGGTTGTGTGTGAAGTATGCATGAGAACATATTGTGAATATGTGTGCATAGCTTGATAATGTGGTAATGGCATTGATATTTGAATACATTGATGATTGTTGTGAATATGTTGTGTGTGTAATCATTGCTATAATTCTTGAAGAGATGAATTATTTGAATGCATGAGATTAAGATGTCGGTCTTAAGTGCATTTGATTGTTGATTGCATATGCATCATTTAGTCAAGAGGCAATGTTTGCTAGTTTCGTGGAGACTAGTGACTTGTCCCAAGCCTAGAAGAGTGGGTTTGAAAGCTTAGAGGACGGGCTTTTGTTGGTTATCGGTCTAGAAGAGTGGACCCAGTTTAATGTAAAAACCAAAAAATGATAACAAGTGTTGGTACCACATTGCATTGAGTTGTTTTGGAGTCACATAGCATAAATGTCATTGTTATATAAAATATGCTTGTGAGTGAATGTGTATTGGATAATTTTGAATTGTGCATGATGAGATATGCTTGATGAATATCCATATTTGTTCATATGTATAATGAGATGTATATGGCTACGAAAATGAATTGTGGTGAGAAATGTGGATTATATGTAATTGTTACTTGTATATATATAATCTTATGCATTGATTATTATGGTAATATTTCTCACCCTTCTGCTGTTTTATAATGCTCTATGAGGCATTGCAGATTAGGTTGCTGGAGGTTTGTGTGAAGTTTAGCTTCATTCTTTTGAGTCGGACTGCTCTGATTATGTAACACCGGGTAGTTAGGCTTGTATAGAAATTCTTTTGAGATACATTGTGTATGTATCTGATGTTATATTTTGTAATCATGAATGATATGATGAACAGATCTTGATGACATGTATTTATGTGACTTAATGCTTTGCAATGATTCAATGATTTTATCTTCCGCTTTAATTAAATATCGAGATGTGGGCATAAAGACGAAGTTCCTCTATTTTAAAAACTATCCCACTGTGGCATATATATTTATAGAGCAGGTGTTGAATGTTTTGTTGTGATGATGTGCCATACTTCTTTTATACCTTATTTAAAATATACTCTGATGAAAATTTTGTATGTGTCTAAATGCTTTATCTGATTTGTTTGGGGGTATAGAAGGGGGTGTTACATTAAGTGGTATCAGAGCAGGTCGGTCCGTCTGGCCAAGCTGTTAGTGTGTTGTTCTCTGTGTATATTGATATGTGTGTGTTACACTATCGATATTGGTTGTTCTTACGTGATTCTGTTGTTGGAATTCAGTAAGATGGTTGCAGGTAGGAATGACGAAGCTATTGCGGAGGCTTTAACGAGATTGGCTGGGGCAATTGGGAAGAATCCTCAGGCCAACGTGAATGTGAGGAATAATGCTGATGATGAATTTCGTGCTTTGGGAAGGTTCCAAAGGAATAATCCACCGGCGTTCAAGGGAACCCATGAGCCTGACAAAGCACAAATTTGGTTGAAATCTATTGAGAAGATTTTTCGGGTTATGAATTGTTCGGATGCATAGAAGGTGCAGTTCGGAACTCATATGCTCGAAGAGGAAGCTGAGGACTGGTGGGGTAATACTCGCCAAAGATTTGAAGAGGATGAGATTGTGATTACTTGGAATCTTTTTAGAGAGATATTTCTGGAGAAGTATTTTCCAGAAGATGTGCGGGGAAAGAAAGAGATTGAATTCCTGGAGCTGAAGCAAGGTAATTCGACGGTAGCTGAGTATGCGGCAAGATTTGAGGAGTTGATCAAATTTTGTCCTCACTACAACACTGTTAATGCTGAGAGATCTAAATGTCTCAAATTTATGAACGGCTTGAGGCCTGAGATCAAGCAAGCTATTGGATATTAGGAAATCAGGCGGTTTTCTGAATTGGTGAACAAGAGTAGGATTTATGACGAAAACATGAGGGCTCAGTCTAGCCACTACAAGAGCCTAAGTGATAAGAAGGGAAAGAGCCAATTCAGAGGAAAACCTTACGTGACTCCTGCTGATAAGGGGAAACAAAGGGTTGGTTTCGGCAAGAAGCCAAGTGGGGGAGTTTCTACTCCGGTAAGATGTTACAATTATGGTGAAGCGGGGCATCGTACTCCTGAGTGCAAGAGTGTTGAGCAGAAGTGTTTTAAGTGTGGCAAGCCAGACCACAAAGCTCTTGAGTGCAGAAGCGGTGCAAATGTGACTTGCTACAATTGTGGTGAGCAAGGACACATTAGTACCAAGTGTGATAAGCCGAAGAAGAATCAAGGGAGCGGAAAAGTGTTAGCTCTATCTGGATCTGAGACTGCTAGTGATGATCGCTTGATCAGAGGTACGTGTTTTATTAATGGTATACCTTTGATCGCTATAATTGATACTGGAGCTACACATTCTTTTATTTCTCTGGAGTGTGTTAGAAGGTTGAATCTTGAGATGTCTGTTATTGGTGGTGGCATGGTTATTGATACTCCTGCTATGGGTTCGGTAACTAGACCGTATGTGTGTTTAAATTGCCCTTTGAGTATTTTCGGTAGAGACTTTGGGATTAATTTAGTGTGTCTTCACTTAGATCAACTTGATGTCATTCTTGGAATGAATTGGTTAAAATTCAATCGTGTTTATATTAACTATTTTGATAAAACGGTTATTTTTCCTGAATCGGATGTTGAAAGGGATTTGTTTATGACGGTGAAGCAAGTGAAAGAATCGGTACAGGATGGTGCAAAGGTATTTATGTTGATGGAAACTTTGAGTATTGGTGAAAGTGGAGAAATTGACGCTTTACCAATTGTTCGAGATTTTCTGGAAGTTTTCCCTGATGAGATAAGAGATTTACCGCCGGAACTAGAAGTAGAGTTTTCGATTGACCTAATTCCTGGAACCAGTCCGATATCGATGGCTCCATATCGTATGTCCGCATCGGAATTGAAGGAGTTGAAGAGTCAACTTGAAGATTTGCTTGGGAAGAGATTTATTCGTCCGAGTGTGTCGCCGTGGGGTGCACCGGTGTTGTTGGTTAAGAAGAAAGAAGGTTCTATGAGACTCTGTGTGGATTACAGACAGTTGAACAAGGTGACTATCAAGAACAAGTATCCACTTCCGAGGATTGATGATCTGATGGATCAGTTGGTTGGTGCAAGTGTGTTCAGTAAAATAGATTTGAGGTCTGGGTATCATCAGATTCGTGTGAAAGCTAAGGATATTCAAAAGACTGCTTTTAGAACGAGGTATGAACACTATGAGTATTCTGTAATGCCATTTGGTGTGACTAATGCACCAGGTGTATTTATGGAGTACATGAATAATATTTTCCATCCTTATTTGGACAAGTTCGTTGTGGTGTTTATTGATGACATTTTGGTCTACTCGAAGAATGAAGAGGAGCATGCCGAACATTTGAAGATTGTGTTATCTGTGTTGAAAGAGAAGCAGTTGTATGCGAAACTTTCTAAGTGTGAATTTTGGTTGAAAGAAGTGAGTTTCCTTGGTCATGTGATTTCAAGTGAAGGTATTGCGGTTGATCCATCGAAGGTTGAAGCGGTATCGCAATGGGAGACTCCGAAATCAGTTTTTGAGATTAGAAGTTTTCTTGGTTTAGCGGGTTATTATCGTAAGTTTATTGAAGGCTTTGCTAAGTTATCGTCACCGTTGACGCAATTGACTAGGAAGGGTCAAGCTTTTGTTTGGGATGCCAAGTGTGAAGAGAGTTTTCAGGAACTTAAGAGAAGATTGACGACAGCCCCTGTTCTGATTTTGCCGAATCCGGAAGAGCCGTTTGTGGTGTATTGTGATGCTTCTTTGATGGGCTTGGGAGATGTGTTGATGCAGAATAATCAAGTTGTAGCCTATGCTTCGAGGCAACTCAAAGTGCATGAGAAGAATTACCCGACGCATGACTTAGAGTTGGTCGCCGTTGTGTTTGTGCTTAAACTTTGGAGGCATTATTTGTTTGGTGTGAGATTTGAAGTGTTTAGTGATCAAAAGAGTTTGAAGTATCTCTTTGATCAAAAGGAATTGAATGCTAGGCAACGAAGGTGGTTAGAGATTTTGAAGGATTATGATTTTGGGTTGAATTACCATCCGGGTAAAGCGAATGTGGTAGCGGATGCATTGAGTTGGAAATCGTTGCACATGTCGATGATGATGGTGAAAGAGTTGGAATTGATTGAGCAATTTCGTGATTTGAGTTTGGTGTGTGAGGAGACTTCTTATGGGGTTAAGCTTGGAATGTTGAAGCTTACGAGTGGTGTTCTGGACGAAATTCAAGAAGGACAGAAATCCGATTTGAGTTTAGTTGATCGGTTGACTTTGATCAACCAAGGCCAAGGTGGTGATTTTCGGATTGATGAGAATGGTATTATGAGGTGTCGGGATAGAGTTTGTGTCCCGGATCTTGATGAACTGAAAAAGAGTATTCTTGAGGAAGGACATCATAGCGAATTGAGTATTCATCCGGGTGCTACTAAGATGTATCAATATTTGAGGAAAATATTTTGGTGGCCTCGTATGAAGAAGGATATTGCCAAGTTTGTATATTCTTGTTTGACTTGCCAGAAGTCGAAGATTGAGCATCAGAAGCCGTCAGGGTTAATGCAACCGTTGTTTATTCCGAAGTGGAAATGGGATAACATTTCTATGGATTTTGTATCTGGTTTGCCGAGGACACCGAGTAATTTTGAAGCTATATGGGTTATTGTGGATAGATTAACGAAATTTGCTCACTTTATTCCTATACGGATGGATTACCCATTAGAGAAATTAGAAAAGTTGTATATTGAATAGATTGTCAGTTTGCATGGTATTCCGTCGAGTATTGTGTCGGATAGAGATCTGAGGTTCACTTCGAGATTTTGGGAGAGTTTGCAAAGTGCTTTGGGTACGAAGTTGCGTTTGAGTTCAGCTTATCATCCTCAGACAGATGGTCAGACGGAGAGGACGATTCAGTCACTTGAGGATCTTTTGAGAGCTTGTGTGTTGGAAAAGGGAGGAACTTGGGATAGCTACTTGCCTTTGATTGAGTTCACCTACAACAATAGTTTTCATTCGAGTATCGGTATGGCACCGTTCGAAGCGTTGTATGGTAGGCGCTGTAGGACGCCATTGTGTTGGTATGAGTCGGGAGAGAGTTCTGTGGTTGGACCCGAGATAGTCCAGCAGACGACGGATAAGATTAAGATGATCCAAGAGAAGATGAGGACTTCTCAGAGCCGTCAGAAGAGTTATCATGACATGAGGAGGAAGACACTTGAATTTCAAGAGGGAGATCATGTGTTTCTTAGGGTCACTCTGATGACTGGTGTTGGTAGGGCATTGAAGTCGCGTAAGTTGTCGCCGCGTTTCATTGGTCCTTATCAGATACTGCAGAGGATAGGAGAAGTGGCCTATCGTGTAGCTTTACCGCCTTCGCTTGCTAATCTCCATGATGTGTTTCATGTATCTCAGTTGAGGAAATACATTGTGGATCCGTCTCATGTAGTCCAAGCAGATGATGTACAGGTGAGAGATAACTTAACTGTGGAGGCATCACCTATGCGAATAGAGGATCGGAAGTTGAAGCAACTTCGAGGCAAAGAGATTTCTTCGGTGAAGGTCGCTTGGGGAGGACCGGCTGGTGGAAATGTGACTTAGGAACTGGAGAGCCAAATGAGGGAGTCTTATCCAGAACTGTTTGAACCAGGTAACATTTTCGAGGACGAAAATTCCTAAAGTGGGGGAGGGTTGTAACAACCCAAATTTCATTAATTAATTAATTATGTTAATTAATTGGTTTATTGGAATTAATTTTAGTGATTTGTAATTAATTGGTAGATAATTGAAGAAAGAAATGAGAAGGAAGGAAATAAAGGGAAGTATATAAGGAAGTGAGAAAGAAAGGGGAAAAAAATAGAAAACATTGTGGAAAGAAAAGAGAAAGAAGAAGAAAGAGGAGAAAGAGAGAAGGGAAGAGGAAACTTGGAAGAATCATCAAGAATCAAACTCAAGCTTCAATCCAATCAAGGTAAGGGTGAGAAACATTATTATTTGATCAATGTGTATGATTATGTATGAGTTGTGTTAGATTTGTTGGTAGTTTTCTCTATTTCCCATTTCTAGGGCAAACGAGTTAAATCGATAGAAACCGAGTTTTAGCGGATGAAACTCGAAATAAATTATGTAGTTTAGTCAGGTAGTGTTTAGCCGAGAGTATTGAGTTTCGTTGGAGTGAATTTGATCGAGTTTATGAGTTTTGACATTTTTGGAGAAATTGGAGGTTAAGATTTTGGGTGAAATTCGAAAGTCGTAGAATTAGTGTTTTATGGTCCTAAAATGTTACTATATGATTGGTAATGATGAGTAGATATTTAATCGGAAGAAAAGAATTGAGTCGGGTGACTTTTTGAGGGTTTTAGTGTCGAACCCGTAGCTGTTTTTCTGAGTTTTTCAGGTGTTAATCGGTTAACCATATACGTTAACCGATTAACACAGTGTTGGGGGCCTAAAAGCCGAGTTTTTCGCCTAAAAACTGAGTTTTTGGAGAGGTTAATCGGTTAACCATATGCGTTAACCGATTAACACTGTAAGTGTGAGAAAATATTATTTTCAAAACTTCGAAAATTCATAACTTCTTCACCGTTTATCGGATTTTGACGTTCTTTATATTAAACTGAAGCTAATAATATGTTCTATAACTTGGTGAAAAGAAATATTATTTTTAGCCGACTTTTAGCCGATTTTACCAATTAATCGAGATTGATTATTTAAGTAAGTGAGACTTAAATAATTAGGGTGTTCGATTTCTGTTTGGTATACATTGTTGTGAATGCATATTGTTGTATGCGGTTGTGTGTGAAGTATGCATGAGAACATATTGTGAATATGTGTGCATAGCTTGATAATGTGGTAATGGCATTGATATTTGAATACATTGATAATTGTTGTGAATATGTTGTGTGTGCAATCATTGCTATAATTCTTGAAGAGATGAATTATTTGAATGCATGAGATTAAGATGTCGGTCTTAAGTGCATTTGATTGTTGATTGCATATGCATCATTTAGTCAAGAGGCAATGTTTGCTAGTTTCGTGGAGACTAGTGACTTGTCCCAAGCCTAGAAGAGTGGGTTTGAAAGCTTAGAGGACAAGCTTTTGTTGGTTATCGGTCTAGAAGAGTGGACCCGGTTTAATGTAAAAACCGAAAAATGATAACAAGTGTTTGTACCACATTGCATTGAGTTGCATTGAGTTGCATTGAGTTGTTTTGGAGTCACATAACATAAATGTCATTGATATATAAAATATGCTTGTGAGTGAATGTGTATTGGATAATTGTGAATTGTGCATGATGAGATATGCTTGATGAATATCCATATTTGTTCATATGTATGATAAGATGTATATGACCACGAAAATGAATTGTGGTGAGAAATGTGGATTATATGTAATTGTTACTTGTATATATATAATCTTATGCATTGATTATTATGGTAATATTTCTCACCCTTCTGCTGTTTTATAATGCTCTATGAGGCATTTCATATTAGGTTGCTGGAGGTTTGTGTGAAGTTTAGCTTCATTCTTTTGAGTAGGACTGCTCTGATTATGTAACACCGGGTAGTTAGGCTTGTATAGAAATTCTTTTGAGATACATTGTGTATGTATCTGATGTTATATTTTGTAATCATGAATGATATGATGAACAGATCTTGATGACATGTATTTATGTAACTTAATGCTTTGCAATGATTCAATGATTTTATCTTCCGCTTTAATTAAATATCGAGATGTGGGCATAAAGACGAAGTTCCTCTATTTTAAAAACTATCCCACTGTTGCATATATTTTTATAGAGCAGGTGTTGAATGTTTTGTTGTGATGATGTGACATACTTCTTTTATACCTTATTTAAAATATACTCTGATGAAAATTTTGTATGTGCCTAAATGCTTTATCTGATTTGTTTGGGGGTATAGAAGGGGGTGTTACACTCCACACTCACTGTACCACTTGTTATGAATCTTGTTGTGAATTAAGATAAAATTCAATATCAATTTGTGAGGCAAAGAATAATAGCAACCAAAACAAATGGTCTTCAGAAATAATAATCCGTACACAGATAATATAACAGAATAAGACAAGAAAAAACCAAAGGTTTGTTTACCCAGTTCAATCAAACGATCTACTCTGAGGGAGAAAACAGCTCTCCAATTTACTATACTCAGAAAGTTGTTACAAGAGATTAAAGATGAGTTATAAGAGAATAGCCTTCGCCTTCAGGTTCCCAAGAATATCCCTGAAGGCGCCCAAGAACAACCCTATTTTCTACCCAAGTGTTTTCCTACCTCTCAAACTCTCAAATTATCGAGAAACAAGGTTTGGTGGATATGTAATCAAGGATGCTAGACCTCTTCCCAGGTTTAGCCTGTTGACAATAAATCTAGGAATTAAAAAGGCTTCCCATATAGCAACAGATTCATTGCTAAACTCCCCATGAGAAGTGGGAAATGGCCTCGTTAACCGCACAGGGCCATATTTTCTTTCAGCAAAGGGTGCCATGCTTTGAGTAAACTCATGGCGCTTGGAAAACATCATGATATAATTGGTGAAGGCTCCTCTAAGAGTTTCTCCATCATCGTTGGGAGTCAACTGGACCAAACGGGGTCCTTCGATGCTCCTCCCTATGATCCTAGCAAATGTTTCATCAACTAGCCCTTTTTTGGGAAGGCTAGCTTTAAAAGTCATGTTGAGCCATAAATGAAGTAGCCAGAGAGAACCACTCAAATGTACAAAACCGTGGGCCTCCATATGCTTCAGTCGAGAAGCTCCTTCACTGAGGGACTCATAGAGGTTCGCCAAAATGAGTTCACTCAAGCAGACCCCTTTATTGTGATGAAGCTGGTTAGCAAGAGGCAAGTACTTCTTAGCTACTTGCAAGGATTTGGTACAAAAAACGTATCTCGGCAGCCATATAGCGAGAAACGTTATATGCTCTTCGTCAGAAACGTCTTCTTGGTTTTGTTTGAAGTGGTGTTTGATAAAAAGGGTATATGTGAGTTTGGAGCTCGAGATGTTGATAGTGTCTTCAGCATCTACGTCTGGGTGATAAGGGATGCCATTTGGGCGAAGCCCTGTGATAGCAGCTATGTCAAAAAGACTCACCGTAACCATCCCACATGGCAAATGGAAGGTGTAGTGAGTGCTATCCCAGAAGTATAAAGACGCTGCCAGCAAGTTCAGACAATATGGTATGTTAGTCTTTGACGGCATCAAAAGGTTATAGATCCCTATGGATTTCCAATGATCAGCTTTAACCTTCTCCAGCTTCGCCATCCAAAGATCAAAGTCCTTAAGGGGACTGACGACTCTCACTAACCTAGTACCATCAGTAAGATACTTCAGGTCAATCTTAGGTAATGAGGGTTCTTCAGCAGCAGTATTGGTTAGCCTGGAAAAGCTTTTTTGTCCTAACGGCCTGGATCTCTGGTAAGAGGGCAGAAACTCACTTAGCCTATCGTCAGAAGTGCCAACCTGAGCTAAAGGACCAGAAAGTGCGTAGGGTTTATCTGAAATAATTAAAGGAATCATTACCTGAGATTGGTAGATGCTCTGTGTCGCTTCAGTGGTAGGTTTTTGCACATAGTGGCGATTTTCCACTAGTTGAGGATCAGAAATATTTGCAAAAGGAGGGATGGTTTGCTTGAACTGAGTAACTCTACCCTTATGGGTTTTCTTCTCATGAATGTTGGATTGGGAAGACGCCATTGTTGAAGGTAGTGAAAGAAAATGGTTTTTTTCTCTAAGTTGGGTAAAGAAAACTGAAGAAAAGAGTCAGGATGCTTGAGATTCTGGAAAGTGTAAAAAGTTCACAAAATGGTGAAGGAAGGTATTTATATGCGTTTGGAAATTCTGAAGGCTTGAATCCACCGTTGAAGTTAATCAGATAGTGGGACGCGTGTTTGATGTTGAGAAATGATGAGTGTTGGCAGTTATGGTCAGACTACAAAACATACGTTTTCAAGACAAAATAATGATAAATACGGCTGAAAAGACATTTAAGGATTACTCATGATGGCATGATGTCATAAGCGTGGGATAAAAGAAAGTGAACAGTTAGCCACAAAATAAGTAGTGGATTGTTCAGTCAAGGCCATGCAAATTCACACGCGTCGAAACGGTTAGAAAAAATGACCTTCCTACCAAGGCTGGCGAAAGGACATTTCTTGGGGGCAATTTGTTAGCTCTCATTTTCGACGCCAGCAAAATCAGAATTATCCTAAGTCAGAATGTTATTAAAAAAAATATGAAGGTTTCGACACAACTTTGAGGAAACCTGAGGCGAAGAAAGGTTGACAAAATTTCTATAAAAAATGCTAAGTGTTGGAGAAGCGTTCGACCAAGATCATGCTAGAAGGAACGCAGGGCAGTTACCATGAAGGATGGAGGGAATTCTTAGTGTCTAAGTTTCAAATTGATAGTGGGAGAACGTGGGAGCAGTTGAAGTTGTAAAAAAGAGACAAAAGGGCACGTTGTGAAGCCATAACCGTCATGTAGTAGTTACTTACTAGCATTATAAATAGTTGTTATTTTCATGTAATAGAGGTGTTCATTCATCTTGTACTAGTCACTCCAAATCACTCAAAGTACCCGCGTGTAGAGAAACGAGTTAGCGAGAATGCACGTGATACAACACCAACTCCATTTCATTAATGTAATTTACTTGTCTTTACCATTTATGCGTTGTTACTTATTCTGTGTGTTAACCTTCATCCTTTACGTTTGAACTGCCTTTTCAAGCCCTTTTGCAACTTTATTTTCAGTTACGTTTCATGCAATTTAATGTTTTGCACATTTACTTTCAAAGATCTCATATTCGAACGTGGAGTTCAGATTAGAGTCTTTTGCACCTTTATTTTCAAAGTCATTTACCTTCACAAGCATTTACTTTCAAAGATCTCATAGTCGAACGTGGAGTTCATATTAGAGTCTTTTGCACCTTTATTTTCAAAGTCATTTACCTTCACACGCATTTACTTTCAAAGATCTCATAGTCGAACGTGGAGTTCAGATTAGAGTCTTTTGCACCTTTATTTTCAAAGTCATTTATTTTCAAAGTCATTTACCTTCACACGCATTTACTTTCAAAGATCTCATACTCGAATGTGGAGTTCAGATTAGAGTCTTTTGCACATTTACTTTCAAAGCCATTTACTTTCAAAGTCATTTACTTTCAAAGTCGTTTACTTTCAAAGTCATTTACACTACTGCATTTACTTTCGACATTTACTTCCAATTATTGCACTTTTACATATTGCCGTTAATCTTTAAGTCACTTTTACTTTACAAAGATTTCATAGTCGAACATGGAGTTCAGATTAGGGTCTTTTTACATACTTAGCACATCTTCTAGGATTTAGTATGGTCGATCCTGCAAGTTACTCAATTTTACGCTAAATTGATAGACCAACGGTTATTTACCAAAATTCAAAGTAAACACCGAGTTGTCATCATCATCCTCGGTCCCAGGCGCAACCACCCGTACATCGACGACCTGGTGATAGGGCCCCGTCCCTTCAGTAATGGGAGCAACCTCGGGGTTCACTGTCGCTACTGCGAAAATCGGCGCCGGCTGAACAGAAGAGTCGCCACCGTGCGTTATTTATCCCAACGGAGGGAAAGGAAACGCTCGAAGTAAACCTACCGCAAAGACGGGAAAGGAATGGTCATCGCAACTAAATCCTGGATTCGGGAGTCGATTACGCAAGGGGAAGGTATTAGCACCCCTCACGTCCGCCGTACTCGACGGGATCCACGCTTGTTTTCTAGTGCGGATTGTTATTCTATCTATTCTACAGGTCTGGGTTAAAAGAAAATAAAATAACTCGGCAAAGTATCGCACTTTATGCCTACGTATTCCCGTCTGGAACGAGAAATCAGAGTCAACATAGTTCGCCTACCTACGGGAAAGGAGGGGAAGGTTGCTCGCTAGGATATCGCATCCTATGCCTACGTACTTTCATACAGCATGAAAGATCAGAGCAAACGTAGTTCGGGCCACGGAAGACACAGGTTTGTCTGTTTATCTTTTATCCTTCTGAAAAAGGTTTTCTCCTGATTACGGGTCCAAGCGGACAAAAATGACACTTTGATTGGTTTTCAGTCTTTTACGCAAGAACTGTCTTTTATTGATGTTTGAAATCTTATTACTGTGTTTTGAATGATTTTGAGATAGAAGAGAAAGAACTCTAAAACCTAGGGTTTGAAATGGGAATCAAAACTACCCTAATGTTGTCATGCATGGATTAACACCTAATGTCTGTCATATTTATCTCTTGCGCAGAGAGAAACAGAGATCCTAGGGGATAGACGGAAAAGAAACAACAAATATACAGTAAAGCAGTAAAATGCATGAGATGCAGCAATACAAGCGAGGCAAGGGAGTCCCACTCAACCTCGAACCTGAAAAACAATAGGCAAAGCAAAACAGCTTCACTTCAAACCCAAGGGGAAAATTAACAAACAATACAGCAAAGAAAATAAAACCCCAAAACCAGCTCTGACAGCACACCAGCTCCTACAGCAGCAGCTCTGAAAAACATCAAACTCTGACATTGATTAACAGCAAAATAGTAACATCTTCAAATGAACCTCAAGATCAAACTTCAACGGCCTCCAAGCTTTAGGTGAGCTCCATCTTCAAGGCAAGCACTCTAGAAGAGAATCACTTAACAGAATAAGTTGGAATGATAAAACAGCTTATTGACAACCAAAGGAAGCCTATAAGTGTTCATCATCATGAAAGACTGGTTCCCTCAAAGTTCTACCTCTAAGGTAAGGCCACTTATCCCTCCAAAGGAGGGAGGTTAATACCCTAGAGGGACTTTACGTCATAGAGAGGAATGGAAGCACAAGAAGCTATCCATGCTTGTACAAAGAATTTAGTTTATTCTAAGGCTGTGCTTATCCCTATTTCCTATGTCTTCAAAAACACCTTCAAGCACAAGAATATCCATGCATCCCACTTTGATCTCCATCTTCAATATTCTCTTATGTTCCTTCATGCTCCACAAGCCCAATCCAAGCCCCATACCCCATAGCAAAGCCCAACCCCAAGCAAACAATACGAAAGCCCATAATGGCCACACCAAACAATCACACTATTTACAAAAATCAAGTAAAATAGTAGTATATTATTAAAAATCCTAAAATTAATTCTGAGGGTATTTATACATCTACCCTACATACCCTATATTTCCCAGCTCCTAATTCAAGCTAAAAACCCAAAATCTAAGTGTTATGATGCACCTACGTCAAGTTTAACCCTAATTCTAGTCACCCTAATGTTGATGGTTCAAAACTAAACAAGATTAAATCACAAAAATGTGAGATAAATCTCTAAGGGAACCTAATACTCTAATCTAACCATAGGAAAAAGAATCACATCAAAATATGAAAGGAAATGGCTAAACAAAATTCAACAAAACGGATATACAAACTAAAATGCAATAAAAGCAACTAAATATGGAAATTCAACAAAAATAGAAAAAATGATTAAAATGCTACTTTTATTTTTTGATAATTTTCTTGAGACATTAATGAGAATGAGGAAAAAATCCCATGTAAAAATGACTATTTTTGAATTTATTATGACTTTTTGAGTAAACTATATGCAAACATAAAATAATGTGAAAATTCAAACAAAATTAAAAAACAGGTGGGGCAAAAAGTATTTATTGCAGTTCAAAAATGAATTGGGCTCAGGGGGGTGCCAATAGCAGGCGCGCTGAGCCCAATACCACACAGAAAATCAAACACAAGGAAAAATGAAAAAACGGGTGCGAATAGCAAATACTTTGCATGTTATTTCTCTTTGGGCCCAGAGTAGGGGGTGCGGTTAGCAAATCTGGGCTACAGCCCAAAACACAATTCAATCAGAGAGGGGGTTCAATGGGAAACGGGGGAGATGTTTAGCAAACGAACACAGTGGGCCCAAGCCCGAGTCCAATCTCACCTCTATCAGCACACAAAAAAACCCTAATGCTATCATCTTCTCCCTTTCCACTGTTCATCCCTACCGCCGCTTCAACCTCACTCTCTCAACTCTCTCTCGTCTTACAATCTCTCTGAGTCTCTCCAAAACCTCCCTCAACCTTGTTCAACTCCATCACCAAACGTTCATCCAACTCACTCAAATTCCCTATCTCGCTCAAACCCTCTCAGTTCAATCTATCTCCAAATCATAGTTTACCCTATTCTAACCTAATCCTCAGTTCCGACTTCTAATACTCAAGCTAAGAAGTTCAGAGTAAAGAAAAACCTGGGGAAGGCGACACAAACTGATGAATAGATGAAGCTGGTGACGCCTATGAAGGACTGGAAGGATCGGACTCTGGAGAAGTCTTCGTTGAAGATTGAAGATCCACGGCGGTAACGGCGTTCTTGTGACGGACCGGAGAGGATTTAACGAACGTTGATGAGCGTTCTTTGCTAGCTGGCAGTTTTCTGGAGAACGTAGATGAACGAGCTTAAGGCGATGCCGATTCTGGATGTTTAACGATGAAGATTATTAAACAACAAAAGTCCATGAAGAGATTCGAATGAAGGTTCTTGATCTGGAGTGGATAATGAGGAACGAAGTTGCTATTTGTTGAAGATTCTTGATAAAGGTCTGTTTGGAGGCTTGCTGAGAAATCTGGAAATTGTTGGCGAATCTTGAATGCACAGGATGATCCTGATGAAGATTAATGAAAGAATCCGATGATGATTTGAAGTTTTCTGTTAACTTGAAGAAGGATGAACACAAGAAATGGATCTGTTAATGTTGATTCCGGCGACGATCTGGAGATTATTGATGAAGATTATGCTGATGTTCTTGAGGATCTATGGAGGATTTCTGGAAGTTGAAGAACACGGTTGAATTTTCCGGTGGCTTTTGTGGTTCCGGTGACGGTTAGGGCGGATTCTGATGAAGATGCTATTGCTTTTCTGGAAGAACAACAAGACCACGAGGACGCAAATTGCATTTTCTGGCAAGGGAACGCAATCTCCGGCGAGTCAGGCGCCGTATGATCTCTCCGATGAGATCTCCGGCGTTTGCATGTGGTGACGGAGGAGGGGACAAGTGGCAAGACTCGTGGCAAGCATGCAGGGAGGGAAGGCGAGGTGGAGACGCGTGGAGGGGGAGAGAGGAGAGAAGCAGCCAAGTGGCAGAGAGAGAGACTTAGTGGAAAGTGAGGTGGCGGGTTCTGAGGGAGTCTGAGAAATGAGGTGGCTAAAAAACTGGACCCACGCGTGGCATGGCTTTTATACGACACCTGGCGCGAAATTGGACCTGGGAATTGGGCTTTTTGCATTTCGTGGATACTGGCCCAATGGTTATAATGCTGAGACTTAATGGATTAATGTTGATTAAAATGAAATGAAAAATGGATTAACGACATTAATGGAAAGACTAATACAGACTAATTAATATGCAAATGAATGATTAATGGGCTACTTAAATGAACACTCCAGTTAACGAAAATTAACAGTACAAATGAAAATCTAATAACACTTAAGGCTACATTAATATGAAAATGATTAAGACTAACAACGAAAATTAATATTCAACCTAATCAATTGCATCTAATTAATATCTAATTAAAACTATATCTAAAAACTATTTAAATCTATAAAATCCTATAATATCTATTAAACCATTATTCTACTAAATCTATTTAAAAAGATTAAATCTATGTTAAATCTATTAAATTCTATAAAACAAAAAGAAATCTATTCCATTTAATAAAAGAAAATCTATTCTATTTAATAAAAGAACATCTATTCTATTTAATAAAAGAAGATCTATATCTCTAATGCTATATATAAAAAACAATATTCTAAAATTCTATTAAAAACCACTATCCTATTTAATAAAATCCTAAAAAAAATTCTATTAACTTCTATAAAAATCTATATCTAGAAATTTATTAAAATCTATTTAATTTCTAGAAAACCCTATTATCTATTAAAGAAAGAAGTATATTCTAAAAAACCATTTAAAATCTATTTAAAGATATAAAAATGCCATTTAAATCTAATAAAACCTAAAAAGCAATTAAATCCAATTAAGAGGGAACACGAGACCAAAGCGGAACCAACGGCAAAACCCGGACACCGAAGCGTCCTCGAAAACCCTATAAACTGAAAATACTCAGGAAGCTCACGACTTCAAAAATAACCTCCGATTATTCGAATCAGTCTGAAATTCCCGACATATGAAAAAAAGGCTGTAATCCCGATAAAATCACCATGATTGGAGAAAATGCACTGTATGCGGTATGCGAATGCGAATGCGAAAATGCGTCGAAACATCAACCAGATATGGGAACCAGTTGGTCAAATTTTGGGGTGCAACATTCACTATCTTAAGCTTTTCCACGACGCTGTCATACCCGACCTCGATATCCCTTAAGAAATCCTGCTCGAGCTCCCGAATCCTCGCCACCAGCTCATCCTGAGACGTCAGGAGCTTCTCCTCATTGGTTTCCTCCTCGGCAGGACGAAGGGCGACCTCTAGCTCCATGATCCGTGCCTGGTGCTTCAACTTGTTCTCCCCAGTGGCCTTCAACTGCTCCTCGGCCTCGTTGTTATGTTTGTATTTGGTAGTGTTATCCTCCCTGACTAAGTCAAGCTCGGCAGCCAGTTTTGTCATCTTCGACTCAGTAGTCGCGAGATCCTCCCACAGTTTGGAAAGGTTAGCAAAGGAGCATTCCTTGTCACTCAGAGCCAAGGCCATCAAAAAGACCTGCATCATCGTGACTAGGTCCTCGGTCAATCTCTGTCTCCTCACCTCCTGACTGGCGCTGAGAACTGCCTTCGCCTCTGCGGCAGACACAACAGGAGACCTGGCCCAGTGGAAGAAACCAGGATGCAAATGGCAAGGATGATTCAGAAACCCCTCATCGATGCTTCCCTCGGTAAGGTCGATGGTAGTCTCCGGCCCAGTGACCCTCGGCCTCTTTGGAGTCCCTTGCGACAAGGGAGATTGGCTCCCTTGAGGTGACACTGAAAAACCCCCTCCTCCTTGCTCGGCACTAGGCATCTGCTGCACCTGGGCGACCCTCCTTTTTCCTCCCTTCGTCTCGCCTCTGGTGGCCGCCAGTCGTTTCACACGTTCTTGCATGGTTAACATCTCTCCTGCAAAATAAAAGAGCAAAAAGTTAGTGAAACACAAGAAGGACAGACACATAACGGGTCGGGCATAAGACGACCCACTACCTAACAGACGCAAGGCCTCCTCGTCGGACGCACATTCGAGCAAGGCCTTTGTATTAATGAGCCTTAACTCCAGGAGAATCTCCCCATTTTTTGTCGAGGATGAAGTTATCATCGGGCGTCATGCATTTCACTAGGGTGAAGCTGGCCACGAAGGCCACCAACCTTTGGTAGCCCACCTGGTCCTCCGCATCCAAAGTGTATGTCCGCATGATATAGTGATATATGCTCTGTTTGAAATGCTCCTCTGTCCAGTCCAGGGGAACCCTCGACACCATAACCTCTTCTTGTTGCCCGTCCACTTCCCGAACCTCACGATCGAATAATGAGGTGCAGGCCTAATGAGACACGGGCTTGACCATGAAGAATCGATCCTTGAAGGTCCATATACAGTCCATATGCGCCCGAAATAACCTCCTCGTCTGCTTCAAGGACACCCAGCCCTGTCGGTCGTTGATCATTTATCTTTGCAGATGGAAGAGCTGGAAGAACAGAGTGAGCATGGTCCCGATCCGAAGGCGCCGGCAAACGAGCTCATATTTATGGACAAAGGCAAACGCATTAGGGTGCAACTGCGAAGGCGCCAGCCTCAACAAGTCAAAGACCCCCATTTGAAAATCTGAGAAGGGCAGACAGAGTCCTGCCTCGCAAAAGCAAAACTAGTACATAGGAAACCGCATCTTCCCATAGCTCAAGTAGATCCGGTGATGGCCCCACGGCTTATACACTTTCCAATTTGCAGAGGAACCCTCACGACAATCCTCGACCGTGGAAAACGCGTCAGAGTCATCATCGACAAAACGGGAAGGCGTACTCAAGGGCTTTTCCCCAACATAGTTTTCGATTGTCCGACTCTGCCCCTCGACGGGCAGAGCCGCCGAAGACTCCTGCTCCTAGTCGACTTCTATGACTTCAGGTATCCACGCAGCCATATTCACCTGAAAAGCAGAGGAAAATGGTGAATTCGAAGTTTCAAGATCAAATTCATCCTTCCACCACAACTCAAGTGAAAGGGCGAAGGGGACGACATGTACGACCTAGATTCCTCCAACCTCGATATTCACTTCCTTGCATTATTTACTATCATATGTCCCCAGGGCATTCATCTGGACCTATCATATGTCCCTGAGGCATTCATCTCTGCCTATCATACATCCCTAGATCATTCATCTAGACCTATCATATGTCCCCGGGATACTCATCCAGCCCTATTATTTGTCCCCGAGGAGTCCATCTAGAACTACTATGCGTCGCTGGGAGCATCATCTTATACCCGCCCTTGGCCAAAGGAATCCTACTGTAATCGCTGGAAAACTCGTAGCCTCCTCGGGACACTCATCGTGTCTGCCGTAGGAGTTGCCGAAAAATAAAGAAATAGAAGGAAAGGACGAACGAACTTACTTGGTACAGTAGGTTGAGTAGAGATGCGGCAGACTGCGCAGTGTACGATATGGTGGCGACGATTTTGACGATGGGGGAGCAGGACACAATTCCGTTCGTTAGAGTTAGGAGTGGAAAGTGACAAAGGGGAAGGCCCCAACCTATTTATAAGCCTAGCACGGAACATGAAGCGCCCCTAGGCACTCAAACACCCCTACAGCTAGCCACCCTAGGAGGGACAATAGACGCATGACACATGGAAACTGTGACAAAACGTGCCCCATTTGTTTTCCCTCAAGCTCAGAAAGTCAGTGCGTTCGGTCACCTTTCGCCTCCCCGACATGATGTTCCAACGAGCTCGACTCTCGACCCTATCTTCTGGGCATAAGACCACCTTCCCTATTTGTCCTCGACCTAGGCTTATCCTTAAGTCGTCATTCCTCCACCTCTGAGCAACGACTTGGGGGGCTCTTGTTCTGGACTGGGTCGGGACCCGCCCCTTAGCCGAGCAGGCCTAACCCAACACTATGCTGATGAGGCCCAGCACGGCCCAATCCCCCTCTGTCAGGCACGAGCCTCTACAAGGCATATATATCGGGCAGACAACTCCCTTGATGGGGAAGCTCACGCGTTTCCCCCATGTTCTCCACGTGCTCCCCCATGCGGGGACACGTCATCAAGCAAGTACCCACCTCTGAAAGAGTTGGTCAACCCATCTTCCGAAGATCACGGGGCAGTTGATCCAGGGTGAAGACCACGTGATGGCCTTCACTACGTCACATAAACCCTGGCAGTTACTTGGATTGGGCCTGGCAGTCTGGCCCAATACAAAGTAACTGTTGGCTCTATGCTAGGGGCACACTATAAATATCCTCTTTCACTAGAGGGTCAGGTAACTTCTTCTCCACACCTAATCTTTGTGTTTGCTTTCTCCATGATCCTTTACTCACTTAAGCATCGGAGTGCCTTGTAGGTATACCCTTTTTCTCTCCACAACTCCGGCGAAAACAGCAATCCAACGATGCGTGACAGACCATTGATTCTTTCTAATCAGGCGAGATCATATATTTTGAAAGAAAATAAAGGTCATTTCAAAAACCTCTATCTCTGATAGTTATAAATAGAGTTGTTAAAATGGGTTTTCTTATATTAGTTGGTCCTTCCGACCCAAAAAATCATAGGACTTGAACCTAAAAATTAGAACTCATATTTTTCATGGCTTTTATAGCCAAATTCTAAAAATTCCATAACCCATTAGAGTTAACTCATATGGGCCATTGGTAGTTTATTAGGCTCACATTGCTATAAATTTTAAAAAATTATATTAATACTTATATTGTCTTACTCCAAAATAACATATTGATTTTTTTTCACCTCACTAAATTTTATCTTTATTCTATTCAATATTTTTTTTAAATGTTATACATTAATATAATCAACTCTTTTCTCGTATTCTATTAGTTTCTCTTATGTTAAATATTCGAGTATTATTTTATACAATTTAGACATGTATTATATTTAAAAACAAATTATAGTATTTATAAAAGATAATATAGTACTTAAAAATATATTAGGTTTAAAATAATATAATTTTTAATTTTATTTATAATAAACACTATGGGGTTTTTATTTTAATTTTTTATTAAAAAAAGTCAGTTTAGGGTCGGGTAGCTCGAGACCCATCTAGGACCGGATTCAAGTAGTAATTTTCGAACTCATATTAGAAATTGTCTTTTTTGGCCCAACCCTAAAAAGGCTAAGCCCACCGGGGTCGACCCGTGTAGGACCAGGTAACCCATTTTGACATCTCTAGCTATAGATTTGTTATAAATAAAAAAAGAATACAAAGGGTTTTGGAAGAAATAAAGGTCAACCCAAAAATATCTCCTTTATAAATAGTTATAGATGATAACAATATAAGAAGGCTTATTTGTTATGTTTGATGCAATTGTTGAAGTTGGTTTATTTTTTGGGAATTCCTTGATGCACCATATGTATTACTAGGGAGCCATGTGAAGATACAAAAATGCTCATAGAATTCGGAGGTGCATCTCCGAACACACCCTAAGTCAGTAGAAGTTTGACTTAGTGTGAAAAAACTACGGAGATAGATCTTCGTAAATATTACAGAGATGCATCTCCGAGTGCTGCTTGTACATAACATGTCAGAACTCATATTCTTCCTCACTTGTTAAAATAAATTTTTTTTCTCTAAAACTCTACCAAAATCACATTGTCTAAAAATCAATCAGGCAACATCAAAGCTTCTTCAATCATCACCGGACGATATCAAAGAACTCATTCAACTACATCAAGTTCAAAGATTCCTCATTTCTTGTAAGTTTTTTATTATTGTAAACTTTTTTGAATTTTTGTATAAATGTGTAGAAATTGATTAGGTATTGAAATACATAGTTTATACATGTTTGATAGTTGATACATTATGAGAAATGAGTTTCATAGTTAAAAGTAATGATCAATGAATTATTTTTTGGGTCTTAATGGTCTGTATTAGTGCCATTGACGAAAATGAAAGTTGCAGGAAAATCTGGAGATGCATCTCTGTATTTTTTCAACGTTAGGATTCCCAGGAACCTGAGATGCATCTTCGTATTTTATCAATCTGCATTTTTTTTTGTTTTTCTTGCTTGTAGTAATTATGTGGTACTTATATGGTTTACTTAAATGCATTATGACCGATAGAAACAACAGATTAAGGCACAATAGGATTTCACAGCATACATCTGGCCGGAGGGAAAATAGTCAGGTTTCACAAGCTCCAATTCCCTATATCCTGGTTGGTGCAGAGACGTTGACTTCTGAGGCTCATATATCTCAATCTTCTTCTTCCCATAGGAGACATGTGCCACCTAATGATGTATCACTGCCTCTATCTTCCCGTAGGCGACATGTTTCACCTACTCAGAAAGTAGAGGTACCCGAGTCATTGGAGGTACCTTAATCACTAAAGGCATCAGTGCCACCCCAAGCACCAGAGGGACCTCAGGCTGATGAGGGAACAAAGGTATTTGGATGAGGTATGTTAGAGTTGTCATAGCTGCCTATTTATCCTGGCCATACTGTCAGACATATATAGGATGAAGAGGTAAAATAAGTTGGATTCATTCTTTTTAAATTACATTTATTATTATATTATAAGTTTTTAACAATGATTTATTTTTCTGCAGGACCATGATTCACTGAAATTCATTAACCATGGTTAGACGATTATTGTCTTGCATCATCCTACTGACAGGTGGTTTTTGGCTGCTTTAAAATATCTAGGATGAAGGACTTCTGCAAGATCGATTATGTTACGATGAATCATGGGATGCTTAATGAATTTATAGAGAGATGGCATACTGAGACCTCATCATTTCATCTACCATTTGGTGAGATGTCTATCACACTAGACAATGTGTCGTGTCTGCTTCATCTTTCAATTAGGGGGAAACTTTTAGATCATGGGAGGATTAACAAAGATTAGGCACTTGAGTTGGTGGTAGACCATCTGAGAGTTGACCCAGACGCTGCCTTGAGGGAGTTCGAAAAAACCAGAGGGGCTCATGCTAGGTTTGAATTCTTGAAAAAGGTATATAGAGATGAGCTAGTTAGAGTAAAGTATGTTCTTGGTGATGAGGAGTATGTGGGGGAGCTTATAGTGTATGTTATGAGAGCATGCCTATTATATTTGGTTGGCACTGCCATTTTTATGGACAAGAGTGCCACTTATGTGAATGTCCTCTACCTATGATACTTCAAGGACTTTGAGTGGATCCATGAGTACAAATGGGGAGGGCACTTGTTTGGTATACTTGTACTCTAAGTTGTCTGAGGGTTGTCGATGGAAGACGAAGCATGTGACATGCAACATTGCACTTTTGACAATGGTATTTATTGGTCTTTTAGTATTCGTATGTCATTTTCATTACATTTTCGTATGTTCCAACACTTTTTAGGCTTGGATCCTCCAAACTTTCCATACATCTCTGGTTGGTCGTGTGTACTGACCTATATTAAGGATATGTCGCATGCTTCTACATTTTCCCCGCCCAGAGGGAACCAGGTGACAAAGTCGTATCAAGTATATCTTGATCTTACCGAACTAGAAAGGGACTATCAGCCAGCAACACGTTGTAAGCTCCTAGTTCGCCGGCGGTGGAGAAGAGGGGGTATACCTGCAGGACACTCTGATACCAAAGTGAAAAAAGGGAGAGTGAGCAAGTACAAAATCAAGTGAGTTTAGAATACCTGACCCTCTTGTGCAAGAGGGTATTTATAATGTGCCCCTAGCACTGGGCCAACGGTTATCTGTATTGGGTTGGATCCTCAGGCCCAAAACGGATAACTTCCAGAACCTACATGGCGTAGGGAAGACCAACACATGGTCTTTATTCTGGGTTAATTGCCCCGTGATCTTCAGAAGGTAGGTGACCAGTTCTTTCGAACACGGGTAGTTGCCTAATAACGTATCTCCATGTGAGGAGTATGCGGAGACTGTGGGGAAGATGCGTGAGCGCTCTCTGTGTGGGTTAAGGGATTGTGCCTTACTGGGCCCTCAACGACGAGGAGTTGGGTTAGGCCATGCCCGATGGTGGGCCAGTATCTGGCCCAATTCAGAACAATAAACCATTTGGAAGTTGACCCAGATGCTGCCTTGAAGGAGTCCAAAAAAAACCAGAGGGGCTCATGCTAGGTTTGAATTCTTAAAAAAGGTATATATATATATATATATGAGCTAGTTAGAGAAAAACATGTTCTTAGTGATGAGGAGTAGGTGGGGGAGCATAGAGTGTATGTTATGAGAGCATACCTGTTATATTTGGTTGACACTGCTATTTTTGTGGACAAGAGTGCCACTTATGCGGATGTCCTCTACCTACGATACTTCAAGGACTTTGAGCTGATCCATGAGTTTAAATGGGGGTCTCTTGTTTGGTATACTTGCACTTTAAGTTGTCTGAGGGTTGTAGGTGGAAGACGAAGCATGTAGCATGTAATATTACACTTTTGACAGTGGTATTTATTGGTCTTTTAGTATTTGTCTGTCATTTTCATTACATTTTCGCAACGCCCTTACTAAATGATTTGTATGTTCCAACACTTTTCAGGCTTGGATCCTCCAGAACTTTCCACGCATCTCTGGTTGGTCATGTGTACTGACCTATACTGAGGATATGTCGCATGCTTCTGCATTTTCCCCGCTCAGAGGGAACCACGCGACAAAGTCGTATCGAGTGTATCTTGATCACTTGGTAGCAGAGGATATGCACTTTAACACCTATGTTGATCACCGTGAGACGCAACCATTTGACGACATAGTCTTATACCCTGGATGGTTGTCATACCCCGAATTTGCCCTACCCCTTTTCAAATTTTTCCTGCATTCCATTTTATTAGTTTGCATCGCCTGTATAGCATAACATATCTTTTACCGTGAATAAACCCTAAAAAAGATTAACCATAATGGATACTCGGATATACAGGTAGACTGGTCAAATTCTTTCTCAGATAGGTAGAAAATCAATTAATAAAGTTTTGAATTTAAGCTTGCAGACGTCAGTGATTTTGACCTACTTTCCGCAAAGCTTGACCTGACGCGCTCGTTTTATTTCTCGACGACTTTTCAGTCACTTTTTGATCAGTCTAAGCCATTTTTCCGCGCTCGGTCAATTTTCAAAATTTGACCAGACGGTGTATTTTTCTGAGTCATTTATTCCACGCTAATCATTTTGATGCGGTCGATTTAACTTTTCGGGCATTTTTGTCGCTCGATTTTATTCATTTTCACCCTGTGTTTTTTTTTAAATATTTTCATCAAAATATTCAAAATAATTAATTAGAAATTTCCATGTTGGCATTTTATTTTTATCATGTTTATTTAATAAGTTGTGAATTTTAGTAGGTTTAATTGATTTAATTCTATTAAATTAGTTAAAACTTCTAGAAGGAGCAACTTTGACATTTTAATTTAAGTGTGTTTCTTTGATTAAATATAGATCGTTAGATTTAAATTTAATCAAGGGTGCACATGCATTATACTCACTTTTTCTCATTAGCCAATCACAATTTAGTTTTATTTCATCTTGTTTAATTAATAAAATTAGAAAATAATTATTTTTGTTCATTCAATTTTGGGACACTTGTCCATTTTCAATTGGTTAATTTTATAGAATTTTGTCATCTCACTCCATCATAAGTGGACACATGTTTTGTGTGTAATGATATTTTGTTTAATAATAATAATAATAAACATATCAACTACCTACCCATTCAAATCAAATGCCACCATTCTTCCTAATTTACCCTTCACTTGATTTTTACTTAAGACTAGACCAAGCCCTTTTTGGTAATTTACAAAATACAACATAATTGACCAATAGCATGGTCCAATTTTGCCAAGTGGCAGAATATTTTTGAAAACTCTACTCTTCTCTCTTTCCCTCACCTTTTCCCTCTTTCCAATTTTCTTCCTCTCTCTTTCCCGGTTACTCTTTCTTTCTCTTTCCACAGTTCTTCCATTTTCTCTCTACCCATTTCCCTTTTTCTATCAAACCCTAGCGGGTTCATCACTCTCATTGGTGCTACACGACCATCTCGATCGCAAAAGGTATGTTTTTCCCCTCTTCTATTGTTCTTTCTTTCATGTCCTCTTCTTCTTGTATTCATAGTAGATTTTGTTGAAAAAAAATTATTGTTATGTCATTTTTGTAGTGTTTGAAGTGTTTGAAGGAACGGTTACACGATTGTGGAATTTGTTAGATGGTGGTGAGTGTTTGAAGTGGTTTTTGATGGTTTGTGATTATGGATCGGGAAAGAAACAATGGAAGAATAGTTTCTAAGTTTCTGGTTTCTGGTTTTTCTGGTTTCTGGTTTTTCTGGTTTCTGGTTTTCTGTTTTAACTTTTAACATAGCTTTAGCTTTGTACTTTTTTTTCGATTTTAGGGTTTTGATTTTTCTGATATTTCTCTGTTCTGTCTTCTACAGTTTTGGTTTTGTGTTTTGGTTTACGACTTACAATTTACATCGTTTAATTTTTGTTTTGGTTTACGACTTACAATTTACATCGCTTAATTTGTGTTTTGGTTTACGACTTACAATTGTTCAAGTTCTGATGTCACTGCGCGATCTATCTGCTAATTTTTTAATCAATTTTGTTTTTGCTGTTTTATGGTTACACTATTGGTTTATTTGTATGCTGTTGTTGTGATTTGTTGAAGCTGATTTGATTGAGAATTTGGATATGATAAATCGTCGTATTGATGTGTTTGAATTTTGCTGAATGAAAACAGGTATCTGGACCTGTCGTGGTTGCAGATGGCATGAATGGGGATGTTATGTATGAATTGGTACGTGTCGGTCATGATAATCTCATTGGTGAAATTATTTGTTTGGAAGGGGATTCTGCCACTATCCAAGGTTCTGCATAAATTTTACACTATGATAATACAAATGCATTAATTGATAATTCATGATTTTCTAAGTTTTAATTGAAACAAATCTGTTTGTTGTATGCAATTTCAGTTTACGAGGAAACTGCTGGGTTGACGGTTAGTGATCCGGTGTTACGTACACACAAGGTTGGATTCTATATTAATTTTTCTCTTATTTTGATTGTGTTTGGTGTTACGTGTCATACCCTAAATTTGTCCTACCTTTTTGAAAATTTTCATTTACCCGACTTTATTTTTCAATTCGCATCGCTTTTACGGCGTAACGTATTCTTCGGCAAAAATAAACTCTTTCACCTTTTAGTCCAATAAATTTGCACCACATGACATCTTTTTATTTATTATTATTTATGTTTTAACATTTTAATATTAATTGATTAATTAGTTTAATGGGATAGAATTATAATTTTTTTATTTGTTCTTAGAATAGAACTTTTTTAATTAGGAATAGGATTTGACTTTTTTAATTATTAATTAAATTAGAATTAGTTTTTTTTATTTAATTAAAATTAGTTAACATAGACAATAGATTTATTAGATTTATTATTTAGAAAAATTAAAAAAAATTAAGAAAAAGAAAAATTAAAAAAAAAAAGAAGATTGATTGAAAACACGGTGGGAAAGTTTGGAATTTAGGTTTAGGGTTTGAGAGGATTGGGATAAATAGGGGAGGAAGGCACTGTTCATCGACGGGATAGAGAACCCTAGCCGCCGCACTATCCATTTCTGCTCCTTCAAGAAAAAACCCTACCCCTCGTCTCCGTCTTCCATCACCGACCGCGCCTCTATATCTCCTCTTGAGAACCCAAAACCATCATGATCATCTCCAAAAACCTACCATAAACCCCATAGCCGACGCCACTTCCGTTTTCTTCATCGTCATCCAAAACCAAACCTCATACGAAACTCCTCAAGACCACTTCGTTTTCCATTGAAACATCACCATCCACCGATGTAATCGCTGATCCTCCCTCCAAACCCACACCAAATTCGTCAAAACCTTTCTATCTCCACAAAACCGCCATTCATTAACCTTCACCACCTTCTTTTTCTCCCAAAATCGCGAAATACGAACAACCAACATCTTCCAGTATCTGCACCACATATAACAAGAATAAGAGCCACCAAAATAACTTGTCCCCACACACTCTCGTCAATCTCCGGTACCAAAGATCTTAAAATGGTTAACCTGACTCTCAAAGTCCTCTCTCTCGTCCCGACACCGGAAAATCTCCCTGTCATGGTTCAAAATCTCGGTCTCAAATACGACGAGAAAGTTCTCCCTTCGAGTGGTTTCTACGCTTGCTAGGGAGACTCTTGTCCGACGTGCTAGGGACTTTAACATCCTTTTTGACGACAGAGCGATCACACATTTGTTATATGGTACTGAAGGTTCGCGTGTTGTTAAGCAGAAGCAGGTTGCTCAAACAAGAAGTCGAGAGATCGAAATTTGTTGTCAAGATGGCTGTGGGTAGGAGCGTCGTGCTGCAATCATTCATGCTGAAGGAAAGAGCTGCTGCAGTGAAAGCCTTGCCGTTAACTCATCGCTTTCCAATCAGGCTGTTGTTGGTTTCGTTTGAGAGAAGATAAACCCACCGCAACAACGGCTGTGAGCAACAACAAACACAACTTTGATTTGAGACAACAACTCTTAATATTGGGTAACAGTTTCGATCCAAATCTATCTTGATTCCTACTAGACTTATTTTTGCTTATCATTTATATTCCTACAAATTTTTCTGGACTGTTTTGATGGTGTGATATGGTCGCAATGATAGGCGCATAGTACTGCTGTAGTTCATTTTTGCGGCTGTATGCATATGAATGTTGTTCTGGTTTTTTTTCCAAGCTGGTTTAAATGTCAATGTTAATGGCTCTGTGACAGGACAATCTATTCTCGAAATTTGCCTCTAACAAACTCTAGCCACAATTTCAGCAATAATTTTGATTTGTAGTAGACTCAAGTCAGCAACACGGCGATGCGTCAAAGTCTCTAAGTTGTAACGGTTTAAACAACACAAACAACACTACAACAACAGAAGTTCTATGTTCATAGGGCATTTTGTCACTCTTCCACCGACGGAAACGACATACCTTCAACTCAACTCGATTATTGTGAATTTCTTTTTTTCACTGTGTCTGTTCTCTATTTTGGTGTGGGCTACTGATTTTATGCAGATTATGAGAAGGAAGGAGATCAAGTTCGACCATGGAGACCTAACTTCGCACAAAGCCGTGGAAGGGTAGAGCCTCCTGTTGCACCCTAAAATTTGACCAACCGATTCTCCTATCTGACTTGTGGTTTAAATTCATATTCGCAAATCAGACGCATGATATTTGTGCACAGACAGAGGATATCAGAGTCACAGCTTGATTTTCGTCTATCAGATATGGCAGATCCAGTCTAGATCATCAAGGTTTTATTTTCGGGAAATTGTGCGCTCCTCGGTGATTTTTAGCTTGCATAGTGATTTTGGGAATATTCTGATGCCCGGGGTTCTCTGTTCGATTCGATCTGGTCTCGTGCACTCTTTTATAGGGGTCATTTGCATTTGTCTGCATTTTTAGGGTTTTAATAGACTTTTGTGGATTTTTAAATGGGCTTTATAGATTTTTCTGGAATTTAAATAGGGTTTTTGTATTTTTTTTTATAGTTTAAATAGATTTTTAGAATTTTATATAGGTTTTTAAATAGATTTAATAGTTTTTAATCATTTTTTAGAATATAAAAGAATTTAGATAGTTTTAATTTTTTTAGGATAATATAGAATTTTATAGATTTTTAATAGCTTTTAATTCATTTTTAGGATTTAATAGTTTTTTTTATAGCTTTAAATAGTTTAATAGTTTTAATCTTTTTAATATAGATTTTTTCTAGAATATTAAGTAAATAGTTTTTTAGATATAATGTTTTAGAATAATAGTATAGAATTTAATAGTCTTTTGTTATAGAAATAAATAGGTTTTTCTTTTATTCTCTTTTATAGAATTTAAATAAATAGAATAGTTTTATTAGAGATTTATTAGGGGGTTTATTAGATTTTTTAGAGTATTATTGGTTTAAATAGAGTTAATTAGAGTTTTAATCATTTTTAGAGTTGATTAGGGTAATTAGCTAATTAGGTGTTAATTGATTTTAATTAGATATAATTAGGTTTAATTGTTTTTTTTTATTATTATTCAGTTTTTGTACAGGTTTTGTCCAGATTTTCGTGGGACCAAAAATCATTGTTTGAAGGCCCAAAGTCAAGTCCAGTCTTTTTTGGCAGTTTTTTGTCCAGAGTCAAGGAGTGACACTTGTCACTATAAGAAGCTCTCCACGTTACGCGTTCTGGGGCCCCCACCACATCAACTCAGAAACTCTCCTGCTCACGCCACGTCCCCCTCCAGCTGGCCACCACTTTCTCTCTCTCTCTGTGCATGCAAGCCACGCGTTGCACCTGCAAGCCTACCCTTCACCACCTGTCATCACCACACGCGTCACCGGAGACGCCCTTGACCGGCATGCAAAGCCGGTGACCACTACACCGCCGGTCACCCCAACGTCTTCCGGCCACCGTCTTCTTCGCCGGAAACCCCAAATACCCAGAAATCTCCAGAAATCCATTCTTCCCCTCCGATCGTCTCCGATCCCTTCCGTTCGCCTTCATCCACTACCTCGCCGGAGAACTCGGCCACGTCGCCGGAAACTTCAAAGGATTCTCCAGGTCCTTCATCAAAGTTTTCCAGAAACCACCCAAAACCTGCGTCATTCTTCAGCGAAAACCCAGAAATCGTTCAAGCACCTTCGTTCTTCATCGTTTCCCAGGAGCAATCTCCTTCAGTTTCCCAGATTCGCTCGATCTTCTCAGGATCAAGAAGGTTTTGTTGTCTTCATGTTCTTCATCAAGAACTCCATCAACCTCGTAGATCTTTCATCTAGATATTTCCTTCAAGATTCTCCAGGATTGCTTCAAGTCCTTCAACGAACTTCCTCCAGAACATTCCAGGTCCTTTCGCTTCATCTTCATACGCGTTCGTCAACCACAAATTCCCCTGCAAGCGGCTTGGATCTTCGTTGAAGGAGTTTCGTTCTCCAATACGCTCCAGTTCGCTCCAGATTCATCTCCAGGTATGCTTTCTGCAACTCGTTGCATGTTCTATAGCTTCAGATTGCATTGCTTTCACTGATCTATAGAATGGCTAGGGTTTTGAGGAATTGGTTGATGCGTAGTTTGAATGTGTAACGCTGAGATTTGTTTGAGGCTGACCTAGGATTGTTAGGGTTTAAGTGTGTTTGAGGCATAGATTGAGGGTATTGCTGAGTTCGTGTTTGATTTTGGTTGAGAGCTTGAGAGCTTTGATTAGTGGATAGATAAGTTGCAGAGAGAGGGAGGAAGATGAACGACGGCTAGGTTATGGTGAACAGTGTTTAGGGTTGGGGGAAGGTAACTAGTTTTTGTTCGTTGGTTAGGGTTAGGGTTTGGGCCAGGCCCAAGCGTGCTTGCTGAAAGAACAACCCCCTGTTTACTCATTCAAACCCCCCCCCCCCCTGGCGTGTGAGAGACAGAATGATGTTGATTTGGGCCTTAGGCCCTAATGCTATCCACACCCCCTGGGGCGTAAGCCCAATGAAATTAACATGAAAACTGTTAACTGCACCCCCTGCGTGGTTTTTCTTCTTTCATTTTTGTGATAAATTTCTGATCCCCATGGGCCCTGCGCCCATGTGCTATGTACACCCCCCACTCAGGCCCAACTTGCAATAACAACTGGAAAGCCTTGCTGTTTAGACCCCCCCCCCCTTTATTTCAATTTAGTTTTAATTTCTTTTTCATATTTTCTTGTTCTTGGAAAATTCATAATAAAATAAAAACAATTGATTTTTTAATTCTTCTTTTTCCTACCACTTTATAATAATGTCTAGAAAATTAAATAAAAATAAAAATGACACTTTATTTTTGTTTGCTATTTTTGGTATATTTTCCATTTAATTGATTTTTTTAATATTCTTTAGTGCATGCATATTGTTAGAAAATTCATAAAAAATAGTAGGTTTAATCAAATAATTCCGTTCCTTTTTCTGTAGACTCGTAATTCAATGTAGAATTTTATAGTGCAAAAACATTAGCTTAATCATGCATTTTCATTTTAATTGCTTTTTTTTGTATTGGTATTGATATGGAATAATTGGTTTGTGGATATGTCTGTTTTGTTGATTTTGATTCTTTCATCTGGTATTGAGTTTTGCTCTGATTTTTCAGCATGTTGTCATAGAGCCATGTAGGTTTCCCATAGATTTTTGATAGATTTTTGTAGGATGTTCTGATATGTTTTGTCTGAGCTTGAGAATAGGAGAAGTCTTGATGACTTCTGACTTTGAAGTTCAACTGTGGTTGAACTTCAGAGATAGTTTCTTGTGGTTTGGTGGCCTGTGGGTTCTTCTTGAAGATGGGAGCTGGTTGAAGTCCTGTCGGAGCTTGCAAGGATGCATTGGATTGAAGACCTAGTCTAGAAGCTTGTTCCCTGTTTGTGAGGTTCGAGATCCTGAAGTTTGAAGGGAGTTTATGGTACTTTCCTGAGGAAGGCACTATGAATGACTTTCATTCTTTCTTCTCACCTCTTTCTTAAGTATCCAATGATGTTGGAGCCAACTTGTGAGTTTAATTTCTCTTGAGGAGGAATGTAAACTGATCACATGTTGTTGAGCCACATGGGATACGATTCCTAAGTGGAAGCCTCCTAGTACTTTCCTGAGGAAGGTCCTATGGGTCCGTTCACTTAGTTCCTTTAGTTTATCTAGGATTTCTCAAGTATCCAATGATGTTGGAGCCAACTTGTGAGTTTAATTTCTCCTGAGGAGGAATGTAAACTGATCACAGTTGTTGAGCCACGTAGGATACGATTCCTAAGTGTCAGCCTCCTAGTACTTTCCTGAGGAAGGTCCTATGGGTCTGCTCACTTAGTTCCCTTAGTGCATATAGGCTTTCTTAAATATCCAGTGGTGCCGGAGCCTTCATGTGAGTTTAATTTCTCCTGAGGAGGAATGTAAACTGATCACAGTTGTCGAGCTGCGTAGGATATAACTCCTGAGTATACACCTTCTGGTACTTTCCTGAGGAAGGCACTATGAGTTTGTCTGCTTAGCTCCCTTTCTTTGGTAAGCTTGTTCTGAAGCTTGGAGACTGGGATTGATTCCTCTTGCTTAGGGTTTTGATTCGAGTTTTGCTTAGATATTTGCTTTAGGTATTGCATAGAGTTTTGTTTAGAGATAGATTAGAAGTTTGTTTGTTAAAGGCCCTGCTCAGGGTTAGTCTCTTTGTCTTGGTTGACTTGTATGGTGTTGTGTTGCATTAGACTTAGGGGTTCATCTAGACAGTTCTGAGGTAGGTGCATCTTAGAAGTAGATTTTGTGTGCATGAGAAGTTGAGGTGGTCATCCTTCTGCTTGTTTGTTATTGAGTGGCTTTGCTTGTTGGTATTTGGTAGAGCTGAGCTCCCTTACCTTTGTGGTTTGCGGCCTTTGTGCCTTGTTTGTTTAGTTGTTGCATTCATGCATATTTTTCGTTATTTCTTTACTCTGCAGTTAATTCCTGTTTTGCTGTTTACTCCTGTTGCCATGATCCCCTAGGAGCTCTAACTTCTCCGTTGTGGAGTCGTTATGATAGACATTAGGATGTTTAACCAGGCGTGATAGCAGTAGGTAGATTCCCCTTTTTCAGCTATAGTTTTAGGGTATCTTTTCCCTTTCCTTTCAGTAGGAGCTTTTGAGTAGCTTGATCCGTAGTTAGCCGAACTACAGCTGCTCTGATTCTTCGCACCAGACGAAGATATGTAGGCATAGGATGCGATATCCTAGCGAGCACACTAACGACTAACCTTTGTTCTCTCGCGGCTGTGCGATCGAGACTTTCCCGCTGACGACTAATTGTTATCCCTTTCTTTTGCCCGAGTGCATTTGAGACCAGATCGTAGTTGTAGGTTCCCAAGCCTTAGAGACCAGTTTGTTTTCTCACTGCTGTGTGAGAGCCCCCTGATTAGCCGTAGTTAGTCGAACTACGTTTGCTCTGATCTTCCATGCTGTGTGGAAGTACGTAGGCACAGGACGCGATATCCTGGCGAGCAACCTTTTCCCCGTTTAGACGTAGGTAGTCGAACTACGTTGACTCTGACTTTCCCATTGCACGAGGGAGTACGTAGGCCCAGAACACCGTATGTTCTGTCGAGTCCTGTCCTTTTCTTTTTCTTTTCATACTAGCCATTAGCGTAGAAAGATAAATACACCCTTTTCCTTGTAAACACCAAGCGTGGATCCCATCGAGTACGATGGACGTGAGGGGTGCTAATACCTTCCCCTTGCGTAACCGACTCCCGAATCCAGGTTTTGGTTGCGATGACCATACCTTTTTCCCGTCTTTGCGAGGTTTACTTCGAGCGTTTCCTTTCCCGCTCTGAGGGATAAATAACGCACGGTGGCGACTCTCCTGTCAAGCCGGCGCCGATTTTCGCAGTAGCGACAGCTGGCGACTCTGCTGGGGAGAATATCATCTAGGGACTTTTCCCATCCCTTATGCTGGGACCGTTTCCCATCCCCTACGCGAGTCAATCCTAGCGCTTGGGTGTTTATTCGTTGGGTGTTGTGTATTGTGTTTTACTTTTCCGCACTTTACTTTTCCGTACCTTTACCTTTCCGCATTTATTTTCCAGCATTATATTATTGTGATTATTGTTGTGGGCAAGGGAGGTTACTGTGAGTGAGAAGCCGGACCTGGGCTTGAGTATGCACCTAGATATAGTTGTGGAGAGTAGTAGACGAACCTGTCTGCTGAGCAGGCACAGTTCCCTACGAAATCTACGCTCAGACGAGATTCTCGCAGAGGTGCTCCTTTCCGGTCCTGAGGATCTGAGGGGAGTCCAGACGTGGGGATTGCCGACTCTGGGGACCGATCATTTGGAAATCAACTAAGTGAGGCCTCTTCATGACTCGATGATGCCACTCCTTCTGGGAATCGTATCGTCATTCATGAAAGTCTGTGACGCTGATGACCGCATAGGATGCCGTACCTTTGTTTGTGGATTAGGTTTATCATACCTGTGAGAGGGATTGGGTTATTGCAGGAAAACTGGCCTTCAGAAACCATGGTTCAGTATTTGTCAGATGGTGTTCTTGATTCATCTCCAGGTGTGTTGTCTGGGTCAGATGGGTTTCTTATCTGAGGTTGATGCTATTATCAGATGGTTTTCTCGTCAGATACGGAGGTTCAGATGGTTTTCTTACCAGGGGATTGATATTTTGAGTATCAGATGATAGTTAGTGTCATGAGGTTCTGGTGATTGTGGTGGTTTTCTGTTCTTGATCACAGAGATGTTCCTCTTCAGGCTACAGCATAGCCCTGTGTTCACAGATTGCATTATTTATCATCTTGCATCATTGCATTACCATTTGCATTCAACTAACGTGTGTGTATTGCAGGTGCATATTTCCCCTTCCAGTTCTGGTGTTTGTTTGCTAGCAAGACATGGAAACCCTGAAGAGAGTATTGCCCTACAAGTTTCCGTCGCCGGATATCAGTCTTTTGTTAGAATTGATTACTATTGCTAAGAAGAGGGTAATGGGTGACTTCAGAAAGAGGTATGGGAGGATTCTGACCTATGTTTATCAGCCATCGGCCTACGAGACCAGCGGCATCTATACCCTGTTACAGTTTTACGACGCGGAGCTCAGGTGTTTTGTATTCCCCGACTTTGTTTTGGCTCCTACCCTGGAGGAGTATTCTGCACTTCTGGATATACCGATTCGTGAGCAGATGCCTTTCTATCGTACGGACGCTGAGCCTAAGCTGGCTGAGCTTTCTACCATCCTGTGCTTGAAAGAGTCTGAGCTGACCGGGAAGATGATCAGAAGAGGAGATGTATGGGGATTTCCGTTGGATGTCTTGGTGGAGAAGGCTCGGGAGTATGCCCAGAAGGATAGCTGGGGTATTTTTGACATCATCCTTGCTGTATGTGTTTATGGCATCGTGTTGTTCCCGAACATTCCTGATTTTGTTGACTCAGATGCCTTCTATATTTTGGCTGCGAAGAATCCAGTTCCCACTTTGCTGGGAGATATCCACCACTCTACCTACTACCAGAATGAAAAGCGGCGAGGAAGGAATGTGTCTTGTTGTGTACCTCTCCTGTGCAGGTGGTTCACCAGTCATATGCCTAAGTCAGGCCCTTTTGTCACCTCTATTGATTCTCTAGGATGGCCGGAGCGCTTGATGGGGTTGACTGCTAAGGATGTGGTATGGGTTAGCGAAGAGGTATTCGGAGTTGAGGTCATACTCAAATGCGAAGGATTCCCGAATGTTCCGTTAATAGGAAGGAAAGGTTGTGTCAATTACAACCCTTCCTTATTGATCAGGCAATTTGGGTACGTACCTCAGGGAGCGCCGAAGCCCGAGGAGATACAGGAATCTCTGTATTTCACCGGGGCAATAGGGAAAGAGATGCTGACCAAGCTTGAGAAGGCATGGAAAAACTTGCACAAGAGAGGGAAACCTTCAGGTAGCAGAGGGGATACTCGAGTTCCTGGCCCATATGCGGAATGGATTCGTGAGCGAGCTGTGAAATTCCTTATGCCTTATCCAGCGGTTCAGCCATTGCATCCTTCTCCGGTAGAGGAGCCTACCACAGTGGATATACAGGTATTCAAGCAGCTGATGGCGGAGAAAGACGAGCTAGCAAAGGCTAAAGAGGCTTTAGAGCAGGAGAATGCCCGGCTTCGTCATGAAAAGATTGAAACAGGATACTTTTCCAAGCAACAGGCTGAAACTCTGAAACATCTGAAGACTACGCTATTGGAATTGACTGAAACCAAGAAGCGTCTGGAGTTAGATGTCGACTCAGTTAGCAGTGTACTGGCTACTAAGAAGCAAGAGCTGGAAAGGGCCTACACGAAGCTAGCTAAGTTCAGAGAACACTGGGATCTCACTATGACCAAGCACAGAGAGCGGGAAGAAGAGCTGAAGACACAGGTTGCTCAGTTAGAAGAACAGGTCAAAGCGAAGACTGAAGAGCTTGAAGAGGAAGCATGCCGCCGATACGAGGCCGAGCGCAAACTGACAGATGCCATGAAGAATTTGGAAGATTTCCAGCACAGAGCAGATGCCAAGAGACCCAAACCTGGGGATGGTGCTCAGGATAAGGCGTGGGAAGACTTTGTCAGAGACATCCAGGGGACGGTCAGGAAGAGGGATCAGCTGATAGAAGGTTTGATTTATCAACCAGATCACGCAGAGACGAAAAAGATGGTCGAAGACTTCCGCAACCGTACCCGTACTTGATTTCTCTCTTGTATTCTGTATGTTGAGATCACCACCAGGCATGTTGGCTGGGATCCTCCTTATCATATCAGCTGTATGAAGCATAGTTATGTAACCTCTTGACAAGACTGTTATTTCTAATGAATAGATGAGGGTTTTTCTAAATATTGTCTTTATGGTTTATCTCGTCTTGCTACCACTGACACTGGAATTGGAGGGGAAATATCTCCAATGCACACATGCACGTTAGCATTTTTGTATTTTTGTTTGCATAAATCACATTGCATAGCATTACTCTAGCAGGTCAGAGCACTTATCCAGCCTTTGTTTTCACCAGAGAGTGATTCTCGGGGGATGGTTTGAGGCAAAAGTGGAGTGTTGAAGACGACCAAGGGGCTGAAGCATATTTGAGCAGAATCAAGCAGCATAGTCGGTTACAGGTAATTGGTAGTTATGGCTGAAGGCAATTTCCAGGCTCCTAACACCTTGGCAAGGTTTACCATGGCGTCCAACCATCCGCATGATTCTGTGGAAAACTTTCCAAACAACCTTGCTGCAGACCAAGTTGTACAGCCTACTGTCCAGAACCAAGATCGACATGAGCAGTTTGTTGCCCGAAATGGACGTTATCCTCCTGTTAACAATCAAGGTGTTGCTTTCCCTGTGATGAATTACCGGAGAGATATTCCAATGGCCGGGATAGTAGATCCAAGAACTCTTGAAAACGATAGAAGATTCCGAGCATTGGAAGAAGGTATAAAAGCCTTAGAAGCGAAAGATGTCGTCAACCTGGATGCTGTAGCCATGTGTTTGGTTCCTGACCTGGTGTTGCCTTACAAGTTCAAAGTGCCGGAATTTGAAAAATACACGGGAGATAGCTGTCCAAAGCTGCATTTGATGATGTTCTGTCGAAGGATGACTTCGTTTGTGCGAAATGACCAACTAATGATCCATTGCTTTCAGTATAGCCTGACTGGGGCATCCTTGAGGTGGTATGTGCAGTTAGAGAGTAATCAGATCCGATCATGGGTGGATTTAGCCAGAGCTTTCATGAAGCAGTACGATTACAACCTGGATTTGACTCCTAGTCTCGTAGATCTGCAAGAATTATCTCAGGCGGAGAATGAATCGTTCAGAGGGTATTTGCGAAGATGGAAAGAATTAGCCGCTAGTGTTCAACCACCGCTTCCGGAAAGGGAACTGGTTGACATCTTCTTGGGTACTCTGAAAGGCCATTATTTTGACAAATTGTTCAGTTGCACAAACTTTGTGGGCCTGATGAGACTGGGAGAGCTTGTTGAGAGAGGACTCAGGAGTGGAAAGTTTCGAGATGTTCCTTACGTCCCAGTTGATAAGATTGAGTCAGTTGTCAGTTCTCAAGAAGAGTGGGAAGGAGATGACGCCACCTCAGAATCTCTAGCATCTCAGGATCAGTTTTCAGACACTTCAAGTCAACGATCATCCTATCGTCGATCGCGTCAGCACGCCCCACGAAGACCAAGGAAACCTGAAAGGCAGTTTACTCAGCTACCGGTGTCGTACAGTCAGTTGTTGCCAGATCTGGTCAAAAGTGGATTGATAGTGCCGAAAGAGACTAAGCCGGTGATTCCACCGTATCCTCCAGGTTTTGATGTCAGCGCCCGCTGTGAGTACCATGTTGGGGCACAGGGGCATTCAACAAATGATTGTAAGGTGCTTAGAAGCCAGATTCAGGATTTGTTAGACTCTAACCGGATTTGCATCACGCCTCAGGGTTTTGTTCAGATTAATGATTTTCCATCATCCAGTTGTGTGGGTTCATCAGTTAATGTCATGGAAGACTCCACAGGAAGTGTGTGCTCTGAAGATTGTCAATCAGAGAGTTCAGTTGTGTGGGAGAAGTTTCTAGAGGTTTTTGCGCCGGGTGTCGCATCTGTTTTCTCTGCTTAATCCGTTTAGCTTTTGTGCACTAGTGTCTGCCGACCACCACCAGGATTGTTGGCTGGGGTCATTGTATTCATACTCATTTGTGCTTACGTGCTGCTTTTGTTGGTTATACATGTGTGGGAGATGTTTGTCTGTGTGCTGATAGCTTGAGTTTCTCTTTGTCTCATTATGAATATGTGTTTGCTTTCTGCGTTGCATTATTGTTTAAACAGGTACATCAGAACCGTGGGTCTCATTTCCTCATCTCCAGTTTGTTGCAGGAATTCCTTCAGAGGTATGGAACAGAATCAGTTTGAATTGATTGAAGTCCGAAGCCAGCTGGGGCAGATGATGAGAGACATGCAAGAGATGCGTCTGGAGCAGAAGATTCTCAAAGAGGAGAACAGTCAGCTGAAGACCCAAGTAAGCTTGATCATGGAGGTTGTCAAGAATGTGCTTAGGAAAGAGGACGATCAGCTATTTGAAGCCGCAATGAAGAAGCTCGTGCCACCTGTGCATGTGGAACCTGAGCAGCAGCAACAGAAGATGCATCCGGCTCCACGGAGGATCCAGGAAGGGAAGCCAAAGAGGATATTTGAGGCGCCGCCTATGACATATGCTGAGCTCTTGCAGACGTTATTGAGGTTTAATCTGGTTAAAAAGAGAACGTTGGATCCACCCACAGGAGCGCTTCCTCACGGGTACAATGCCAGTAAGCAATGTGAGTTTCATTCTAGGGCATTCGGACACGACATCGAGGGTTGTCATGCTTTTAAGCACAATGTTCAAGACCTGATTGACTCGCACGATATTGAATTCACGCCGAGCGGCGTAGCTGTGCATATTGCTCCTGTCTCAGTCGATGCTAAGATGACAGATGTTTCTAAAGCTGCAGTGGGTCAGAAGCGTATCCTGGACTCTATGGTGTCAGAATCTCCAGGCCCACAATTGTTGCCTATTCCTGGGGCAGATCTGAGAAAGAAAATGGCTAAGCATAAGGAGGGCGTTAATCAATACATTGAAGGTCAAGAAACCGATGTTGCATTTGATACGAAAGGTGTTCAAGAGTCAACCCGATACCAGCAGCAGCAGCCTCAGCAGCAGAATAATCAGGGGTACAAAAGATATCAGAATCGGGCTCCTCTGGCAAGCCGTCATCTTGATACTCCACCTATGCCATATGCACAGCTTCTGCATACGTTGCTTCAGCTCCAATTGGTTCATAAGAGGACAATGGCTCCCTTAACAGGGGCACCACCACCGGGGTATGATGCCAATGCTACTTGTGAGTTCCATACTGGGGCACCATGCCATACGATTGAGAATTGTAAAGCTTTTAAGCACAAAGTGCAGGATCTACTTGATAGTGCAGCAATCAGCTTCGGGCAGGAAGGTCCCAAAATCATCTGAATGGAGGAGGAAAAGGCTCTATAATTTGGTTGAGTCGTTGAAAGCAGATCAGGACAGCATCGAATTGTCTCTAATAACTGACTGTGAAGATAGCTGGTTCAGCAGCAGGACAGATATGAAAGCCCGGTTCTCGGAAGCTAGCATATTTTCTTTGTTTTAGTTTGTCATTTCTTTACATTTGTAGTTGCTTTCCTGTTTGAATTTGTAATCTTGTTTGTAAAACCTGTTGTTTTCATTCAATTGATGATAATGAAATAAATATGCATGTTTTGATTAAATCCATTCGTGTTCACTAACTGTTTTTACAAATGTCCAACGCTTGGTTAAGAAGAATTTGGGGAGGATGACGAAAATGACCGACATGGAACTGCCGATATTGTATGCTTTTGAAATAAAACCTGCTGATGATGTACAGGCATTGTTTCAAATCCCTAAACACCGGAGATATAAGGAAGATAATCCCTTGTCAACCCCTTTGAGCCTTGTAGTAGGAGTTCTTTCTGCAAACGAAAAACCCTCAATCTTAACCTGGGGCCGGGTAGGTGTTAGCTAATTTGACCGAGCGTCCAAATTGCAAAAGGAGTGTCCGTTCGGGGATCAATCACGTCCCTAGAGGTCGTGCCTAAAAGACCACAATGGTTCAATCAAGAGTGGGACAGCCACATCATTTCCCAAAGAGTCAGACAACCAGTGTCACACGACTTGTTCGAAAGAAAAAAACGAAGAAAAAAAAAGAGAAGAATCAAAAGCCCGCTAAGTCAAGAAAACTTCAAAACAAATGACTTAGGCAAAAATGAGGGCATCCCGCTGGACTTAAAAAATCAAAAGAAACTCAAAAGGAGTCCGTCCAGGCAAAAGTTAGGGATATGAAAAGAAAAAGAAGAAAAGGATCAAAAGAAAAATCCTCTAATGAAATGCGAGTCGTGTGACCTCAAGTGTCAAGGATGAAAGAGTGAGTGGCTGTCACTCCCAACGATCATAGTTTCTCGAACTATCACTCCTATCTTTCAACCTCTGAGAGGTGCGCGCTAAGGTCGAATTAGCTGAACGTAGGATGGGAGAACATCACGAAGAATGGGTGGGTCGAAATGAATTTTGAGCCTATATCTTTCCTTGTTAACCGCGAACCTGACCACGTTACAACCTTCAAAAGTCCTAATTGAAGCAGGTTGTTTCGAAAGCATACTTCGGTAAAGGTCGCGTCGATTCTGACTCCTAAAAAGGTTCCTCTTACCATGTTGATACTAATGTTGATAAATGTTTTGTGCATTATTTGCCATGAACTGTTTTTCCTTTTCCCAGTGAACAGATTGGATGTCAAAGCTGTCATATGTGTTGCATTAATGCATCTTTTACGCAGAACAACTTGTTTTACTTGCGAGTAAGCGCTTGACAGCAGAAAAGCTTCCTACGGTGGAAAGTATGATCAGGATAGAATGCAGAGCACCCGAATGTTCCGAGAGCAGGGGCAAGCTATTATCGTAATCCCTAGTCAGGGCAGCCTTTCGAAGACAATTATCCTGGGGCAATCAGGTTGAGATTCAGGCAAATACGGCGTAGTCAGGGGCACTACTCTGAATCAGATAATCAGGAGCAAGGTCATTGCAGTCAGGAGCAGACCATCTTAAGCGCGCAAAGGTTGTTCGAGAAGCATTTGAGGTGAAGTATCTCTCGGAAGTTCAGAACGCCGGGGCATGTCATATCAGGCCATCAGGGCTCAGATTTTCAGATTTCCTTTCGAGGACTATCCCCCGCAGAGGCCCCGCAGGCTGGAGCGTATCAAAGGCAAAAGGATTGGTCTTCTCCGTATCAGCAGGGCCATTCAGAGTTATTCGAGCAGATGCAGTCGATTTTCGAGAGCGAGATGAATGCGGGAAGTCGTGTTACTATCCCTTGACTCTTCACTAGGAGACTGTGTATTCAGGCAGAGTGTTTTCCAGCGTCAGTTGTACCTGACCCATCACAGATAGCCTAAGAGTTCAAATCCATGTTGGCAATCACTGTGAGGCCCGCCCGTGTTGGCGCATCAGTTTCCAAATCCAATTTTCGGCAATACGCGGGAAGACTCCCTCTATTTTCTCCAGCAGAGTCCAATTTTTCATTGGTACGGGTCAGCTATCCCCAGAGAAGTCCAATCACACTTGGCGCATCTGCTATTTCACAGTGGAGTCATATTCCTCAGCAGAGTATTACTTCGTCGAGGTGTTCGGTTAAGTTCCCAATATCCCCCAGTGGAGTTGATTTCACTCTCCCAGCATTTATTTTGCTGGGACGATCCTGTGATATCCGGGTTATCCCCAGCGGAGTTGGCTTCGTCTTCAGCATTTATTTTGCTGAAGTGGTTTTCTGTACCCAGCTTTCTCCGGCAGCTCGAGCCTGCATTAGCATATTGCGTGCATCATCATACTTGCATGTCATTGTCAAAATACGTAGCATTTCCATCCTGAATGGAGCATTACGCCAAAGAAAGATTAAAGCATAGGCATATGCATACGAAGCATAAGTCAGGTTTTCTACCAGCCTCACATGGCGCGTGAATTACTCTGTGATCAGTTCAGGGGCAGTTATCCAGCGGCAGTGTTCAGACAGTTCAGCAGATTATTTGTATCAGATCATACAATAGTTGTGCTTTGATCAATCAGTCATCTGGCATCGGCAGACTTTTCTTCCCGTCGATTCATATTGACGATGTGTTCCTCCAATAAGTGGATTTCTCCGTCTATCATTAGACGTCTCGAGTACGAATGTGGTTTTCTTTCCGTCTATCCTTAGACGATGTGAAGTTGCGGGTGATCGCAGTAGGGTTTCAAGAAGGGGTTTCCCCAGGATATGGTTTTCTTCCCGTCTATCAGTAGACGATGTGAAGTTTCGGGCGATTTTCAGTGGAGTTCAAGACGGGGTTTCTCTAGCGAGTGGCTTTTCTTTCCGTCTATCAGTAGACGATGTGAAGTTTCAGGTCATTGTTCAGCGGGTTTCTTATTGTCGGATCACACAGACGGGGTGTTTCCCCAGCTAGTCTTCTCCGACTATCTTTGCTTGTTGAAGGGTTTCAAAACGATATTACGGATAGTGGTTTTCTTTCTGTTTATTGGATGAGATGATGTTTCAAGAGGGACTTTTCTGACTGTCAATCCTTATTGATGTCGAGGCTCTTCGAAGAATGTTCAGTTTCGTGATTGTCGATTCTTATTGACGACATGGTTCTTTAAAGGTGGTTTTCTTCCCGTCGGTCCATACTGATGATGTGGCCCCTTCAAGGATATTGTTCTTTCCATCAATTCCCGTAGACAGAAGGATTCTGAAATTCAAGGGCTGGTGTTGAATTGTGTTATGGTGTCTCGCCGTCTACCCTTAGACGATGTGAGTATGGAGTTTATTTCTTCCCGTCTATCCTTAGACGATGTGAATAATGATTTGTTTCATCAATCAGGATGATCCCGTCTACCCCTAGACGATGTGAGTATGGAGATTATTTCTTCCCGTCTATCCTTAGACGATGTGAATATTGATTTGTTTCATCAATCAGGATGATCCCGTATACCCCTAGACGATGTGAGTATGGAGATTATTTCTTCCCGTCTATCCTTAGACGATGTGAATATTGATTTGTTTCATCAATCAGGATGATCCCGTCTACCCCTAGACGATGTGAGTATGGAGTTTATTTCTTCCCGTCTATCCTTAGACGATGTGAATAATGATTTGTTTCATCAATCAGGATGATCCCGTCTACCCCTAGACGATGTGAGTATGGAGATTATTTCTTCCCGTCTATCCTTAGACGATGTGAATATTGATTTGTTTCATCAATCAGGATGATCCCGTCTACCCCTAGACGATGTGAGTATGGAGATTATTTCTTCCCGTCTATCCTTAGACGATGTGAATATTGATTTGTTTCATCAATCAGGATGATCCCGTCTACCCCTAGACGATGTGAGTATGGAGATTATTTCTTCCCGTCTATCCTTAGACGATGTGAATATTGATTTGTTTCATCAATCAGGATGATTCCGTCTACTCTTAGACGATGTGAATATGGAGATTAATGGTGTCTTTCCGTCTATCCTTAGACGATGTGAGTATTCGATCAAGGTGTCTTTCCGTCTATCCTTAGACGAAGTGAGTATGGAGATTATTTCTTCCCGTCTATCCTTAGACGATGTGGATATTGATTTGTTTCATCAATCAGGATGATTCCGTCTACCCTTAGACAATGTGAATATGGAGATTAATGGTGTCTTTCCGTCTATCATTAGACGAGGTGAGTATTCAATCAGGGTGTCTTCCCGTCCATCTTTGGACGATGTGAGTATATTTCTCTTCCGGCCTATCAGTAGGCAACGTGAAAGGATCAGGTGTTTTGTTGCAACCCTCAGGGTTTTGTTATATGGGGTATCACAAGTAATGGGTATTCAAATCAGGAGTTCTTCATCAGATGATTGATCAGTTTGGTGCCGTAATGACTGGGCTCGGTTCTGGACTTTATTCCCCAAGCAGTTTGCAGTATATTCTCGCAGTTGGCAAATTTTCGGGTTTTATTTGTATTCAACTGTCCCGTACCTCTGAATGTTTGAAGGCTGAGCGCTCTTCAAACCCTTCAGGTCCAAGTCGCTTGAATAGGGGCAGCTGTTGCACCCTAAAATTTGACCAACCGATTCTCCTATCTGACTTGTGGTTTAAATTCATATTCGCAAATCAGACGCATGATATTTGTGCACAGACAGAGGATATCAGAGTCACAGCTTGATTTTCGTCTATCAGATATGGCAGATCCAGTCTAGATCATCAAGGTTTTATTTTCGGGAAATTGTGCGCTCCTCGGTGATTTTTAGCTTGCATAGTGATTTTGGGAATATTCTGATGCCCGGGATTCTCTGTTCGATTCGATCTGGTCTCGTGCACTCTTTTATAGGGGTCATTTGCATTTGTCTGCATTTTTAGGGTTTTAATAGACTTTTGTGGATTTTTAAATGGGCTTTATAGATTTTTCTGGAATTTAAATAGGGTTTTTGTATTTTTTTTATAGTTTAAATAGATTTTTAGAATTTTATATAGGTTTTTAAATAGATTTAATAGTTTTTAATCATTTTTTAGAATATAAAAGAATTTAGATAGTTTTAATTTTTTTAGGATAATATAGAATTTTATAGATTTTTAATAGCTTTTAATTCATTTTTAGGATTTAATAGTTTTTTTTATAGCTTTAAATAGTTTAATAGTTTTAATCTTTTTAATATAGATTTTTTCTAGAATATTAAGTAAATAGTTTTTTAGATATAATGTTTTAGAATAATAGTATAGAATTTAATAGTCTTTTGTTATAGAAATAAATAGGTTTTTCTTTTATTCTCTTTTATAGAATTTAAATAAATAGAATAGTTTTATTAGAGATTTATTAGGGGGTTTATTAGATTTTTTAGAGTATTATTGGTTTAAATAGAGTTAATTAGAGTTTTAATCATTTTTAGAGTTGATTAGGGTAATTAGCTAATTAGGTGTTAATTGATTTTAATTAGATATAATTAGGTTTAATTATTTTTTTTTATTATTATTCAGTTTTTGTACAGGTTTTGTCCAGATTTTCGTGGGCCAAGAAATCATTGTTTGAAGGCCCAAAGTCAAGTCCAGTCTTTTTTGGCAGTTTTTTGTCCAGAGTCAAGGAGTGACACTTGTCACTATAAGAAGCTCTCCACGTTACGCGTTCTGGGGCCCCCACCACATCAACTCAGAAACTCTCCTGCTCACGCCACGTCCCCCTCCAGCTGGCCACCACTTTCTCTCTCTCTCTGTGCATGCAAGCCACGCGTTGCACCTGCAAGCCTACCCTTCACCACCTGTCATCACCACACGCGTCACCGGAGACGCCCTTGACCGGCATGCAAAGCCGGTGACCACCACACCGCCGGTCACCCCAACGTCTTCCGGCCACCGTCTTCTTCGCCGGAAACCCCAAATACCCAGAAATCTCCAGAAATCCATTCTTCCCCTCCGATCGTCTCCGATCCCTTCCGTTCGCCTTCATCCACTACCTCGCCGGAGAACTCGGCCACGTCGCCGGAAACTTCAAAGGATTCTCCAGGTCCTTCATCAAAGTTTTCCAGAAACCACCCAAAACCTGCGTCATTCTTCAGCGAAAACCCAGAAATCGTTCAAGCACCTTCGTTCTTCATTGTTTCCCAGGAGCAATCTCCTTCAGTTTCCCAGATTCGCTCGATCTTCTCAGGATCAAGAAGGTTTTGTTGTCTTCGTGTTCTTCATCAAGAACTCCATCAACCTTGTAGATCTTTCATCTAGATCTTTCCTTCAAGATTCTCCAGGATTGCTTCAAGTCCTTCAACGAACTTCCTCCAGAACATTCCAGGTCCTTTCGCTTCATCTTCATACGCGTTCGTCAACCACAAATTCCCCTGCAAGCGGCTTGGATCTTCGTTGAAGGAGTTTCGTTCTCCAATACGCTCCAGTTCGCTCCAGATTCATCTCCAGGTATGCTTTCTGCAACTCGTTGCATGTTCTATAGCTTCAGATTGCATTGCTTTCACTGATCTATAGAATGGCTAGGGTTTTGAGGAATTGGTTGATGCGTAGTTTGAATGTGTAACGCTGAGATTTGTTTGAGGCTGACCTAGGATTGTTAGGGTTTGAGTGTGTTTGAGGCATAGATTGAGGGTATTGCTGAGTTCGTGTTTGATTTTGGTTGAGAGCTTGAGAGCTTTGATTAGTGGATAGATAAGTTGCAGAGAGAGGGAGGAAGATGAACGACGGCTAGGTTATGGTGAACAGTGTTTAGGGTTGGGGGAAGGTAACTAGTTTTTGTTCGTTGGTTAGGGTTAGGGTTTGGGCCAGGCCCAAGCGTGCTTGCTGAAAGAATAACCCCCTGTTTACTCATTCAAACCCCCCCCCCTGGCGTGTGAGAGACAGAATGATGTTGATTTGGGCCTTAGGCCCTAATGCTATCCACACCCCCAGTGGCGTAAGCCCAATGAAATTAACATGAAAACTGTTAACTGCACCCCCTGCGTGGTTTTTCTTCTTTCATTTTTGTGATAAATTTCTGATCCCCATGGGCCCTGCGCCCATGTGCTATGTACACCCCCCACTCAGGCCCAACTTGCAATAACAACTGGAAAGCCTTGCTGTTTAGACCCCCCCCCCCTTATTTCAATTTAGTTTTAATTTCTTTTTCATATTTTCTTGTTCTTGGAAAATTCATAATAAAATAAAAACAATTGATTTTTTAATTCTTCTTTTTCCTACCACTTTATAATAATGTCTAGAAAATTAAATAAAAATAAAAATGACACTTTATTTTTGTTTGCTATTTTTGGTATATTTTCCATTTAATTGATTTTTTTAATATTCTTTAGTGCATGCATATTGTTAGAAAATTCATAAAAATAGTAGGTTTAATCAAATAATTCCGTTCCTTTTTCTGTAGACTCGTAATTCAATGTAGAATTTTATAGTGCAAAAACATTAGCTTAATCATGCATTTTCATTTTAATTGCTTTTTTTTGTATTGGTATTGATATGGAATAATTGGTTTGTGGATATGTCTGTTTTGTTGATTTTGATTCTTTCATCTGGTATTGAGTTTTGCTCTGATTTTTCAGCATGTTGTCATAGAGCCATGTAGGTTTCCCATAGATTTTTGATAGATTTTTGTAGGATGTTCTGATATGTTTTGTCTGAGCTTGAGAATAGGAGAAGTCTTGATGACTTCTGACTTTGAAGTTCAACTGTGGTTGAACTTCAGAGATAGTTTCTTGTGGTTTGGTGGCCTGTGGGTTCTTCTTGAAGATGGGAGCTGGTTGAAGTCCTGTCGGAGCTTGCAAGGATGCATTGGATTGAAGACCTAGTCTAGAAGCTTGTTCCCTGTTTGTGAGGTTCGAGATCCTGAAGTTTGAAGGGAGTTTATGGTACTTTCCTGAGGAAGGCACTATGAATGACTTTCATTCTTTCTTCTCACCTCTTTCTTAAGTATCCAATGATGTTGGAGCCAACTTGTGAGTTTAATTTCTCCTGAGGAGGAATGTAAACTGATCACATGTTGTTGAGCCACATGGGATACGATTCCTAAGTGGAAGCCTCCTAGTACTTTCCTGAGGAAGGTCCTATGGGTCCGTTCACTTAGCTCCTTTAGTTTATCTAGGATTTCTCAAGTATCCAATGATGTTGGAGCCAACTTGTGAGTTTAATTTCTCCTGAGGAGGAATGTAAACTGATCACAGTTGTTGAGCCACGTAGGATACGATTCCTAAGTGTCAGCCTCCTAGTACTTTCCTGAGGAAGGTCCTATGGGTCTGCTCACTTAGTTCCCTTAGTGCATATAGGCTTTCTTAAATATCCAGTGATGCCGGAGCCTTCATGTGAGTTTAATTTCTCCTGAGGAGGAATGTAAACTGATCACAGTTGTCGAGCCGCGTAGGATATAACTCCTGAGTATACACCTCCTGGTACTTTCCTGAGGAAGGCACTATGAGTTTGTCTGCTTAGCTCCCTTTCTTTGGTAAGCTTGTTCTGAAGCTTGGAGACTGGGATTGATTCCTCTTGCTTAGGGTTTTGATTCGAGTTTTGCTTAGATATTTGCTTTAGGTATTGCATAGAGTTTTGTTTAGAGATAGATTAGAAGTTTGTTTGTTAAAGGCCCTGCTCAGGGTTAGTCTCTTTGTCTTGGTTGACTTGTATGGTGTTGTGTTGCATTAGACTTAGGGGTTCATCTAGACAGTTCTGAGGTAGGTGCATCTTAGAAGTAGATTTTGTGTGCATGAGAAGTTGAGGTGGTCCTCCTTCTGCTTGTTTGTTATTGAGTGGCTTTGCTTGTTGGTATTTGGTAGAGCTGAGCTCCCTTACCTTTGTGGTTTGCGGCCTTTGTGCCTTGTTTGTTTAGTTGTTGCATTCATGCATATTTTTCGTTATTTCTTTACTCTGCAGTTAATTCCTGTTTTGCTGTTTACTCCTGTTGCCATGATCCCCTAGGAGCTCTGACTTCTCCGTTGTGGAGTCATTATGATAGACATTAGGATGTTCAACCAGGCGTGATAGCAGTAGGTAGATTCCCCTTTTTCAGCTATAGTTTTAGGGTATCTTTTCCCTTTCCTTTCAGTAGGAGCTTTTGAGTAGCTTGATCCGTAGTTAGCCGAACTACAGCTGCTCTGATTCTTCGCACCAGACGAAGATATGTAGGCATAGAATGCGATATCCTAGCGAGCACACTAACGACTAACCTTTGTTCTCTCGCGGCTGTGCGATCGAGACTTTCCCGCTGACGACTAATTGTTATCCCTTTCTTTTGCCCGAGTGCATTTGAGACCAGATCGTAGTTGTAGGTTCCCGAGCCTTAGAGACCAGTTTGTTTTCTCACTGCTGTGTGAGAGCCCCCTGATTAGCCGTAGTTAGTCGAACTACGTTTGCTCTGATTTTCCATGCTGTGTGGAAGTACGTAGGCACAGGACGCGATATCCTGGCGAGCAACCTTTTCCCCGTTTAGACGTAGGTAGTCGAACTACGTTGACTCTGACTTTCCCATTGCACGAGGGAGTACGTAGGCCCAGAACACCGTATGTTCTGTCGAGTCCTGTCCTTTTCTTTTTCTTTTCAGACTAGCCATTAGCGTAGATAGATAAACACACCCTTTTCCTTGTAAACACCAAGCGTGGATCCCATCGAGTATGATGGACGTGAGGGGTGCTAATACCTTCCCCTTGCGTAACCGACTCCTGAATCCAGGTTTTGGTTGCGATGACCATACCTTTTTCCCGTCTTTGCGAGGTTTACTTCGAGCGTTTCCTTTCCCGCTCTGAGGGATAAATAACGCACGGTGGCGACTCTCCTGTCAAGCCGGCGCCGATTTTCGCAGTAGCGACACCTCCTCATTCCCAAAGCACACCACCAAACGAGCAGGCCTCTATATTTTCTTATGACCGTGGTCGTGGGGAGAATACACCCCGCCAGTCTATAGTCCTGGATTAGGCCGTGGTGGTAGCTCTTTGAATAGCACATATACTGGAACTGCATTCGACAAAGTCGAAAGTGAACATGAAGAACCTTTCAGATATAACAGGACAAAATTGCTTGATATATTTAGAGTGACTAATATGGGTGGAAACAGAAATCTTGTTGATGATTTTGTGCAGGTTCCAAGTCTTACACATGATGAATCATTGGAGCCTCTTGCTCTTACTACACCAAATTCTGAGGAACGGACTATCTTAAATGGCATTGGAAAAGAGGAAACAATAAAGACCTTCAGTTCGCACACAATCACCAACAACACAACAAGTTCCGCAATAACAACCTACAACAATGGAAATCAAATTTCGTCGTGGTTTTGGATTTGTTAGGAACACGTTTGTGAGATGATAACTGGTTTGAGCTGAATATTTGTGAGGACAATCTTATTCCAATGCAGTAACATAACAACGGTTAAAGTCGTATTTCTAACTTAACCATGTTTTCTTAGTTTTTGAATTCTGTGAGTTCTGTTGGGTTTGCTATCCCTTACTGTGCAGGTTGGAAGTTGATTCAAGACTTGGCTCTGATTTGGTTTTGACGTGACACCCTCAAAATCCATCTGTTGGAGCATATTTACATCTACAAGTGATAATGCCAAGTTAGCTCTTTAGCAACCACATCTGCAATAACAACCACAAGCATCATCGCGACAACATAAGAGAATGGTGTGCCTTCCGGTTCTTCACTATTTCACAGCAACATCGGTAATGATTTCGTCTTGGTTTGATTCAGCAGCAATAAGGATTCTACACTCACAGCGCACGCATTAGTTGACTGCAACAACAATTTCAAACGCACCTTCAGCTCAACTTTATTTTCGTGAATTTTGTTTTTATTGATTCTGTTCTCATTTATTATTATTTCTCTAAAAGCTGTTATCCTATTTGGGCTGGCTGTTGGTTTTATGCAGGTTGCGACATTTGCCAAGTTTCGTCACACGTCGACTACACAACCGTAACTGGATTCTCGTAACTTGCAGCTGCCGCCATTCACCGACAACGCCACACCTCAGTTTGCAGCAGCGGCAAAACAATAGTCTCAGTTCAGACGACTCCAAAAGCGGTAATGTGATAACGATGTGAGCTAAATGACACCGTTTGAGCACCAAATGTCAGCTAGCAGCATTGCATTCATGAGTCGACAATAGCTCAACATCAACAACCGCTTGGTTGCCGATGCGGGATTACCACAACAATAACCTGAGCTTCAGACAACGGCAAACTATGCACTAGCAGAAAAAGAACATCAACTACAGTTGCGACACTGTCGAAAGATAATCACGAACGAGAATGAAAGGGAAGATGAGGAACGGTTATCAGCGCAGCAACAACAACAGCTCCAACAGACAACCACTTAAATGGTGTTTTTGATTCAATTCTGTTTTATAGTTTTCGCGTTTACTAGGTTTATTTTGCCTGTTGTTTCCGTTAAATTTTGTGCAGGTCATGAATCCCATTCCCGGTTTACGTCTAAATATAAACGCTGTTAAGTTCAAATACGAGAGTTCGACAATAGCTACATCACGGGTCAGCCGCATCCTCAACGGCGTTAACCGAAGCATCATGAACGTATTGACAACAAGATCTATGACAGTTCCAAGATGGGCCAAATATCGTCCTGGCGGCAAGCTCCCCTGTTCCCAACCAAAACAGCTCCGCACAAACTGTACGTCGTCGCGGCTCTAAACAAAAATAGTTCAAGGCACCAATTCACCAAAGCCTGTCACAACAACTTGACATTGTTCTTAGTGTTTTCGGTTTGATTTCGGTTGAGGATTACGGTATCATGTATCCTTCACATATTGTCTGGTGTTGTGATTAGAGGTTAGCTAATGTTTGGTTTTGTTGTGCGGCAAATATGTTGAGACAGTACAGATCGGTATGATGGTGTGGGATGTCGGATATTACTTTGCATTGGTTCGGTAATTATTTGTCTTTTGGATTCCTTTGGTTTGCTGCTGTGTTTTGTTTAAACATCACTTTGAATAGATATTATTTTGAAATATTTGTTGGTTTAGTTTTGTATGGGGCATTTCGTTATGATGAGATCGCAATATACTAGATTTTTTTTTTCAAATATTATAGCAGTACTTTGATTGCAGGATTTGATAGGATGTGCTACTGTATCATGGGAATGAAAGGCATTGAGTTTTCTTTTAATGTTGCAATTTTATTTTCCTTGTTAACGTTGCGTTCTTTCACCGCCAATTTCTATGATCAGGTTTGACTATAGGTTGCAATATAGGATTGGTATATGGTAATAATTATTGTTGGAAGCAACGATTAACACATGTGTGGCTGTTATCATGTATTCCTCTTTCGCTTCCGCAAATTGTACTTCTTATGCTGATTTGTCATGGTTTATTAATGTTTGTTTGTTTTGAAAAATGTTTTCTAGAGTTATATATATACCAATATTCCGAGAGAAAATGACAAGTTGGTGTTGATCAATAAACTAGTTTTTTTTCTCTCTTATTGAGGATGTACTGCCAGTTGAGAGGTGGAGTAATGCAGATTGTGGAATAAGTCTTCCATAGGAAGAAACCAATGTTGTCTTCCATAGGAAGAAACCAATGTTATTTACATGAGCAGGACATCATTGACAGCGCGATGGTTCTTTTTTGGAGAAAATTTTCGAGAGAGAAAATTTTCAAGTCAAAGGTTTAACTTTAGTCCCCATAATATGTAATAATTTTATTTATGCTTTAAACCCTTTTTAAAATAAACTCTCGATTAGTCGAGTCATTTTCTACCCTTGTAAGTCGAGTGCTTTTAAAGCCTCGCCATCAACCTTTGGTCACAGACACAACATTTTAAAGCTTAATCCTGGGCTTCCTTACAGTGATACCTATTTGATCAATTATTTCTAGTTGGTCACTTAGAAGACTAGCCCACTTTGCTAGTATACACGTTAAAACTCTAATTTCAAATCTCAACTCGCATTGAGTATTTTTCTTTAAAACAAATTAAAATACTTAATAATTACTCAAAATACAATTTCATTAAAAGATGAAAAAGGGAGAGTTCCAAGTCTTTGGTTCTCTCTCCCAATTGTTTGGGTCCGAGAAGTCTTTCTTAAGCTCGAACAATTGTTTTCTAAAAACCATAAACAAATTCAAATATATTTTCTTAAATACATAGATGAAAAAGAGAGATCTCTAAGTCTTTGGTTCACTCTCCCGATTATTTAAAATCTGAGAAGTCTTTCTTGAGCTTTGAATAATCGTCATCCGATTAATACACTCTAATATTATTAAACATCTTTCATAATATTAGATGAGAAAAGGAGAGAGTTCCAAGTCTTTGGTTCACTCTTCTGATTATTTGAGGTCCGAGAAGTCTTTCTTAAGCTTCGAGTAATCCTCATCTGTTAAAATATTTTAACCACATGCTATCTTTCGAGTGCCATTCAAACAATTCCTTTTGCGATGAAAAAGAAAGTGTTCCAAGTCTTTGGTTCGCTTTCCCGATTACTTGGGTCCGAGAAGTCTTTCTCAAGCTTCGAGTAATCGTCATCCGATTCACTCACTCGTATCCAATTCCATTAACACTTAGATGAAAAAGAGAGAGCTCCAAGTCTTTGGTTCACTCTCCCGATTACTTAGGGACCGAGGAGTCTTTCTCAAGCTTCAAGTAATCGTCGTCCGATTAACCCACTCGAACCACATTCTATCCTTTCGCATTTGAGGTTGAAAAAGAGAGAGCTCCAAATCTTTGGTTCACTCTCCTGATTACTTGGGTCCGAGAAGTCTTTCTTAAGCTTCAGGTAATCGTCACCTCTAGCTAAACTTTTAATACATCTAACCAATCTTTTTCTCGCCCCGTGCAACCAATACCTTATAACCCATTGAAATCTATCCTCTTTTCCAAACCAAAATACTTAACCAATCAAACTCTACTCGCCCTCGTGCGATCCACAACTCATACACCTTTTTCAAAGAGCATTGTTTAGTTCCTTCTTCTGCGCATAACAAACTCGAGCTTCAACCTCCCCTAGTGAGCAGACAAGCCAACGTTTAGCAGTTAGAATGCGACCTAAACTCTCATTCGAATCTCATACAACTCTTCTCAAGGAACATTTTTTAGTCCTTTCTTCCGCGCATATGAACTCGTGCTTCAGCCTCCCCTAGCGAGCAGACGAGCCAACGTTTAGCAGTTAGAATGCGACCTAAACTCTCGTTCATTCCAAACACAAACCTTTTAGCAAACCGTAAGCCGAACTACGGCTGCTCTGATCTCTCATATCTGTTGAGAGTATGTAGGCATAGGATTGTGATAATCCTAGCGAGCACAATTCCCAAACCTTTACCCGTAGTCCCACGAACTACGAATGCTCTGATTTTCCACTTCTTACAAGTGAAGATACGTAGGCACAAGGGCCTCAATCCTTGGCGAGCACCCTATCTTAATAATCACCCTCTTTTCCTATTAGCAAGCAAATCCCTTTAGAAGATACACAAACGTAGTTAATTTTCTCTCGCGAATCGAATCAAGAGGTTCCCGTTGAGTACAACGGACGTAGAGGGTGCTAGTACCTTCCCTCTATGGAATCGACTCCCGAACCTAGAATATTGGTTGCGATGACCATGTTCTTATCCTTAAAGGTTTTATCGATATTTTCCTATTCCATCCTTGGAATGAATAAAGTTCGGTGGCGACTCTGTTTCGAACAGTATTTTCCGCGTCCATCGCGAGGATCGTATTTTTCGAGGTACGACATTACATGATTTGATTTGATATTATATTATGAATGTGCTTATCAAAAGATGTTGAAAATTTTGGAGTTTGGATCATAAGTCATAATATACATTATCTTCAATCATTACACATGCTTCTATTTTTTATTAAAGGTTTTTTGTTGTTATAAATAACAATAAATATCTATGCAGTAGGTCACATTTAGATGATAACCTGCTTATTTGTGATTCGTTTGGAAGGGGATTCTACCACTATCCAAGGTTCTGCATAACTTCTACGCTATGATGATACAAATGCATTAATTGATAATTCATGATTTTCTAAGTTTTAATTGGAACAAATCTGTTTGTTGTATGCAATTTCAATTTACGAGGAAACTGTTGGGTTGACGGTTAATGATCTGGTGTTACGTACACACAAGGTTGGATTCTATATTCATTTTTCTCTTATTTTGATTGTGTTTGCTATTGCGTGATTTGATTTGATATTAGATTGTGAATGTGCTTATCAAAAGATGTTGAAAATTTTGGATTTTGGATCATAAGTCATAATATACATTATCTTCAATCATTACACATGCTTCTATTTTTTATTAAAGGTTTTTGGTTGTTGTAAATAACAATAAATATTTATGCAGTAGGTCACATTTAGATGATAACCTGCTTATTTATGATTCATTTGCAGATTAATACTTGCAATTCATTCTATTGTGATCAATTTACTCCTACTTCTCCAAACAGGCCCAAAATTTGGACTGAGAATTGGCTTGGATGGTATGTTGAATTCAATCTAAACCCTTTCTCACAACAGTCCATTATTCATATTTTGTGTGAAAATGATCATTTCTCCTTGTAATAATGTATCTATCATGGTTCATGGGAGTATTTATAGTGAATGTATTCTGATAATTCTCTTATTTGTTGGACATAACTCAAAAATACTCTTCAGTCTTCACCCATTTTTCCCCGGAAGTAACGTCACCTACGACAACCGCTCTCTCATCATTGATGGCCAACGCAAGCTTCTTATCTCTGCCGCCATTAATTACCCTAGAAAACTCTTGTGCTCCCTCTTTCCCTCACCTTCTCCCTCTTTCCAATTTTCTTCCTCTCTCTTTTTCCAATTTTCTTTCTCTTTCCACATAGGGCTGAAAGCCTTTTTCGAGCACTTTTTGAGATTGTTTTGAACCGTGGTTGGGCTCAATTGACTGATAAGGCTTTGAACTTGTGCAAGGCAGTGACCAAGAGGGTATGGAATGTCCAAACTCCTCTTCGTCAGTTTGAAGAACTTCTAGATTATGTATTTACCTATCTGGAAAATAAAGATTTGGCTTGGGAAAGTTACTATAAACTTTCATTACAAGATATAGGTGATTTTCTTTGTGGAACACATATTAGGAAGATGGTTCATACAACAATTCATCAATTTCCAAAGTTGAGGCTTGTTGCACATGTGCAGCCCATCACTCACTCAGATTTGGGGTTAAGCTCACAATAACTCCTGCATTTGAATGGGATGATGAAAAACATGGTCTTGTATCTGATGTTAACTTGTACCTGCCTTGATTTTGTCATTAATTAATATATTAATTAGTTCCTCTGCTGATATGCTTGTTAAATCAACAGGTGCCTATAGTCCCCAGTCATGCAGTTTCTATTAATGATTATGTGTAAGCAGAAGAAGCTGCTGATGATTATGAGTTTGTCATCCGACAGTTAGTGAGAACCCGTGTTATCAACATGTCAGAGATTAGTGACTGCCCAAAATTTTATCTCATTCTGCTTGAACTGGGTTTTGATGGACATGTTGCATCTCTATTTCCAAATCACCCAGCACTGGATGAAAGAGAATAATGGATAACTTTTATTACTGACTCCCCTATACCCCCACCTGAGAGAATCACATTCACTTTGCCTGTTATCAATTATGTATCCAACATGGCAGTGGTCGCAGCAGGTGAAAGTAAAGCAGATGTTGTACTACTGGAAGTAAATGAGACCGGACCTGATTGGAAGTGATTGCTTCTAGCTCGGATAAAGCACATTTTTCAATTTCCTAAGTTTTTTGAGATTCAGCTGTCGAACTCTTTCTCCACTAGAAGAAAACCAATATGTTTGAATTATCAATTACATTTTTAGGGTAGCTATTTCCATTGTATTTCATGTTATATTGTCTAATATATATTTTTGGTTATAGTCATGGAAATGCTGATGGGATTGCTCTTCACGACAGTCTATTTCCACATCTGGTTAGTTTTTTAAAGCACTCAATGTATTTGATTTCTGCATCACATAAATTTATTTTTCCACTATTATATGATTCAAATGGTTATATATCATGCTAAAAAAGCAGTGTTGTTGAAATGGCCAGTATTTGTTTTCAGTATGTATTGGAAGCTGTTGAAATGGCCAGGTCATTCCTTACTTGATGAGGCCTTTGATTGCTAGTATTTATTTTCAGTATGTATTTGTTTTCCTTACTAATCATAAAACTACTTCTATCATGTCTATCTGGTGATATTTCAGCATTGTCTTGTGACACTGCCGTCTCAATTTTAGAATCCTGTGATGATTGCAAATTTTCACACTTAGCCGGCTCGGATGATTTAGGAAGAGTTTCTGATTCAGAAGTATTTTTACAGGTCAAAGCCTTTGAATCTATTTGTTCATTACAACTTTCACCCTGCAAGCCAGTGGAAACACTACAAGCTGCAGATTTCATATATATATATATATATATATATATATATATATATATATATATGCTTGGATCAGGTTTCTCTTCAATGGTTTCAATGCTAGATGAAATGTTGGAACCTTGTATATCTCTTGTATCTGGGATATTTGAGTCAAATGACTGCTCAGTGCTGTGATTGGCACTGGAAACAGTTGGAACAGAGTTTCCATTTGATGTAAAAAAATTTGGGCTGACCTTTAGATCTAAGTTATCTGGTTTCTTCTCTGAAGATGGTTGAATACCAACTGTATTAGAGGGAAAACTTGGTGATGTAATTGAAGGTCTTGTCACACAGCCATATTTTGGAGGCAAAGACTTTCCGCCTCTTAAACTCAAGCATCTCGTGCAGTGCCAATCAACCCTATTATGAATTCCTCTAATTACGGATGGTTGCAAACACTTTAAGTGAAATCCCTTTTCACAAGCATCACAGAGAAGAACAGAATCAACCTCACTGACAGTGAGCTCACATGTCTGACATGTGAAAGCCTTATTCATATAATCCCTTGACGGAGGAGTCCATGTGAGATGTTCAGGAAACTTTGGTAGTAATAATTTCTGGACAATCTTTGCAATATCAGAGTGACTAGGAATCAAAGGAGGTTGAACCATGTTCCCACCCTGCAATGGCTGGTGCATACTAGACATATTTCCAGGTCCCGTTTGAGTAATAAATGGTCTAATGCTCTGACCATTTGCTAACAGAGTCAGAGATAAAGTTAATTGGTAAATATTTGCTTTTAACTATTAATTTAATTACATAAATATTTAATATCTTTTTTCTGAATAATGGCTAGCATAATTATAAATATCTTGATTAACATGGTGCCATGATTAACATGTTTAACAAGATGCCATGATTAACATGTTCTCTTGCTTACTCAATTTATCAGTATTTAACAGTAATTAATCGTGTGGGTTTGCTAAAGCTGTCGTGCACTTTTCCATCAACAGTCCGTCTTATCCCTATCTTTATTTTAAAAACTTTTCAGCTGTTGAAGACATTTCCAAATGCAATCAAATATCACAGGAGTGAGTATTTTTAATCATATTTCTTTGCCAAATACACATGCTTAAGGAAGAAGCAATGACTTATATGTCTTTATACAACAATTGTGAGCTTCGGAAAGGTTACTCCTGAACAAAAGCAAGTTTAAATGTTTGGATTGGCAATATATTCATGGACTGATTTTTACAATTAGTTCATTGGACAAAATCAGGTTTGCACCATAATATTTCATCTTTTTTTATTTTCCTCAAATGAAGCTACATAACTGGTTTGCCATTAACATCTTTGTATTACATGACTATTTCTGCACAACTATTGGAACGACAATGAGGTTCAGAAGCACACCATTTGGCTGGTACTACAATTGTTTCTCGGTTGGTAATCGTTCAAACAAGAACCCTTCACTCCCTTTTCAATGTGATTGTAATGGTCTCAATGTCGTCTAAGTAACGAAGTACAAAATTGAGATTGAAGTTCAGCATGATGGACATGTTTGTTCCTTCATGTTTTGGGACAAAGAATGCATCCCAATTGTTGGCATTACTGCTGCCAAGTTGAGAGGCATCATGAAAGAGGTAATTATCTTTTGCATACCCTCATTAAACCTTATATGTGCACCATATTACTCATCATCTATATTTTTCCCAATTTATACTATCAGATACTTTGATGAGGGCACCATATTACTCATCATCTATATTTTTCCCAATTTATACTATCAGATACTTTGATGTGCAAAGGATTGACATTTACGTATTTCTTGTGTAGGCTGGGAAAGATCACCCTCAAATATTCCCTATCCACCTTGATTGTCTACTGAAAAAGAAGCTGGCGTTTCGTGTGAAGTATACTACCTTCTACAAACAATGCTCGATTGTCATGCTTAATAGGGATGAACACGTGTACAACATGATCAATGAATATATGAACCCAAATGAGGTAACTCATACACTCTACGTACAAATATTTATGGAAATGTTGTCATGAGTAGTTGAGTTAATGTTAATAATTTGATTTAAATATAGCACACTTCAAATGTGGCTCTCTTGGAAACTCCTGCTACAAATCCAACATCTCAAAACAAGCATAATTTGGTAACCTATTTTTATGTTATCTGGCTCTATTCATTGCTATTCTATCACACAATTACATCGATATTTCACATTTTTATTATATATCCTGTTTGAACAGAGCCCAACTACTGAGGTAACTTTGTCTGAAACAAGCTCTACAAATACACCATATAAGAGGGATGTTGTCGCCATAACATATGATGATCCATTTGCAGTCATGTATCTCACACCACAAAATTCGGCAACCAAAGCGAAACACATGATGAAGACAGAGTGATATGAATGAGTCATTTGGAATATCTTTTATGGTCATTACCTATTTATTTTGTCTATCATTTTTTTTTTTGTAATGATCCTTAACTTAGAGAACCTCTACTGTGTTTTGAGATAACATTTCCCTATGTTTTGTTATTGTTTAAGCTTTCAAAACAAAAATTTGCATTTATCCACAACTGCAACTTATGGTTTCATAATAAGAATTATACATCAACAACATTAAAGTCTCATTTAATCATCTAAGATATGAATGGACTTACCCGTGCAGACGCACGGGTCTTCTAGTAGTTAATCACAATGATAGCATAGAATTAATAAAAAGAAGAAAAAAGAGAAAGAAATCTCTCCCCACTCAGTGCATCAAGTGGAATTTGGAGAAAATCGGAATTTCTTCTCTCTCTCCTGAGACACGTGTTAATGGCAATAATGAAGACGAAAAATGATTTTGGAAAAGGAAAACAAGTCATAAAGGAGGATCACGTTATTTGGGGGACCTCTCACGTTTTGGCGTTAACGCCCATTCTCTCTCAAATTATGAAAGGGGATTTCTTCATTCAACAAAACTTTCCATATGACTTGATCTACTATCTCACATCTCCTTTATGCCATACTCACATCAAATTCTCACAACCATAAAACGCCTTCTTCTTATCCCGAATTCCTCCTCCATAAACCCAATTCTCGCCTCACTGTAACAAATTGTACATCAAACCTCACAAATCGACTCTCCTTTCACAACTCATAAAACCTTCCATGATCAACAAGTTTCTTCAATCATGTCTGCCGTAACCACCCAAAATCACTTCATTTCCGGAAAAACCCACAACCACCATTCAATCCATCTTTTTCATATCTTCCTCTGATTCAACTATCTTGTGCGTCGCCGCAAACTGCCACTCGTGGAGATGCACTTAGTCATTCTGCAGCATGCTGAGGAACATGAGGAATATTTAGATATGCTTTGAAATAACAAAGTGAACATACCACCTTTACTTCGGCCGGACATCTTACCACTTTCAACACCCTTTGTTTCATCACTATCAGATTTGTTTCACCAACAATAAAGTTTTAGTTGCTCGCAACTGCGTTCTCGGCCGGAATGGCGTAATCAATGCTTGGGTCCACGATTGTTCTGGTTACTTCATCACTTTGGAGCATCAGTTTCTCGATGCCGAGATTGCTCACAACTCAGCAACCACGTTAAACAATACAGCGGCGTAACGATAACCTTCAAGTTGTCTCGTTTGTGCCAATTGATGATTCTGATATGTGGTTTCATGTTCATTCTGAGTCCTGCTTAATTTGCATCTTGGATTCAATCTTAGTTTCTGCACGTATGATTGTTCTTCTGGTTAATTTTTGAGTTATTTTGCTAAGATTGTGTGCATCTCTATTTAGGGACCATTTGGTTTGGAGTCATCCTTGTATAGTTATTAATAACTGTTTGAAATTGTTTAGATGATAGTTGGTAGAAGATAGTTTTAGAGAGTAGTTTAGAAAGAAGGTTTTGTGATTAATTTCTTCGATGATGGTTTAAAATGTAGAAAATGCCTATTTATAGGCTCAAGTCACCAACCTTTCAATGGTGGTGAATATTCTAGAGTTCTCATGATAGGTTATTATCATGATAAATCTAGATTTTTCTATCTTTGCCATATACTTATATATCTAGATTATTCTACCATATTCATACACCTTATAGTTTCTAGGATGTTCTATATTTTCTTACATATTATATTTAAGAACTCTCTAGAAATTTGTAGCAAATTTAACACTCCTCCTTGATACAAATTTCTTTGACTCCAAGCATAGCTCGTAGCTCTTCAAATCTTGGTCTCGACAACGCCTTCGTGAATATGTCATCAATTTGATCTTCTGTTCTGCAGTAGTCGAGTTTGATCTCTTTAGTTGCTTCAGCTTCTCTTATAAAGTGATACTTGATTGCTATATGTTTTGTTCTACTGTGATGCACTGGATTCTTTGCCATTGCAATTGCTGATTTGTTGTCGCAATTGATTTTAGTTGGCTAATCCTGTTTTTCTCCCATGTTTTCAAGTATCCTACGAAGCCATATAGTCTGACTCGTTGCTTCAGCAGCTGCCACGTACTCTGCTTCTACTGTGGATTGTGCAACCGTAGCTTGCTTCTTCGACGCCCAAGAGAAAATTCCTGATCCGAGTGAGAAAGCATAGCCAGAGGTGCTCTTCATGTCATCTACCGAACCTGCCCAATCACTATCGGTGTAGCCAAGTAATCCTGAGTTAGTTTCGGTAGAGTACCATATACCTAACTCTTTTGTTCCTTGTAGAAATCTCAAAATTCTTTTTCCTGCTCCAAAGTGTATTTGACTTGGACTTTGCATGAATAAGACTTGTAGCATACATTATGTCTGGCCGCGTAGCTGTCAAATATAGGAGGCTTCCAGTTAAACTTCGATATTTGGATGCATCAGCTTCTGGTGCTCCATCATTCTTTTGTAGTTTCTCATTTGTTATGAGTGGGGTAGCGACAGGTTTGCAACCGTACATCTTGAATTTCTTAAGTAAGCCTTCTGTGTATTTCTTTTGTGAGATGAATATCCCTTCATTTCTTTGGCTTACCTCTATACCGAGGAAGTAACTCATCAAACCAAGGTCGGTCATCTCAAAGGTCTTCATCATGTCTTCTTTGAACTCCGTTATCATCTTAGTATTGTTTCCCGTGTAGATAAGGTCATCTACATATAGAGAGAGTAAGAGAGTGTACTGACCTTGAGACTTGATGTATAGTGTGGGCTCACTCTTGCTTCTCCTAAATCCTTGATCCATGAAATATTGATCGATTCTACTATATCATGCTCGAGGAGCTTGCTTCAAACCGTATAGTGCTTTTCTTAGTCTTAACACTTTGCTCTTTTCGCCTTCAGATATGAATCCTTGTGGCTGCTCCACATAAATCTCTTCTTCAAGTACACCATTGAGGAAGGCAGATTTGACATCCAGTTGATGTATACTCTATCCTTTTTGTGCCGCAAGAGCTATTAGAGCTCTAATGGTATCAAGATGAGCTACTGGTGCAAATGTCTCATTGTAGTCAACCCCAGGTTGTTGTGAGTAACCCTTAGCTACTAGCCTCGCCTTATGTTTCTGTATGGTGCCATCAGGATTGAGCTTTGTCTTATAGACCCACTTAACCCCAATGATATCTTTTCCATGGGGACGATTTACTAACTCCCATGTGTTATTTTTCTCGATCATCTTTATCTCTTCTTCTATTGCCTTGACCCATGCTTCACGCTTTGATGCTTCTTCAAAGCTTTCAGGTTCGAGTATAGCCATGTTGCAGGTTTCATATATGTCTCTCAAAGATCTTACTCGTCTTGGAGTAGACTCTGGTGATGATAGTTCTTGAACTTGTTGTTGTGGTGGAGGTGAAGAAGGTTCACCTAGGACTTCTTCCTCAGCTTCTTCTTGAGGTAGTTGAGTGGGTATAAGAACATTCTTCTCCACTTTTTCTTCATCCCAATTCCAAAAAGCATTCTCATCAACTTCAATATCTCGACTGATGATGAGTTTTTTTGTTTGCAAGTTATATACATGGTAGCCTTTAGATATTGTGCTATACCCCAAGAAGATACCTCGTATAGTCTTGTCTTCAAGCTTATGCATCTTCACGTCTGGAATATGAACGTAGCATATAGATCCAAAGACCCTTAGGTGCTTTGCTGATGACTTCTTCCCATTCCAAGCCTCAATTGGAGTCTTATCTTGTACAGATTTAGTTGGACATCTGTTGAGTAAGTAAACAGCAGTGTAGACTGCTTCAGCCCAGAATGTGTTAGGTAGTCGCTTCTCTTTGAGCATCGATCTAGCCATCTCCATAACTGTGCGATTCTTTCTCTCAGACACACCATTTTGCTGAGGAGAATATGCGACTGTAAGTTGTCTCTCTATGCCTTCATCCTCACAAAATCTATCAAACTCGCGGGATGTGTACTCTTTGCCGCGATCACTTCTTAGTACTTTTATCCGCTTTCCACTTTGATTTTCAACAAGGGCCTTGAACCTTTTGAATACTCCAAAAACTTCTGATTTTTCTTTCAAGAAATAGACCCATGTCATTCTAGAGAAGTCATCAATGAAGAGTATGAAGTACCTGTTGTTCTCGTGTGATGGCGTCCTCATCAGTCCACAGACGTCAGTATGTATCAGCTCCAACAGATCTTTTGCTCTCCATGCTCCGCTTGTTGAGAATGGAAATCGGTGTTGCTTACCAAGGAGACATCCTTCACACCCTTCATTGTTATCCTTTATGCTTGGAATATCTCTCATCATGTTCTTATCATGTAACAACTTCAAGGCATGTGTGTTAAAGTGGCCAAATCTTCGATGCCAAAGCCATGAATCATCAACTTGTACCTTCATGGCAATGTTAGTTGTATATTTTTAATTTAGCAAGAAGCTTCTATTGCTCTTATTCATCTTCACTTCGGCTATCTCGGCCCTTTTATTCTTGTTGTCTAAGATTTTGCATACACCTCCTTCAAAGTGAAGTGTGTAGCCTCTCTCCATCATTTGGCCAATGCTTAGAAGATTTTCTTTTAGGCTGGGAACTAGTAAGACATCATGGATGAGTCGCGTACCTTTATCTGTCTCTACCACGACGGTGCCTTTTCCTTTTGACTCAACCACACTTCCATTTCCTAGTCAAACTTTGACTTTGACTGACTCATCAATACTTTTGAAAATAGTCTCATCCTTGGCCATGTGATTGCTACATCCACTATCCAAGTACCAACTTCCTCCTTTTTCTTTGATTGATTCTTGAGTGGCATAGAACATACATTGTTCTTGATCATGCTCCTCTGCGATATTAGCATGATGCCTATTTTTGTTGCGACAGTGTTTCTTTATGTGCCCGAATTTCTTGCAATGATTGCATTGTGGCATATTACGGTACCAATAACTTTTCTCCTCGTGGCCTAATCGTTTGCATATATTGCATGGAATATTTTTATCTGGATTGTTCTTTTGGAAATTTCTAGGAACTTCTCTTCTTTTGGAAGTTTCACCATAATTTTTCTTTCCTCCATTTTCTTTATTTTGGGACTTAAATTTGAGCTTTGACTGAAAGGCATTTTCAAGTGTATTTTCTTTATGCCTATGTAGTCTTTGCTCATATGCTTCAAGAGAGCCCACTAGTTCTGTCACTGATAGAGTAGACAGATCTTTGGTTTCCTCTATTGTTGTCACGATTGGGTCAAATTTTGGGGCATAGTAATTAGAATTTTCTCAACAATTTTCTTGTCAAGAATATCCTCCTCAAAAGCTCTCATTTGATTAACTATTTCTTTAACTTTAGAATAGTAATCTTTAACTGTCTCAGACTCCTTCATCTTCAATAGTTCAAAATCTCTTCTTAGAGATTGAAGTTTGACAGCACGTACCTTGTCATTTCCTTGAAACTCCTCCTGCAACGTCTTCCACGCTTCTTTTGCAGTCTTACCTCCCATAATTCTTGGAAAAATTGCATCAGTCACCGCTTGTTGCAAGGTGAACAATGTCTTTGAATTTTTCTGTTTATTTTTCTTCAACTCTTTTTCTTGAGCTGCATTTAGAGCTGAAGTATCTATGGGAGCGATGAAGCCTTCTTCTACTATGTCCCATAAATCTTGAGATGAAAAATATGTTTCCATTTTAACACGCCAGAAATCATAATTTTCACCATTGAAAATAGGGACACAAATAGTTGATGATTGAGTAGTGTTATCCATGGCTTAGAAAAAATATTGTAGTGGGTTAATAGTATAAGGGAAATATTTTGAAGTAGTTTGGAGGATTATGAAATGGTAGGTATTAGTATAATTACGTCCAATGTATGACCGAACGTAACTCTGATGCCATTGTTTGAAATTGTTTAGATGATAGTTGGTAGAAGATAGTTTTAGAGAGTAGTTTAGAAAGAAGGTTTTGTGATTAATTTCTTGGATGATGGTTTACAATGTAGCAAATACCTATTTATAGGCTCAGTCACCAACCTTTCAATGGTGGTGAATATTCTAAAGTTCTCATGATAGATTATTATCATGATAAATCTAGATTTTTTCTATCTTTGCCATATACTTATATATCTAGATTATTCTACCATATTCATACACCTTATAGTTTTTTTGGATGTTCTATATTTTCTTACATATTATATTTAAGAACTCTCTAAAAATTTGTAGCAAATTTAACAATAACAATGCAATTGAAATGTTGATATTGTTGCTCTGTTCATGGTTGTTTACAAGTTGTAGCTTAGTTTTAGTCTTGTGCTTTTGAGTTGGGTGTCATGTCGATTATAGATTTGTCCTTATGAATTGTGGATGGCTGCATTTCTATGCTGTAGTTTCAATTTCGAATTGTCGTATTACGTCAATTTCGGTCATGATGTGCTGCTGTTAATATGACTGTATTACTGCTGTGATATGAGGCTTTCGTTTGAGTTACCATTTTGAGTTCGTTTCCATTTAATAATTGATATTGTATTTTGTATTGAAATCATGGTACTGGGGTTGCTACTTTCATAGTGTTGTTGTGTGGATGTGCAAGCATCACTTGTTTTGATTCACTGCTATTGTAAGACTTGCGTATTATTTAAGAGGTTTTGTTGTTATGAAGTTTTTTCTCTTGGCCTACTTGCTTTTTGTTTAATTCAAGGTCCTGTTAATCATCGTGTTTTTGGTGATGCTTATTGGTAGCATTCCTACGATAATGTGGTTCCTTGTGTGTTAGAAATTAGCACCAGGTTGATCATACATGGCAGTTTTTGTTTTTCCAGGAAATGCTTCATGAATATGTCATTAAGTAGTAACGCTCCTTTATTGGATAATCGATAGTTTATGCTGAATTTTTTTACCTTACTGTAGCATTTCATTTAAGGGTGACCGTCTCATATGTTAATCGCCTCATTTTCTTTGTTTTTGTAATAATAAATTAGTTAATTATGTTGTTTTCTTGAGTTTCGATTTGAATGTTGGGCTTTCTTTGGGCCTATGATCTCTTACTAATACAACTCATGCCCATTTATTTGGCATTCACATGACATGATTAATTAATTATCTTTTTTTTTTAACTTCTTGCAATTATTTTTGTGAGGGATGACCTTGTAAATAATCTTGTGTCGCTATTTAATTTTATTGCGATGATTCGAATTTCTAGACCCGTGGATGCGACAATTTCATGTCGACTATGCCAAAAACCTTCTATACATTGATCAAATAATTTCGTCGCGTTTTGATCATTGCGTATGACACTCCCTTCACATTGTTATCACGCACAAATCAATTTTAAACATACTTCGTTTTGTTTCAAATTTATTTTCATTTATAATTTCAAGTTTTGATAATCATTAAAATCACTTTTTATTCAATTAATTTTTTAATTAATTAAGTTTGATTTTTATAAAACAATTCAAAAGAATTTTTAACAAATCTTGAATCATTGCCAAATAACTTTTTCAAATCCAATTAAATATTTCTCAAAACACGATTAATCAATTTTTTAAATTAATTACGAAAGTAGTGAATTCTTTAGGTCTAGTACTTCTTGGGTTCTTAAACAATCACTCTTGGGGCGCACGCCTTGGGTTGTGATCGTTTCGTCTTTTGTTTCTAAAAAACAATTAATTTTCGCTTAATATAATCAAAATGCCTAATTATTTAATTTGAATAAAATACTTAACACACATAATCAAATCGTTTTTCTTAAATAAATCGCGAAGGAATTGAATTCTTGAAGTTTAGCACTGAGTTCTTGAATAACCGCTCTTAGGGCGCACACCTTGGGTTGTTTGTCATTCAACCTTTCGTTTCTAAAACACGCTCCTTAATTATTTGGACAAAGAAGTGTCATTGGAGTCTAGCATTCCATGTGGTATCCTCATCTTCCATCAAACAATATTTCGTAAATCAATCGAATGAAAAATGTGTCATTGGGATTTAACATTCCAGTAATGCTCCGATTAGTTGGTTGCAAGGTCGACGTCTCGTTTATCAAATAATCGCCATTCTCCCTAAAACATTTAACAATTCAAACCACATATTTGCGCATTCGTATGAACAAACTCTTCGTATACCCTAATTCGATTCAAATACGTAACCAAACATTTTTTCAATCAAACTTCGAAAGAAGAAGATTCTTGGAGTCTAGCGTTCCTTGGATCTTCGAATGAATGGCTCTTGCGGCGCACTCCTTGGGTTGTTATTCATTCGAACTTTCGACTTTAAAACATTCAACCATTCTCAAACCTTTCTAACTCATTCACGAAAGAACTGAGTTTTTGGAGTCTCGCATTCCTCGGATTCTTGAGTGACTGCTCTCGAGGCACGCCCCTTGGGTTACGTATTATTTAATCTTTCGTATCTTATGAAGGTGTGAGAAATACACAAGAAAGGGGGGTTTGAATTGGGTATTCACTCTATTAAAACTTTTTCTGGATTTCTTCACTTGTTGCTTTCTATAGAGCTCTATAAGATGCATTGCGAAAGCATAAATAATAAAGCAAAACACAAGTAAAGAACACATGATATTGTTAGAACACAGATTGGTTTTTAATAATAACTCTTTGTTTTGATGATAACTGTTAGGAAATTTATATTTAAGAATTATATACTCTAAAATTTGTTTGAGAGTTTTACTGCAGATTGAATTGAAATTACCTCTCTAGAAGCAAATCTGTTTTGAATACAAGAAGTTATCCTGACTCTGAAGCGCCAGATGCATCTTACAGAAGAATCCGATTGCTCTTTACAGAAGATCCTGAGCATAGTCTCCAGAAGGATCTGAAGCAAGAAGCTCCAGAACATTCTGAGTCAGAAGCATCTGAAGATAGTCAGAAGCATCTGAAACTAAAGCATCTGAAGCAAAGAAGAATATTGATTGAAGAGTTTCTCAAAGCATTATTCTACATAAGTTTCTGAAAGTACCAACGCTGCCAAGTACTAAAGTTCTGTGTCAAATATGCTCTGATGATCAACACGCTGAAAGCACACATGCTGCAGAAGACTCTGATACATCAATGTTCTGAATATCATTAGAAGACTCTGATCCATTCAGACTCTGAAGAACTTGCTGAAAACTGAAGAAGTAATTTTCAAGAATATATCTGTTGGAGTTAATCAACGTCTCTTTCCTCATTTGTGCTAGACACACTTACACAGACAAAAAGGATTTTTCTGTGCTATCTACTTTAAGGAAAGGTCACTTGATGTGAAGACAAAAAGGCTCAGACCTTTTTGGGACTCTCTTTTCAACGCTCAGCATCCTTGGATCAGCTGCCTATAAAAGGAGAACTTCACCACATTCTTCAGTTACACAATTTGCTAAAAAGAAATCATATTATTCCAAGCTCTCATTCTTTCATATTCTTCTTAGAATTTATTGTACTTAAACTTAAGAGAAAAATCACTGTTGTGATAAAAGCTTTATAGAAGCATTAATACTTTTGTATTTAATTTACATTGATTGTAAAGGTTATTCCTTAAGAGGATTCAGTTGGAATCAGTAGCTCTTGAGAAGACTAAGAACAGTTGTTCTTAGGTGTTACTATTGTAATCAGTTTGATTTAATAGTGGATTAAGTCCTTGTTGAGAAAGGCAAATCACTCTAGGAAGGGTGGACTGGAGTAGTTGTTTAAACGAACCAGGATAAAAATAATTGTGTGATTATTTTTTAAGTCTTAATCTTTCGTACTTATTCAACCCCCCCTTCTAAGTATTTTCTCACCTTCAATTGGCATCAGAGCTCCGGTTCTGAGTGTGCTACCACTTAACAGTGTCAGTAAAGATCCAGAGAGAAATACTTTGATATATATTTATTTGTTACCATGGCTGATAATTCAATGTCCAATATTAACAATAAATATGAAGAAAGGGATAGGATCAGCACCAAACCCCCAATGTTTGATGGGGAGAAATTTGACTACTGGAAAGACAGAATTGAGAGTTTTTTCCTAGGATATGATGCTGATCTATGGGATCTAGTCATAGATGGATATGTACATCCCACAGATGGGAATGGCAAAAAGATTGACAGAAAATCTATGACAGATGCTCAGAAGAAAGATTTCAGAAATCACCACAAAGCCAGGACTATATTATTGAATGCTATTTCACATACAGAGTATGAGAAAATTACAATCAGGGAGACTGCTTTTGATATGTTTGAATCCCTAAAAATGACTCATGAGGGAAATTCTCAAGTTAAGGAGACAAAAGCTCTGGCTCTGATCCAGAAGTATGAGGCTTTCAAAATGGAAGACTCTGAATCTGTTGAAGCCATGTTCTCCAGATTTCAGATACTCACTGTTGGGCTGAAAGTTCTGGACAAGGGATATTCTACATCAGATCATGTAAAGAAAATCATCAGAAGTCTGCCTACCAGATGGAGACCAATGGTGACTTCCTTGAAGATGGCTAAAGATCTTAACAAGATCTCTCTAGAAGAACTCATCAGCTCACTGAGGAGCCATGAGATTGAGCTTGAGGAAGATGAACCTTAGAAGAAAGAAAAAGGTAAATCTGTTGCATTAAAATCTAACAAAACTGCTAAAGCTTTGCAGGTCATTCAAGAAAGCTCTGAAGAATCTTCTTTTGAAGAAGAAGATGAGTTATCCATGTTGTCCAGAAGGATTAACAAACTCTGGAAGCACAAGGGAAATAAGTTCAACAACTTCAGAAGATCTGATAACAGAAAGGAATCTTCTGGTCACAGAAGATCTGCCAAGAAAGAAGTTGTGTGCTATGAGTGCAAAGAACCTGGGCACTACAAGAATGATTGCCCCAAACTTCAGAAAGAAAAACCCAAGAAGAAGTTTAACAAAAAGAAGAAGGTTCTGATGGCAACATGGAATGACTCAGATGAATGTGAATCATCTTCTGAATCAGAAGAAGAATGTGCAAATGTTGCACTAATGGCCAGCACAGAGGATCAAGAGGAAGGTACCTCAGGATATGAATCAGAATCTGAATCTGATGATGATGCAGAAGAGGTAATGGCTAAACTTACCAAAGAAGAACTCCTAAAAGTTTTAACAGAAGTTCTTAAAAGTTATAACAACATCAAACTCAAATACAAGAAGCTGAAAAGCAATCTTGAATCTGAGATTGATCTTCTGAAAACAGAACTTGTTGAGCAAAAAGAAATAAATCTGAAAATCAAAAATGACTTTGAAATAACTCAACAAGAATCTGAATCTGAGACTAAGTCATGTGAAAATATTTTAGAAAAATATGACTCTAGCTTTCAGAGATTTCTTACTAAGAGCATAGACAGAAGCAAGATGGCTTCTATGATCTATGGTGTTAGTGGAAACAACAGAAGAGGTATTGGTTATGAATCTGCATCTGGAAGCAATCCAAAACCTGTTGACAAACTTTTTATCAAGAAGACACCTCTGTATTCTCAATTTAAATTTGGTCACTTGAATGACATTAAACACACAAGCTCTGAGAAGAATACTTATGTGTTTAAACCCAAGGCAAGTCAGAATAAACATTATGTTGTAAAACAGAAGTTTAGACAAACCTACAAACCAACTAACCCCAAAGGACCCAAGAAGATCTGGGTACCTAAAAACAAAATAATTCCTGTTGCAGATGTTCTTAGCAGCAAGGTCAGGACACCAATCATGGTACCTGGACTCTGGATGCTCACGACACATGACAGGAGAAAAGTCTATGTTCCAAATCCTGGAACTTAGATCTGGAGGTGACGTGAAGTTTGGAGGGAACCAGAAGGGCAAGATCATTGGATCTGGCACTATTGGAAATGGTAAAATTCCCTCTATTACTAATGATTTACTTGTTGAAGGGTTAAAGCATAACTTATTGTCCATAAGTCAATTAAGTGACAATGGTTATGACATTACCTTTAATCAAAAATGTTGTAAAGCTATTAGTCAGAAGGATGGCTCTATCCTATTTAGTGGTAAGAGGAAAAACAACATTTATAAAATAAATCTTTCAGAACTTAAAGTTCAAAATGTTAAATGCCTCTTGTCTGTTAATGAAGAGCAATGGGTCTGGCATAGAAGATTGGGCCATATTAATATGAGACGTATATCTCAGATTAATAAACTTAATCTTGTCAGAGGACTTCCTAATCTGAAGTTCACTTCAGATGCTCTTTGTGAAGCATGCCAGAAAGGGAAGTTTTCAAAAACATCTTTCAAATCAAAAAATGTTGTTTCTACTTCTAAACCACTAGAACTACTTCATATTGATCTGTTTGGACCAGTGAAAACTGCATCCATCAGAGGCAAGAAGTATGGATTAGTCATTGTTGATGACTTTAGCAGATGGAGATGGGTAAAGTTCTTAAAACACAAGGATGAGTCACATTCTGTGTTCTTTGACTTCTGCAAGCAAGTCCAGAATGAAAAGAATTTCAAAATTATAAAAGTCAGAAGTGATCATGGTGGTGAATTTGAAAATAAATATTTTGAAAAATATTTTTCTGAAAATGGCATTGCTCATGATTTTTCCTGTCCTAGAACTCCACAACAGAATGGGGTTGTAGAGAGGAAAAACAGAACCTTGCAAGAAATGGACAGAACCATGATCAATGAGACAAATCTGGCAAAACATTTTTGGGCAGAAGCAATCAATACAGCATGCTACATTCAGAACAGAGTGTCTGTTAGACCTCTTCTGAAGAAGACTCCTTATGAACTGTGGAAGAACAAAAAGCCCAACATTTCATATTTTCATCCTTTTGGATGTATTTGCTATATGTTAAACACTAAGGAAAATCTGAGCAAGTTTGATTCCAAAGCACAGAAGTGTTTCATGCTTGGATATTCTGAACGCTCTAAAGGCTACAGAGTATACAACACTAAGACACAGATTGTGGAAGAATCCATTCATGTCAGATTTGATGATAAGCTTGGCTCTGAAAAGCCAAAGCAGTTTGATAACTCTGCAGATAGGGAAGTAGTCTTTATTGACTCTGAAGTTCCAGAAGCAGACAAAACTCAAGTAAAGGAACCAGAAGCAACTCCAGATGCTACTCCCTTAACTTCTCAGATGAATAATCTAAACATTTCTGAAGAGTCAACTATCAGAGGATCATCATCCAGAATTAAAGCTTCTCATCCAGAGGATGTCATTATTGGAAAGAAGGATGATCCCATCAGAACAAGATCCTTTCTAAGATCATCTGAAGCATCACTATTTGGACTAGTGTCAAAAATTGAACCATCTTTTGTAGAAGAAGCTCTGCAAGACAATGATTGGATTATTGCCATGCAAGAAGAGCTAAATCAATTCAGCAGAAATGATGTATGGGATCTAGTTCAAAGACCTCAAGGATTCAATATTATTGGTACAAAATGGGTCTTCAGAAATAAGCTAAATGAGAAAGGAGAAGTTGAGAGGAATAAGGCAAGGCTGGTTGCTCAAGGGTACAGTCAGCAAGAAGGTATTGATTACACTGAGACATATGCTCCAGTGGCAAGGTTAGAATCTATACGCCTTCTTATTTCCTTTGCTGCACAAAATAACATCACTCTGTATCAAATGGATGTTAAAAGTGCCTTTCTTAATGGTATTATAGAAGAAGAAGTTTATGTCCACCAACCTCCTGGTTTTGAAAATGAAAAATTTCCAGATCATGTTTTCAAATTAAAGAAATCTCTATATGGATTAAAACAAGCTCCCAGAGCTTGGTATGAGAGATTGAGTAATTTTCTTTTGGAGAAGAATTTCATCAGAGGCAAAGTGGATACAACTTTATTCTGTAAAACAATTAAGAAAGATCTTCTAATTTGCCAAATTTATGTAGATGATATTATTTTTGGATCAACAAATATTATGCTTGGAAAGGAGTTTGCTACATGTATGCAGGCAGAATTTGAAATGGGCATGATGGGAGAACTCAGATTCTTTCTAGGAATCCAAGTTAATCAAACTCCAGAGTGCACCTACATACATCAGACAAAGTATGTTAAAGAACTTCTGAAGAAATTCAACATGTCTGACAGCAAGCTGGCAAAGACTCCAATGCATCCTACTAGCTCACTTGGCAAATAAGAGGTAAGTAAGAAAGTAGACCAGAAGCTCTACAGAGGTATGATTGGCTCTCTTCTTTATCTTACTGCTTCTAGACCTGACATATTGTTCAGTGTTTGTCTGTGTGCTAGATTCCAATCAGATCCTAGAGAATCACACTTGACAGTTGACAAGAGGATTCTAAGGTATCTGAAAGGTACTTCTAATGTGGGTTTGTGTTACAGAAAATCTGATGATTTCAAATTAGTTGGATTCTGTGATGCTGACTACGCTGGAGACAGAGTGGAAAGAAAAAGTACTTCTGGAAGTTGTCAATTTCTAGGAAGAAATTTAATCTCCTGGTACAGCAAGAAGCAACCCACAATTGCACTTTCAACCACAGAGGTTGAATACATAGTTGCTGCTGGATGTAGCACGCAGATGCTCTGGATGAAGAGTCAACTAGAAGATTATCAAATTTTTGAGAGTAACATTTCTATCTTTTGTGATAATACTTCTGCTATATGTTTGTCCAAGAATCCCATTTTACATTCTAAGGCAAAACATATAGAAATTAAGCATCATTTCATCAGAGACTATGTTCAGAAGGGAATCATAAATTTAGCCTTTGTTGATACAAATCATCAATGGGAAGATATTTTTACAAAACCCCTTGTTGAAGATAGATTCAATTTTATTCTGAAAAATATTGGTATGGATTTTTGTCCAGAATGATATTTATCAGAAGCAAATTGTTACAGATGCAAAAATGTTTAAATACTCTGAAGTATTTCTTCTGTCTGTTTATTCTATTCTGATCAATATTTCTGATGTGAAACTCTGAACTAACCATCTTTAGAAGATCTGAACGTTGGCTAACGTTTCATTTCTTGAAAGAATTCAGAACAACATGCAAGTAAACACGTGTCACACAAAATCTGAAGAGGTGGCGTGTACATAACTGAAGAGACGTTTGAGGTGAAGTTTGAATAGTAAGAATCTTGGTTTTCCCCCCAAATTATCAGAAGCATTTAATGTTTTGAAATGATTTTTATTCTCTTCATTTAATGCTTGCTCAAACGTGCGTTTTTCTGACTTTTGATGTGCCTAAGTGTTTAGTATAAATACTTGTCTTGTATTCACTTTCACACTTTTCACTCTCAGAATTTACATGCGTTTTCATCTCCTATTTTCTCTGCATAAAAACCCAAAACCTAAGTGTTTGAAAAAGCATTCTTCAATGGCGTCTTCTTCATCAACAACTGCTCAGTTCCAATCTACTATGGCTGCTGTGACTTCAGAAAACTTGGGTGTTGCTCCATATTCTCCTCCCAAAAGAACACTTCTAACGCCTGTTGATAAACTAGAAGTTCTGTGTGAATCTATGGTTGAGTTTGATTCTCTGGCTGATAATGGATTTGAATTTCGTTCCATAATTAGAGCTCAAGGATGGGTTAAGTACTTTGATAGGCTGTTTGGACCAGTTTACCCTCTCCTTGTGAAAGAATTCTGGATTCATGCATCAGTTTATCCCAAGTTCATCTTATCTTCTGTGCTGGGAAAAGAGATTATCATCACAGAAGATATGATAAGAAGATTGATAGGTAGATGGTGTTTCCCACTTGCCAGTTGGGCGTGTGGACATGGAAGAGGTTTATGAGGAAGTTATGACTGCTGGTCAAGCCTCTAACAGATTCAAAGATCTGAAGCCTGATTACAAGATTTGGGCCAAGATCTTCATGGGATGCATCCACCACAGGAAATCAACCAATTCTCCTGATTATGTCAACAATGAACAGATCTATTTCATGTACTGCCTTAGTCAGAGCACCAAGGTAGATCTTCCCTACATTTTGTTTATGCATCTGTGGAATCATATCAATGCATCTAGAGAATCTGTAAAAGAGAAAGGCCAGAAGATCAGGACTTGGATCCCCTTTGGAAGGTTGATCTCAGATCTTCTCACTGAAAATGGTTTAGTGACTGCTCTGTACGCTGCTGGGGTTACAGAGGAATTAGAGTTTATTATGGGAAAACCTCTGAACGCTAAAAGTCTTCTGAGACTCAAAATTGTTGATGAACTCACTACTGCTCCAAAGAGGCTGAATATGTCTGATTTGAATAAGAGGGTTCCTATAGCTGACTTTCCTCTATTCTTTGCTGAAGAACCCAGACATATAGTGCTCATGTATATAGAAGAATGCAAGAAGGAAGGAATACCTGTTCCAGCTAATGTGTTTCAGCTTGTCAAACAACCACTACCAGATGCAGGAGAAGAAGAAGCACCACTTCAGAGGAAAAGGACTCAGCCTGCAAAAGAATCTGAACCTGTCCAGAAGAAGGTCAAGATTGCTGAGAAGCCCAAGAAGCTCTTGAAGAGAAAAGATTCTGAAGAAGTTGCCTCTGCACCTGCCAAGAGGATTAAAGTAAAAGGTACTAAGACTTCTGTAACTTCTGCAAATCTTGTTATTAATGATTCAAATATTAAGTCTGTTCCAAAACCACCTGTTACTCAAACCACTTCTGTTACTGCCCCTAGTTCTGTTTCACCTCAAAAACAAACTACTGCTTCTGTATCCAAACCATCTCAACCCAAAATACATATCAAACACTTTGTTCCACGTCAACAACCATCAGATCCACAACCATCAGATCAACCACCATCAGAACAACAACCTTCTGACAAACAAAACTCTGATCAACAACAAACCTCAGAACATCCAGAAAACCAACCAACAGAAGTTCAACCAGAAAAAGCCTCTGACAATCCACCATCATATATTCCACCTTCTGAAGTTGTTGCACCTGTTACTTCTGAACCCACAAAAGTAACTTCTGCTTCTGTTTCATCAGAACCACCATCCAAACAATCTGACATTCCTTCAGAACCTACCAACACATCTGAACCTCACATCCCTGAGACAGAAGTTCTTGATGTCACTCCACTAAAAACATTGTTTCAAGTATCTTCTACCTCTTGTACACCTACAACATCCTCCAACTCATCAGAATCAGAAATCCACCCAGATTTTCTTATCTCTCCATCCAAATACTCTGAGATGAACCAACCTGAACCTGAACCTGAACCTACCATACCTTCTAAAACTCCCATTCCAGATCCTATGCCTCCACCTGCACCATCATCTGAGATGATAGTTCCCAATTCCAATTCATCATAATCTGGTATATCTTGTGCCCAAGTTTCTTCTCTTTATCATAATTTATCTTATGGTTTCAAGCTGAAAGATTTTTATGATAGAGTTGAACCTTCTGAACCTCTCAACCCTCTGAAACCAAAACTCAGACAAGCTCTTCCATTTGTGATTCTTTCATATATTTAATCAATGAACAATGTAGGATCCTTAGCAACAATATCTGCAACATCTGGTAAAGCTGTTGTTTCAGCTCTGCAACCTGCATCTGATAACACAGTTGCATCTATTGAACCACCAACATCTGCTTTCATACCATACTCTAATGAACCCTTTGATGATGTTTGCCCACGCACAAGACCAAAACCTCATCTGCTTAATGCTTTAAACAGATCCTTACCTCAAAAACCAGAAATTCCTTTCATTCCATATTATCCCCCTCCTCTGATTTCCATCCAAAAATCACTTTTACCACCATCTCCCAAACCTAAACATCTGACTCTGGAAACCTTGCTTAAACCACAGCCCAGACTTAATATTGATCATTTATTTCAAACTTTTTTGCAAGAAATACAGATGTCTTTAGGTACTGTTCAGAAGAGATGCTCTGGAACTATGGATGTAAATGAATCTTACATCATCTGGAAAGGATTCATCAATAGATTCAACACTGTAGCTTCAAATCTGAAGAACGTCTGTTCTGATGATGCAAAGCTCAGAGCTGAAAGGACTTTATTCTGGACTGTCAACAAAACTGAACCTCTGCTTCGTTTAGATGCTCCTCCACCTCCAACAGAATCTACTGCCAATGCATTGACTATGACTCTGGTAGAACCCTCTTCAGAATCTACAGAACCAATGGCAATTGACTCTATTCAGACTGCAGAACCTCCACCTTCTTCATCTGAGATAAAGACAGAACATCCAGACTTTGAAGACAAGATTGCTGCTCTGGAGGCTGGTCAGTCAGAGATAAAATCCTGGATGGCTAAGCAAGATAAGAAGTCTGAGGATATGACAGAATGGATGTCAAAGCAAGATGAGAAGAATGAAACTATGACTAAGTGGATGTCCAAGCAAGAGCAATCCTCATCTGAGATTACAGATCTATTGAAGATGCTTTTGTCCAAACACTCTTAGATTTTTTTTATTCTAATGTTTTTGCATCTGTTGTTTGCATCTGAATTTTATTGCTATATCTTCTGATGTTTACCTATGTACTTTTGCTCTGTTATTTTGAATGAATCAGTTTTCTCCATTGCATTATCTTATTTATTGTTCCTTTTATTTGTCTTTTTAAAAGTTTTTACTTTTTGCTTATGACAAAAAAGGGGGAGAAAATAAAGATCTGAACTGTTTAATATAACTTCACTAGAATGAATCTTCAGACATATCTATTCTATCTAATATTTAAATTGACTATTTCAGAACATTTGATAAGAACACTCTATAAAAGAATCTCTGAGTCTCTCAGATCATTTGTCTTTTATCAAACTCTGAATCTTATATCTGCAAGACATTCTGACCCTAGAATGTTATAAGAACAAACAAGATCTAACTCTGAAGATTACTCAAGACAAAAGGGAAGTTTCTATTCCTTTTTCATATTTAACTCAGGGGGAGATTCATCATCTCAGGGGGAGTTATAATTCTTTATGTTCAGTTAAATAAAATTTCTGATACTTTTTGTCATCATCAAAAAGGGGGAGATTGTTAGAACACAGATTGGTTTTTAATAATAACTCTTTGTTTTGATGATAACTGTTAGGAAATTTATATTTAAGAATTATATACTCTAAAATTTGTTTGAGAGTTTTACTGCAGATTGAATTGAAATTAACTCTCTAGAAGCAAATTTGTTTTGAATACAAGAAGTTATCCTGACTCTGAAGCGCCAGATGCATCTTACAGAAGAATCTGATTGCTCTTTACAGAAGATCCTGAGCGTAGTCTCCAGAAGGATCTGAAGCAAGAAGCTCCAGAACATTTTGAGTCAGAAGCATCTGAAGATAGTCAGAAGCATCTGAAGCTGAAGCATCTGAAGCAAAGAAGAATATTGATTGAAGAGTTTCTCAAAGCATTATTCTACAGAAGTTTCTGAAAGTACCAACGCTGCCAAGTACTAAAGTTCTATGTCAAATATGCTCTGATGATCAACACGCTGAAAGCACACATGCTGCAGAAGACTCTGATACAGCAATGTTCTGAATATCATTAGAAGACTCTGATCCATTCAGACTCTGAAGAACTTGCTGAAAACTGAAGAAGTAATTTTCAAGAATATATCCGTTGGAGTTAATCAACGTCTCTTTCCTCATTTGTGCTAGACACACTTACACAGACAAAAAGGATTTTTCTGTGCTATCTACTTTAAGGAAAGGTCACTTGATGTGAAGACAAAAAGGCTCAGACCTTTTTGGGACTCTCTTTTCAACGCTCAGCATCCTTGGATCAGCTGCCTATAAAAGGAGAACTTCACCACATTCTTCAGTTACACAATTTGCTGAAAAGAAATCATATTATTCCAAGCTCTCATTCTTTCATATTCTTCTTAGAATTTATTGTACTTAAACTTAAGAGAAAAATCACTGTTGTGATAAAAGCTTTATAGAAGCATTAATACTCTTGTATTTAATTTACATTGATTGTAAAGGTTATTCCTTAAGAGGATTCAGTTGGAATCAGTAGCTCTTGAGAAGACTAAGAACAGTTGTTCTTAGGTGTTACTATTGTAATCAGTTTGATTTAATAGTGGATTAAGTCCTTGTTGAGAAAGGCAAATCATTCTAGGAAGGGTGGACTGGAGTAGTTGTTTAAACGAACCAGGATAAAAATAATTGTGTGATTATTTTTTAAGTCTTAATCTTTCATACTTATTCAACCCCCCCTTCTAAGTATTTTCTCACCTTCAGATATATCCTGGTTCACTTGAGCAACTCTCAAGCTAATTCAGTCCTCCCTTCCAAGGTGATTTCGCCTCACTCAAGCAAGGACTTAATCCACTATAACCAAACTGATTACAGTTGCACAAGCTAACTGTAGGTGACTAACAAATAGACAATGACACGTTCAGGGATCCCTTAGGATATAACATTCATTGACACCTAATAGAATCTGATCACAAAGGATTTCCTATTAGGATACCACAAATGACAACTGTCACTTGTCATCTCAAGTATTCTGATCTTCACAAGATCACTTGAGGAACCACTAACTCTAAGTAGAATTTGTGTTGCTGGAGATTACATGAGTGTTTCTTATTAAGCAGATTACTCCTAATTAAGTACATAGCAAGTATTGAGCAACAACTCCTTGCTTCCTAATACAGAAACTAATCTAAAGATAAATCTCTATGATATTATTAGAACAGTAGTTTCTATATTGCTTAAAAGCTTTCTTATGTGAGCACTGCGGCTTATTAGCATAAAGCTTTTCTTGTTAATCAACTATGTTGCTAACTTCACTCGCCAGCATCATTGCTTTTTAACAAGCTAGCTTGCTTTGTAATGAGATAACATTTGAATGAATCAAATGTTCTTCTTTTATAGTGCATTCAAAAGAGACGTTGTGAGGGTAGAGATGTCCATTCAAATATTCCAACGGTCATTTCCCAATGGATAGAATACTCACGTGCTGTATAGTATTGACATCACTTTCTTTTCCTTTCTTGCAATGTTAATATATCATTGTGGGAGACAACTCTTATCCACAAATGATGTGATCTTCATTTATCAGCTAGGACAGATTAGCTTCTGGCTTTAGTTCTTCTGATGATGTATCAGATGAGTAGTTCAGAAATTACTTTGGTATGATAACGTAATAACATCAGAGTCTGACTTCAGCACCTTGCTTATCAGAGTTGATAGCAACTGCTTATCTGATTAACACATCTTTGTCTGGGTGAAGCTACATAATCTTTATCTTCAGAATCTAGTCTTCAGAGTCTTTCTACATTTGGTCTTTAGAGCCTTCAGCCTTCAGAGCTTTAAGTCATCAGAGTCTTCAGTACGTAATCTTTAGAGGATTATATCTTCAGAGTCTTGATCTTCAGAACCCTTAAGTCTTCAGAGTCTTTCTGCACTTGGTCTTCAGAGCCTTCAGCCTTCAGAACTTCAAGTCATCAGAGTCTTCAGAGCTTGGTTCTTTAAAGGACTATATCTCAGATGCGTTGATAGCTTCCAGATCAGATACACTTCTCAGAGTAGAATCCACAAGAGCATTGCAACTGCAATATACAGCATCTTTGGATCTTTCTGATTATGATCAGATACAGAACCATACTTGCTTCTTCAATGCTTTGGTTGCTTTCAAATCAGATGCACTTCTCATAGCAGAATCCACAGGAGTATTGCAACTGCAATATACAACATCCTTGGAACTTTCTGATCGTGAACAGATACAGAGGCAAACTTGCTTCTTTAATAAGCGCTTTATGTCACGTCACACAAAGTAACTCCATATTGTATTTAATTCACTTCTTGATATTATTTGTTTAATCTGATATCTTTATTTAACGATCTGAACACAACAAACATTAGAACATAAAATGGTTGTTTCACAAATACTTAATTGTTATCATCAAAACATAGAGATAACATGCAGAGACAATTCTTGCTCTTACATCTTAAAACTCAACCCTAACAATCTCTTAGTTCCATGAACTACGAACACTCTGATTCTTCATTCTCATCCGAATGTAAGATACGTAGGCACAAGATTGTGATGATCTAGGCGAGCACACTTCCATCTTTTTTCGTCATTCTGCGTCTACCTTCTATCCTTCCCTATAGTCGAACTACAAGCGCTCTGATTCCTCATTCTCGTTCGAATGAGCATACGTAGGCACAAGGGCCCCAATCCTTGGTGAGCGCCCTAACCTAAAAACCACCCATTTTCTCCTATACATAGAAATCTTTTATCATACCCTTTTCACATTAATCGCTTAGAAGAAAACAAACAAGCTTAGTTAACACTCATCACAAATTGAACTAAGAGGTTCTTGTTGAGTACAACAGACGTAGGGGGTGCTAATACCTTCCTCTTACATAACCGACTCCCGAACCCAGAATGTGGTTGCGATGACCATGTTCTTATCTCTTAAAGGTTTTCTCGATATTTTCCTTTCCCTCTTCTGGGATAAATAAAGTTCGGTGGCAACTCTGTCGAACCGTTTTCCACGCCTTTTATACGAGGGTCATATTTTAATTTTTCGAGGTGCGACAGTTGGCAAATCTGCTGGGGAAGTTTACTCCATGCAAGAGAGAGTCGAGCCTAACTTAGGACGAGTTGCAAAGAGCGTTATTTTCATTTGCTTGTTTCTTATCGTTTATGTATGTGTTCTCTTATTGCTTGACTGTTGGATCTTGGAATGATATCATGAGTAAAGCTCTGAACCCGAGCTTTGGTAAAAGCAGAGGGAACCCATAGCTTAGATTTGGAAGACGAGTAGTGTTAGTCCCCAAAGACTCGCTCCTTGTGTGCCTAGCATGAAAGCTCCCTTAGAGGAGACTTATTTGTAGATCTTATTGTAACACAGATAGCCTGTTGCACGACTTGATTCATGAAGGGTTCGTGATTCTAGGAACCTTTTAGCACCAATTCTATATTGGTGGTCATGTAGTGTTAGTCTCCAAGGACTCGCTCCTTGTGTGCCTAGCATGAGGACCCTGCTCAGAAGAGACCTTGTCATCACTCTCGTCGTAATGCAGCTAGCCTGTTGCATGACGTTGATGCGATTAGTGTCTGTGATCCTAGGAACCATATCCATAAACGTAGAAACCATCCTGTGAATGGTTTTATGGGTAAAGAATCTAGATCTTCCCGAATAGAGCCTACATATAAGGTTTCTTTGATCAAAGACTTTGGTTGTCTACCTGTTACTATGACCAAACTCAGAATTGTTTGAACCTGTGATCCTGGATCCTTGTATCTTGCATTACATCCGGCATACATGTCATTGCATTTCATCATTTATGCATCTTACATTTCATTTCAACAGCATAAACTCATTTCGCATTTCTTCATCTCCAGTAAATCAAGTTGATTCCTCGACACTAGTACGCAACTCGAGCCAACACTAGACGACTGATGAAGCATATTCAACAAGAGCAAGCCTCTTTTAGAGAGGAGTTGGACTCTATCAAGGGCAAAATCGACCAGATTCTCGAAGCCATCATTACGGCTAGAAAGGAGGAAGAACTGCGTGAAGCTGTTGCAGCCCACAACAACATTCCTGTGCAAGGATCTACCTTAAGACTCTTTGTTTCTGTTCCCAATCCTATCACTTATCGGGTGCCTATGAACTTCACTCCTACAGCTGAAGGAACCACTTCTCAACCATTCCCAACAACTGGAGTTACTATTGAAGTTATCCTATAAGCCTAACCTACTATCATTCAGATCCATATTCCTCATGCTGAAGGAAATCTGCGACATGAGTATGATGAGGTGCAAAACTAGCATGCTTCTATCCCGATTGCCAATCCTGATGCTGCTCAAGATTCTGAAGTTATCAAAATGTATCGTGATCTAGCTGAAAAACTCTGAGTCATGGAGGGGCACAACTCAACTTCTCTAAATGCTCTGGAAATGTGCTTAGTGTCAGACATTGTGATTCCACCTAAATTCAATGTGCCAAAGTTCTTAAAGTACAAAGGCCTAAGCTGCCCCAACATTCATCTAAAAATGTATTATTGCAAGATGGTTGCCTATGCCAGAGATGAAAATTTGATAATTCATTGCTTCCAAGACAGCTTGTTTGGAGCATCTCTCGAATGGTATATGCAACTGAAGCATAGTAGTGTGTGCACTTGGGATGAGCTAGCTGAAGCTTTTGTTAAGCAGTACAAATACAACAATGAACTTGCTCCAAATCGTACTCAACTTCAGAGTATGGCTCAAAAGGATAATGAATCCTTTAAAGAGTATGCACAATGCTGGAGAGAGTTAGCTGCAAGAGTGCATCCACCGCTTATTAACCGTGAATTGATTGATATTTTTATGGGTATTTTGCAAGGCCAGTACTATGAATAGCTGATTGGTAGTGTGTCTTATGGATTCTCTGACTTAGTGATCATCAGTGAGAGGATTAAAGAGGGTTTGAAGAGCAGAAAGATCCAAGGAGGTTCTAGCAGCCAGTCTGGAACCATGAAGCCTTTCAAAAAATACAAAAAGAAGGAGGGCGAAATAAATTATGTCTCTTCTCAGAAAGGGCAAGCTCAATAACAAGCTCATGTTTCAATGCCTGTTCAAATCCCTTACTTCCAATATCTGTATGTTTCTGCTGCGCAATATGCTTCAATGACTTATCAGCCAGCTATTCAAGCTCCAATGCCTCGACAACAGGCTCCCCGACAAAAGTCATATAATCAGCAAGAGTATCAGTATCCCCCTCAGAATCAACAACAATGAGCTTCTCAATAGCAGTATCAACCAAATCAACAAAGGATGAGGAGGACAGAGAGGAACTTTGATCGCCTACCTATGTCACATGCTTAGATCTTTACTGAACTGCTGAAGGATAGGGTGATAATCCCGAGAGACCTAGCTCCACCAACTGTCATTCCTCTAGATTATGATGCTAATGCTCATTGTGAGTATCATAAGGGCACTCCAGGACACATGGTCGAGGACTGCAGAGCCTTCAAACACAAAGTTCAAGACCTGGTTGACTCGAAGTTTCTCACATTCAAAGGGAGGACTCTAAATGTCACAAACAACCCTCTGCCACCGTCGAGCTAGTCCAAGCATCAAGTCAATAAAGGAAGTTCATTTTCCATAAAGAAGGCATTCATTATGCCATCTCGTCATTCACATTATTGTATCTTGTCTTTGTTTGTTTAAAGTACTATTTGTTGTAAATATTATCATTCGTATTTGGTTTTATTAGTGTAATGATTATACATTTTTGAATTAGTTATGTCGTATTCATTCTTTTTTTTCCATTTTATTGTAAAGCATCGACACAAAATTAGTTATGTCGTATTCTTTTTTTTTTCATTTTACTGCAAAGCACCGGCACATACTTCACTACTTCACTCTCTTTATCAAACTGTTGTTTAGCAATGATTAGAAGAGGATAATGAAAGTGAAATACCTATAATTGCAAACTATATTCTTTCGGATAAAATTATGTCGATGATGTACATGTATTGTTTCAATCCCCCAAACATTAGAGAGACAAGGACTTAATCCCTAGTTAACCACTTCGAGCCTAAAAGTAGCAGTTTCCTTCGAATATTAAAACCCTTACATTAAACCTGGGGCAGGGTAGTGTTCAGTTAATCCAATTACACTTGAATCAGAAAGCATAATTCAAAAGACATGTTGGTTGTTCTTCAATAACTGATAACGCGAAGTTATATCGTATATTTGACTTTACTTACATGAATTTTATCTGCGTTTATTGCTGGTTTATCTGATTTATGTTCTATTACGCATCTGTTTTCTTGTGTTTTGTAGGTTATCAAAAATATAGATTAAAGAAATAAAAGAAGAAATAAGTGAAGGAAATGGAAAGAAAAGAGGAAGTAAAGAAAAGAAGAAGAAATAATAGAAAAGGAAAGGTAAAAAAGGGTGGGGGCCACCACACACCAAGTGGCACTTGCCACTTGTGTGTGGCGCCTGCCACCATGGAACCACAAGGAAGTGTGACGCCTGCCACCTTCCATAGAGTGAGGGGAGTGGCGAGTGCCACTCCTAGAAAGAAGGAAGAGTGGAAAATGCCACTCCTAAAAGAAATGGAAGTGGCGTGTGCCACTTCCTCCCTACATTTTCTCCACTTCTCCCTGCTTTTATCCGATCTTCACACCACATTTTGGCCTGAGATCTTGGGTAATCGTCCCACTAGCAACTATAGAAGCCACATACGCTTTTGGAAATGGGGGAGCCACTTTTGATTTCTGTTTTCGTATTATTTTTCTTCAGAGTTTTTTGTTCTTAGTTTTAAGCACTTTTTAGAGAAATTTTTTCTAAGGCAATTGTTTTTCACACTGATAAACAATTGCCAGTTAGTGTTATGATTGATTTACGGGTTGTAACTTTGTACTGAACTGCAAGTCGGCCTCCATAATCAAATCCAAGTGTTTTTCTGTTCTTCGTAATTGCCAGGTTCCATTTATTTACTGTTATTGTTATTTTTATGCATTCCTTTTATTTTCTGTCGAGCATTAAGATTAGCATGCAAGTCATGTTTGGCTAAACCTTTTAATATTGCTATGTAATTACGATCGGTCGGAAGGGGTTAACTAAATCATGGCGTGAGTTTAACAGATCTATTCTTTTGGTCTCAATTTCTTTTTAATAACTTAATAACTTTTGTTATGAGAGTAAAAAGGTAACGAAGGTTAAGATCAATAAAGCAAGAGTTTGAGGTCTTAACCGGATAGCTGAAACTAAACATTAGTCTTAAATACAGCGAGAGCGCTTTAGGGTTAATTAGGATCTACTTTATTTTCAAAAAGTGTTTTTAAATACAAATGAGAGAGCGAGAGCCTTCATTCTGATTTGAGAGTATAGTCTAAGTCAATAAACACGAGAGTGTGAGATAAAGTCTTTTAAATGAGTATTTTCTACAGAATAACAATTTTACCTTTTAAGCTAAACGCCCATGAGTTACTAAACCCCCGATGATTGACAAAATTATATATCGATATTTCGCATTATCTTGATTTAAATTATATTTCAATTTGCACTTATTTTATTACTTGCATCTCAACTTAGAAATCCATTAGCCTTAGATTTATGTAGTAGCATTAGATAACGGTAGATTGATTCTTGGTCCTTTGGGTTCAATAATCTTTAAAACTACGCGATCAGACTGTGCACTTGCAGTCACGAAGCATTTAGACATACTAAATAGCGATCAAGTTTTTGGCGCCGTTGTCGGGGACCAATTAAGTCGATATCGTAACTTTAGTGTTGTGCAGTATAGACTAAGGCAACTATTTCCCTATTTTAAGTCGTCGATTATATGCCAAACACTCGCTCTAAAGGTGAAAAGCTTGAGCAACCGATCATCGACATCGAGCGCTTTATTAGTTTAAGACGCCGAATTAATGATTTTCGAATTAAGTATAACCTTCTACCATATGAAACCATTTCCAGAATTACCAATAGCTATGGCTGAAGAACCTCATAATCGACCTCTCAAGTATTATTCCATCCCTTCGCAGGATGAGCCACATAACAGTATTGTTGCTCCTCCCATCGAGGTAAATACCTTCGAGCTAAAACCTTCATTGTTGTCAGTTGTACAACAAAACCAATTTTCTGGAAGTCCCACGGAGGACCCGAACTTACATTTGTCAATATTCTTACAATACGCAGACACAGTGAAAGCAAACGGTGTCAGCCCCGAAGCAATAAGACTATGTCTTTTCCCTTTCTCATTAAGAGATAGAGCTAGAGCTTTGCTCCAGTCTCTACTGTCCGCATCTGTCACTATGTGGAACAAGTTAAAGAAGGTGTTCTTAGCATGATATTTCCCACCTAGCAAGACAGAAGAGCCCAAATAAATGGATTCAAACAGAAGGACAATGAATCTCTTTTCGAAGCATGGGAAAGATACAAGGACATGATAAGGCTTTGCCCGCATCATGGTCTAGAAGAATGGTTGGTCATCCATACCTTTCACAATGGTATTTTGTACAACAAAAGATTGACAATAGACGCCGCCGCAGGTGGCGCACTGATGGATAAACCCTACGATGAGGCCTATACACTTATCGAAAGTATGGCTTAAAAACACTATCAGTGGGGAAGTGAAAGAGCCTCAGTAGAGAAACCTCCAACGAGAAGTGGTATGTACGAGATAAGCAGTCTTGACCAAGTCAATAGAAAGGTAGATACTCTCACTCAAAAGGTTGAAAGTTTGACTATAACCCTTACAACCACTGTGCCTGCCGTAGCTCCAAACTGCGAGTTATGCGGAGTTCCTGGGTATGCTGCCCCTGAATGTCAACTTTTCACAAGAGTTTCCACAGACCAAGTGAATTATGCTCAAGGAAACCCTTACTCAAATACCTATAACCCAGGTTGGAAAAACCATCTGAACTTTTCGCCCAAAAACAAAAACACATTGTATGCACCTGGACAAGCACCTGCTCTATCACCAGGATATCAGAAACCTGTCGTAGCTGCTCAAAATGCTCCTAGGAAATCTAACCTTGAATTAATGATGGAAAACTTCATAGCCACCCAGGCTCAAACAAATAAAGAATTCCTGAATCAAAACATGCACACTAGTGAGCAAATTAAGCAATTAGCAAGCAAGGTAGATGCTTTAGCCACTCACATCAAAATGCTTGAAACCCAAATTTCACAAGTGGCACAACAACAAGCACTTACTGCTGCTCCTGCAGGCACATTTCCTAGACAGTCGTAACCCAATCCAAAAGGACATGCAAATGCTATCATACTACGAAGTGGTACAAAATTAGATGAACCAATCGACCCGAGACTTGAGAATCCAGCTATGTATCAAAATCCTGGTAAAGTAACTAAGAAGGAAACTGAAAAGGAAAACGAACAAAACATAAAGGAGAAAGAAGGTAGTGACCCCACAGAAAAAAGAAGAACTATATGTGCCTCCACCACCTTATAAACCTCTCATTCCATATCCTCAAAGATTTGATAAATCTAAAAGCATGGGGCAATTCAAGAAATTCGTCGAACTTCTGAAACAATTGAATATCATGATACCTTTTACAGAAGCTATCATCCAAATGCCCTCATATGCTAAATTCCTTAAAGAAATCTTATCAAATAAGAAAAAGATCGAGGATAATGAAATCGTTACGCTTACTGCTGAGTGTAGTGCAATAGTCTAAAATAAAATGCCTCCTAAGCTGAAAGACCCATGTAGTTTTTCCATACCATGTGCAATTGGAAAATTTGTCATAGACAAAGCTCTATGTGACTTAGGAGCCAATGTTAGCTTAATGCCCTTGTCCATATGCAAAAGGATTGATATGGGAGAATTAAGACCAACTAAGATGTTTGTACAACTAGCCGATCGTTCTATTAAGTTCCCAATAGAGATACTAGAAAATGTTCCTGTACGTATATGTCACTTCTATATCCCTATTGATTTCATAATCATGGACATAAAGGAGGATGCCAACACCCCTATCATATTAGGAAGGCCATTCTTAGCTACAACCGGAGCCATTATAGATGTAAAGAAAGGTAAGCTAACTTTCGAAGTGGGTGAAGAGAAAGTCGAATTTATTTTGACACAATTCTTACAGGCACCAGTTATAGACGATACATGTTGTCTGCTAGATGTTATCGACGAATGCATAAGAGAAATGGAGATGGAACAAACTTTTTATTCAGAAATCCTAAAAATTCCAATACCTCTAATTTTTGAAGATGATAATTGGTGTGGTGAATACCAAGACGATAGTCTAAGTAAATGCCTAGCACTGACACCCAATCGTATGTCTTGCCCAAAGAAATCGACTTTAGAACTTAAAACACTACCCAAAAATTTAAGGTATGAATTCCTAGACACCGAGCTCGAACGATTAGTGATAGTCAACACAGACTTAGGACAAATAGAAACTGAGAAACTACTACATGTCTTAAGAAAATACTCATCTGCTCTAGGCTACAACATTTCTGATCTGAAAGGAATAAGTCATTCTATCTGTATGCATCGCATTATGCTAGAGGAAGACTATAAGACCTCTAGTGAACATCAAAAAGGAAAAGTCCCATTCTGAGCGACGTAGTCAAGAAAGAAGTACAAAAGTTGTTAGAAGCAGGAATTATATACCCGATCTCCGACAGTTAATGGGTTAGCCCAGTGCATGTCGTACCAAAGAAGGGGGTGTTACAGTTGTTAAGAACGAAAAAGGCGAATTTATAGCACAAAGAGTTGTGACCGGAAGTAGAATGTGAATTGATTATATGAAATTGAACAAAGCTACTCGAAAGGATCATTTCCTGTTACGTTTCATTGATCAAATGCTTGAGCGATTAGCTAAGCACTCCTATTTTTGCTATTTAGATGGTTATTCCGAATTCTTTCAAATCCCTATTTATCCTGATGACCAAGAAAAGATAACCTTCACTTGTCCTTATGGTACATTTGCTTATCGACAAATGTCGTTTGGATTATGTAACGCTCCCGCAACATTCCAAAGATGCATGATGTCAATCTTCGTTGACTTTATAGACGACATCATGGAAGTATTTATGGATGATTTTTCTGTTTGTGGGCAGAGTTTTGAAGGATGCTTATCGAACCTAGAAATGGTACTTGAAAGATGCGTAAAAGTAAATCTCGTATTAAATTGGGAAAAATGCCATTTCATGGTCCGACAAGGAATCGTACTTGAACACATAGTGTCTGATAAGGTGATTGAAGTTAATAAAGCCAAAATAGAAGTCATATAAAACATTCAACCTCCTAAAACCGTAAGAGAGATACAAAGTTTCTTATGACACGCCGGTTTCTACCAATGATTCAGTAAGGATTTCTCTAAAATCACTAAACCAATGACTGGCTTATTAATGAAAGACGTTGAATTCATTTTCGATGACAAATGCCAAAAAGCCTTTGAACAATTAAAAACAACTCTCATTACCGCACCCATCATGCAACCACCTGATTGGAGGTTACCGTTTGAAATCATGTGTGACGCTAGTGATTATGCCGTAGGTGCAGTTCTAGGACAGAGAAAAGATAAAAAGCTTCATGCGATTTATTATGCTAGTAGAACCCTGGACCCTGCGCAAATGAACTACGCCACCACAGAACAGGAACTTCTAGCTGTCGTGTTCGCTTCGGATAAATTTTGTTCTTACTTAGTAGGAGCAAACACAATCATCTATACCGATCATGCCGCAATCAGGTACTTATCGAGTAAAAAGGATGCCAAACCAAGACTTCTGAGATGGATACTACTACTGCAAGAATTTGATTTGGAAATCAAAGACAAGAAAGGTATTGAAAATGTAGTAGCTGATTATTTATCGAGAATGGAGGATATTAAGCCTGAGCAAGTGCCTATCAATGATGATTTTCCTTATGAGAGACTCATAGCTCAGTTAGAAAACACGGTTGAACGATCTTTAATATATAATGAGACTAAAACAAAAGAAGTCGTGGAAGCAATCTTACTGAAACCACACTGCCGTGGTATGCTGACTTTGTCAACTACTTAGTAGCTGGAGTTCTTCCACCAGATTTAACTTACCAACAAAAGACAAATTCTTCCACGATCTTAAACACTATTATTGGGATGAACCTCTGCTTTTCAAGAGAGGTGCTGACGATATTTTTCGTCGATGTGTTCCCGAAGACGAAGTTGAAAATATAATCTCTCACTATCATTCTGCTCCCTATGGAGGACAAGCGAGCACTTCAAAGACTTGTGCTAAGATTTTACAGTTCGGGCTCTATTGGCCCACTCTATGGAAAGATGTCCATATCGCGATCATAAACTGCGATGGGTGCCAACGCACCGAAAATATCTCTAGATGCGACGAAATGCCAATGAAAGGCATTTTGGAAGTAGAAGTCTTTGACGTGTGGGGAATTGATTTCATGGGACCATTCCCTTCGTCTTTTGGTAACAAGTACATATTTGTTGTTGTTGACTATGTGTTGAAATAGATCGAGGCTATAGCTTCTCTGACAAATGATGCATGAGTAGTGATTAGACTTTTCAAGAACATAATTTTTCCTAGATTCGGTGTGCCGAGACTAGTCATCAGTGGTGGCGACTCTCATTTTATTTCAAGGATTTTCAAAAAAAACTATTAACAAAATATGGAGTCCGACACAATGTAGCAACACCCTATCACCCGCAAACCAGCGGACAAGTAGAAGTTTCGAATAGAGAAATTAAACAAATCTTAGAAAAAACAGTTACGACCTCTAGGAAAGATTGGTTTTCCAAATTACACGAAGCTCTGTGGGCATATAGGACAGCCTATAAGACCCCAATAGGAACCACGCCATTTAAGCTAGTTTATGGCAAATCATGTCACCTGCCGGTAGAATTAGAGCATAAAGCGTATTGGGCCATTAAGACCCTTAACTTAGAATTTGTTGTCGTAGGCGGAAAGAGAATTTTAGACATCCATGAACTAGAAGAGCTTAGGTTAGACGCTTACGAGAAAGCCCGCATCTATAAAGAACGAACAAAAAAATGGCATGATAAGCGTATATCGAGGAAAGAGTTTACTGATGGTGACGTAGTAATCCTATTTAACTCTCTACTAAAACTCTTCCCAAGAAAACTTCGTTCTAGGTGGTCTGGTTCCTTTGAGATAAGAAAAGTTTTCAAAACGGCGCAGTAGAAATAAAAGGAAAATCTAGTGAACCGTTCATAGTTAACGGGCAGCGCCTGAAACATTACTATAACATTGAAAACAGAGACTACTCCGCTAGTCTAAAGCTCGCTGAGTTGCACACTCATCCCCAAAAATGGTAAAATTTAAAACTATGTCGAGCTTACAACATAAAACAAAGCGCTTGGTGGGAAACAACTCGCTTTTTAGTATTAAGTTTATTTTTATAATTTTTTATTTTAATTTCTTTTATATGTTTTTCATTTTTCTGTTCCAAGAATAGTCATGCAATATTATCCATTTTATTTAGTCATTACTAACTTGTGTTCATTGTCCACTTATATACAAGCTATCTTAACATTAGTTAGTTACTAACTTTAGCGATGAACCGAGTTGACTATATGGGCATTATTTTCAGAGGCAGAGTTCAGAGAAGGCACTTTGAAGCCATTTCTCAGAGAGAGATGTCACTTAATATCTATTCTGATGGACCCATCATGACTAGACTAGGTATCTGGGACAATGTTATGTACCTTCTCAACCAAATTGGTTGGGAGCATTCTGCTATCAATAGGAGATTTAGTTCCTTCTGATGGCTCACCCTGGAGTTCCTTAGCTCACTAGTTTACCAACCTAACCACGTGTATGGATTCAGTAGTGGCCTTATCATCTTTAGGATATTTGACATGGACTACCATTTTAACCACCGAGAGATTGCCGAACTCCTAGGATTTCCAAGCGGCCCTGATTCCTATACCATAGTACAAGAGGAACTAGTCACTAACCTTGAGTTGGAGTATTTCTGGGGTAGCATCACCAGAAATAATCATCCTGAACCCAACGCTATGTACTCTGAAAGCATCCATAACTCTGCCATCCGCTATCTTCATAAGTTTCTTGCTTACACCCTGTTTGATAAAGAAGAAAATATTTACTCTGTGTCGAGAGACGAGCTTTTTATGCTTTATTGTGCTTCCCGGGCTCGACCCGTTAATGGCACTGCCTTTATGATAGCCAATTTTAAACTTATAGCACAAGCCGACCATATACCTGATCATTATAGGAGGCCTAGTAACTATGATTGCCAATGCCATCAGACTGAGGTAACCGCTTCTTAGCCTTAACCCCTTAGGTACTATCCAACCTATGGATATCCCATTTTTCCTCAACCGTGGCATCATTAGAAACCTTGGCCCAGACACCTTTGAACTCCTGGTTTATAACCAGGTCGTTCGTCTCTTTACATTACCAAACCATGAAAGAACTAGTGTCCACAACCTAAATAATTGGCTGTATGATTTAGATGAACCAGAAGCTCCACCTTCACCCCCTGAGACTCCACAAATATATGACCATTATGACCAGTATGATGACCATCTCTCTAATTCTGGCTCTAGTACTCCTGTTGTGCCTATCGCCCAACAAGTGGATCATACTGCTACCATTCACGCATCGGAGATGAGCGTCACTGACCTTAGAGGTGAAATTACAACTCTACATGTGGATTTTCATGAATTCATGGATGTGGTGACATAGCAGCTGGATCACGTTTATCAGCATCTCTTCTCTATCGCTCCTCCTCCTCCTCCTCGTGGCTAACTTTTTGGATACTTATGCATTCTTATCTTCGCACTTTCCAACAGTAGGGACACTGTTTGTTTTAAGTGTGGGAGAGGAACTTTATTTTTGGACAAGTTTATTTATTTTCGGACAATTTTATTTTGCTGTTTTCACAATTTACCAATTTTTTGTAATTGTCTTCGTTTGAGACATCTTATTTTATTTCTTCTAGTTAATACAATTTAATTTCCTTTCTGAATTCTAGTATTCCATTTCAAATTCTACATTTCATTTTCATTTTCATTAGTGATTAACATTAAGATTTTCATGTTTTCTTCAAAATTTCAAAAACAAAATTTTGTTTATCTTTTTCTTCACACTAAGAGGTGGCACTCGCCACCCTTGTCTTGTAATGGAGGTGGCACTCGCCACATTCACCCATAATAGGTGGCACTCGCCACACATTCCTTATAAAAGAAGTGGCACCCTCCACTTACATATGTGGCCCGCCTTGTGCATGTTTGCCACCTAAATCCCACCTACACCATGCATACTCCCACGTGCCATTCACTATCTTGCATGCTTGCTACTTATCCTCCTTCTTTTGATTTTGTTGACCGTAATAAAGGCAAATCAACCATACCGACCATATTAACTCGTAGTAACTTCATTATTTATACCACCCTTACCAACTTATCAAAACACAAAACCAACTACTCATTCAAAAATCAGAGAGAAAGAAGAATATTGTTCATTTCAAGCAACTGTCATGGCGAGCTACCAAGTAATCTTTAGAGAAGGTGAAGCGGGTGAAAAACAAGCCGAGCTCTATGCAGCACTACTAAACAGAGAAGTCGAATCTACAAGGTATGCTGATATACTTTGTTTAGAAGCACTAGGAATTAAAGACAATGTTGATTATATGCTAGAGAAATTGGGTTTGACTTACTTTTTATCATTTAAAGATCCTGTCTATGTTCAACCCACTCTTGAATTTATAAGCTCACTCATCTATGATCTTAATGGAAACCTTCATTTCCGTTTGTTTAATGTGGAATACACGTTCGCTTTTGACGGATTAGTCGTCCTATCAAAATTTCCTTATGGAGATGAAGCGAAATACGATATGTCAGATGGTGCCGGTTGGCTAAACGCATATAAATATTTTTAGAGAGCGATAACAGGGGCAGTAACCCATAGTTTCGAAGGCAATATAACCCCCTAATCCAAAACCCGTTGGTGTGCTATTTGCGCCAACTTTTGGCATGTACCATTTTCGGTAGGTCAAATTCTAATAAGGTAAATGAAGCCGAATTTTTCTATCTTTTTACGGCCTTAGCAACCGCCGAAAAGATAAACACTGTCCCGTTTTTGTTCTCCCACATGAAAGCGATCGCCACCGCTAAAAAGGGAGCTATAGTTTTTAGCGGCCTGATAACCACTCTAGGCCGAATCCTCAGCTTAGAAAATAAATTTTCATCTTTAACACCCCTGCAGCCGCGAACTATAAATATAGACATGGTTAGGAGTATGAAAATGGTAAGGAGGTGGCGAGACAGGAACTTCGACTTAATGATTAATAATCAAGTGTTCTCGGATTTTATTCTGCCAAACCCAGCTCGCACAGATGTGCGTAACCATGATAATTATTGTTATATTAGTCCCCGCGTACATTCCAGAGAATGTTGCTGTTGGCGGGGACAATACTAACACACCTCCACACACTACATGTGTCGCTTCTGAAAATGTTGCAGGTACATCCTCAAGGCGCAGACCGAGAAGAAGTGAAAACACACCCGCCACTCTCGACGACATATATACTGAGATGCTACGATGGAGCAAATTAGACACTCAGCAAGCCGAGATGATGCAGATTCTCCGACAGATGCAAAGCGAACAAAACATCATGTCAGGCTTGATCGCATAGATGGAAGATTTATCAGTACGTGTGGAAAATCCTGAAGATCCACCTAACCACCCTGGAAATGGTAGGCGGACACAAACTCGCGGCAGAGGCCGCATATAGAAGAATTTCCAAGTTCTACCTTCCTTTCTTACCTTAATCCGTTGCATTGGGGACAATGCTCGATTTAAGTGTAGGGGGGAAGTTTTACCTCTTTTACTTACTATTTTCCCTTTTATTTACTATTTTCTAGGTAGATTTTAAAATTTTGATTTTCTGCTTAATCTTTTTGCTTTAGTGTTAATAAAATCAAATTCATATACTGTCGGGTCATTATATATAGTTTCTGTCATTTATCGGATTCTCCCAAATTCTTGAGTCATAACAAAAAAATTTATTTTTTAATTTCGGTTTAAAGCATGACACAGACCCAGAAAGTATATTGCTTGATTTAGACTGAGTTCAAGAGACTTGGGAAAGTATTGATAATATCGGTACTGTCTTGACACCCTGAACCCCCTGAATTTGCTGATGAATTTGAATACTTATTATGCCAAGACCTTAAATTTTAGAGTAACCTCTTGATTAGTTCATACTAGCAGTCAGCACCATCCTGAAGCACAACCTAAGTAATAAACCAATGCAAATACGTGTTTGATCTCAAATACGAGTCGAATAGAATTATTAGAAAAGTGAATGAAAGATACGCTCTTACTAAGTTAGGTGGTCCTTACCCGACCACTTAGCCCAACGGATCGGACTCTTGAAATTAAAAAATGCACAAGAAAAAGAATGTGAAAAGGTTTTGAAAAAGAGATCAATAAACACTAACATGTTTACTTACCATGGGGTTGTAGGGATAACAGGCTTAATGTGATTGCGCGAGAATGAAAAAGAGGTGAAAATGAATAGGTAGAGTTATAATAACATGATTCAAACTTGTTTACATATAAAGGGAGTTTTTGATTGCACTCAGTAATTTTGTGTCATTACGGTATCCTTAGTATTTCTATCCAGTACCTAGCTTTTGTATGAAAGCTTTGTGACAATGTATAGTTTGTGTTATGTCACGTTAAGATCCATGCCTAATATGTGTTACTTGCTTGAGGACAAGCAAAGGTTCAAGTGTGGGAGATTTTGATAACGCGAAATTATATCGTATATTTGACTTGACTTACATGAACTTTATCTGCGTTTATTGTTGTTTTATCTGATCTATGTTCTATTACGCATCTATTTTTTTTAGTTTTGTAGGTTATCGAAAATATGGATTAAAGAAATAAAATAAGAAAGAAATGAAGGAAATGGAAAGAAAAGAGGAAGGAAAGAAAAGAAGAAGAAAGAAAAAAAGAAGAAAGAAAAGAAGAAGAAAGAATAGAAAATGAAAGAAAAAAAACGGGTGGAGGCCATCACACACTAAGTGGCACTTGCCACTTGTGTGTGGCGCTGCCACCATGGAACCACAAGGAAGTGTGGGGCCTGCCACCTTCCATAGAGTGAGGGGAGTGGCGAGTGCCCCTCCTAGAAAGAAGGAAGAGTGGCAACTGCCACTTTTAAAAGAAAGGAAAGTGGCGTGTGCCACTTCCTCCCTACATTTTATCCACTCCTCCCTGCATTTTCTCTGATCTTCACTCCATGTTTTAGTCTGAGATCTTGGGTAACTGTTGCCACTAACAACTATAAAAGCCACATACGGTTTTTTCAACGAGGGGGCCACTTTTGATTTCTGTTTTCGTATTATTTTTCTTCAGAGTTTTTTGTTCTTAGTTTTAAGCATTTTTTAGAGAAATTTTGTATAAGGCAATTGTTTTTCACATTGATAAACAATTTCCAGCTAGTGTTAGGATTGATTTACGGGTTGTAACTTTGTGTTGAACTGTAAGCCGACCTCCATAATCAAATCCAAGTGTTTTTCTGTTCTTCGTAATTGCCAGGTTCCATTTTTTTTACTGTTATTGTTATTTTTGTGCATTCCTTTTATTTTCTGTCGAGCATTAAGATTAAATTTTGTAATAGCATACAAGCCATGTTTGACTAAACCTTTTAATATCGGTATGTAATTACGATCGGTCAGAAGGGTTAAGTAAATCATGACATCAATTTAACAGATTTATTCTTCTGGTCTCAGTTTCTTTTTAATAACTTAATAACTTTTTTTACGAGAGTAAAAAGGTAACGAAAGTTAAGATCAATAAAGCGAGAGTTTGAGGTCTTAACCGAATAGCTGAAACTGAACATTAGTCTTAAATACAGCGAGAGCGCTTTAGGGTTAATTAGGATCTACTTGTTTTCAAAAAGTGTTTTTAAATACAAATGAGAGAGCGAGAGCCTTCATTCTGATTTGAGAGTATAGTCTAAGTCAATAAACACGAGAGTGTGAGATAAAGTCTTTTAAATGAGTATTTTCTATATAATAACAATTTTACCTTTTAGCTAAACACCCATGAATTACTGAACCCCCGATGATTGACAGAATTATATACCGATATTTCGCATTATCTTGATTTAAATTATATTTCAATTTGCACTTATTTTATTACTTGCATCTCAACTTAGAAATCCATTAGCCTTATATTTACGTAGTAGAATTAGATAACGGTAGATTGATTCTTGGTCCTTTGAGTTCGATAATCTTTAAAACTATGTGATTAGACTGTGCACTTGCAGTCACGAAGCATTTAGACATACTAAATAGCGATCAATAACCCATGACTTGGTAGTCACAATCCTCTAACAAAATCAAAAAAATCAAAAGCATGCTAAGTCGAACACCTATAAAGGAGACTTAGGCAAAAATCAAGGCAATCCCGATGGACTCGAAAAGCAAAATTAGTTCATGCAAAAGATAATGATCAAATCAAAAATCAAAAGAGGTCCTCAAACCCTCAACAAAAACAAAATTCAGTGACCACTGTATCAAAATCAAAAGGGTCACTAACATCGTCAAAAGCAAAATAAGGTGACTGCCATTTCTAGCAAACCTTGAATCATCACTTTACACCGTCAACCCTTTTGGAAGACAATCATATGCATAATTAACTGAATATAGGACTGGAGATCATCGTGAAGAAGGGGTGGGTACAAACTGATTTTTGAGCCTAATATCCTTTGTTTCATAACCATGAATTAGACCGTGTTACAACCCTAGAAAGACCTAATTAAGGAGAGGTTTATTCTGAAATCATACTATTGCAAGATTGCATAAATTGACTCCCCACATATTTGCTAATCATCAGCATTGGTGTCAGTCTCCTTGCTATATCTTTCACCCACTAGCAAAATCAGCACAACGTCTGGACTAATAGTTCATTCGTCTCTCACTATTATGACACTTCAATAAATGACTCTTTTTCAAAACTTGCACGAGCATTGCATTAACCATATGTGAATGAACAATTTTAACTGCATATCAGTGCTTGACATCAAAGCAACTCCAACAAAGGGTAGTCAAAGAATAAACTTGAACTCTCAGTGGTGTTGACTCGGATCAAGACTACCTCATAACCCTCAATCAGGGGCAAAGCATTCAACAACTCGATCAGGGGCAAGCCATATCAAGGCACATCAAAGCTTCAACTTCCAAAGATTAGACTATGTCAGAACTGGTTAATCAGAGGCAGACCATTTCCATATTCAGACACTAGGGCAAAGCCAGTTGCAGGGGCAGATTCTCTCTGTATCTTCAACTTGGACAAGCAAACCTTGCTAGAAGATATCAATCATCAAGTACAGAGAAAGAGCACAGTCTTCATGAATTGATCATGTCGCTACGTTCATTTTCAGGCCATCCTGACCATTGTGTATCAGAGTTGTAGTTCTCTCAGAATCAAACACCATAGCTTATGATCAAGTGATCATACATGGAACATCTAGAGCATTTTTGTCTACTTCATGGTGTCTTCAATAAACTGAGTGTCGAGGAAATCAAACCCTCCCACCACCCAAAGTCCAATCCGCATTTGCAACAACTCAAAAGTCAACCATGTTGGCACCTTCACCAACATATCCAATCACCCATCTGCAATCATATGCATCACATTGAGCATCATGTGCATCATATGCATACAAAGACCAAATCACGCTTCCCCAGCATTTCCATCTTCGTGTGTCAGCATTTGCATTGCATTTTAATTCAATATGAAACATCATTACAAAATCAAGCATTCTTACGTGCATAGATTAAGGTCCAGGATCAATCTCGAGATTCCAAGATCTTCAGCCCAGCCAGGGGCATCTTCTTCAAATCTGTGGGCGTTTCTTAAGAAGTTGCATCAACCTTTTGTTGATCAAGATAAGATTCCAAGATCTTCAGCCCAGCCAGGGGAATCTTCTTCAAATTTGTGGGTGTTCCTCACGAAGTTGTATCAACCTTTTGTTGATCAAGACAAGATTTCAAAGTGATCTTCAGCCTAGGCAGGGGCATCTTCATCAAATCCGTGAGTGTTTCTCACAAAGTTGTTTCAACCTTTTGTTGATCAACCTCAAGATAATTTTCATCCCAAACAAGGCCATCCTCTTCAAATCTGTGGGCGTTCCTCATGGAATTGCTTCAACCTTTTGTTGATGAAGCGGTGATCTCTAAGCAAGTCAGTGGGTGTTCCTCATTGAGTTTTTCTCCTCAACCTTTTGTTGATGAAGTGGTCATCCCTAGCTCAACCAGTAGCATTTCCTTGAGTTATTGGGCATTCCCTATTGATTTGTGTCTCTTCAAACTTTTGTTGATGAAGTTGTTATCCTCAAACTAGTCAGTGGTTCTTCTCCAAACAAAATTCAACCTCTTTCTTGGGTGTTCCCTGGTGAGTTAGTTCCTTTCAACCTTTTGGTGACAAGGATGGTATTCCTCAGTGTCTGCTTTGCTTCAACCTTTTGTTGATGTCTCCAACGAATCTTACTCAGCATATACCTAACAAACCTGGCCTTTTGTCAATGAATCCTCACTATCATCCTTTTGGTGGTAGCCAAATCCTGTCAATTCAACTTGGCCTTCATCCTTTTGGTGTTGGCAATTCTCAAAACCGGAAATTTACTATCATCCTTTTGGCGGTAGCCATTCATGTTGTTTCAATTTAACCTACATCCTTTTGGTGTTGGTAACTCTCAAAATGGGAGAGTTTCTATCATCTTTTTGGTGGTAGCAACTTGTGTTGTTTGATCTTACCGTCATCCTTTTGGTGTCGGCGATTCGTGAACCATTGGCCTGTGTATCATCCTTTTAGTGAATGACAACCATTGATATCGTCTTGCTTACTCTTATCCTTTTGGTAGTAGTAAGTTGTGACCTCACCTTCATCCTTTTGGTGAAGGGTCGTTGCGTGTGTGTTCACTATCATCCTTTTGGTGATAGATTTAGCATCCTTTTCGTGTCAAAATCCTGTGTGTGTTCTCTATCATCCTTTTGGTGCTAGGTCCATCATCCTTGGCGAGCACCCTAACCTAAAAACCACTCATTTTCCCCTATCTATCGAAACATGTTATCGTACCCTTTTCGCATTAATCGCTTAGAAGAAAACAAATAGGCTTAACTAACGTTCATCACAAATCGAACTAAGAGGTTCCCGTTAAGTACAACGGACGTAGGGGGTGCTAATACATTCCTTTTACGTAACCGACTCCCGAACCCAGAATGTGGTTGTAATGACCATGTTCTTATCTCTTAAATATTTTCTCGATATTTTCCTTTCCCTCTTCTGGGATAAATAAAGTTCGATGGCGACTTTGTCGAACCGTTTTCTGCGCCTTTTGCGCGAGGGTCGTATTTTGATTTTTCGAGGTTCAACAATGGTTGACTTGCGGTTCACTTCTGATATTTCCTCATCAGCCTGAGTTCATCATACAGCAGTTCGGCTACACCCAGACATTTCCTAGACAACCTGTTATCTCTGCTCCTCTCGCTATAACACCTAGAGATATGGATGCCGTGTTTGATGGTTATTTTAGTTATGTGGTACTGAGGAGGCACGGAGTACCATAGCTAAGAGCCATTGAAGCTATGAAGACGAGTACATCAGGTGGTTATTCAAAGTGTCACGTCCATATATGGTGCATGCTGCTTTAGGTTAGATCATGCTCATGATGTGTTGCCTAGATATCATCGTATTATGGAGATTGCGTAGACAAATATTGACAAATTTATCTTTTTTATGGTTCTAAGGTGAGGGATGTCTTAGATGCCATCATGATGGAGGCACGAAAGACACTGGTGTACTGGAGACATCGTTAGAGCACGAGGGTAGAGGAGGCTGAGGAGCCCGAGGAGCTCGAGTTCAGCATACATAGTAGTTGATAATATTTAAAGTTTGAATTTATGTTCGGTTGTATTTTATTTTTAATTATTTCGACTTCATTGTTAATTTTGAATTTATTGTGTATGTCATAATGACTTATTTTAACTCCATATTCATATGTCATTTTTTTGCATATCGATTGTATGATTTAATGCTCATCACATAACAGGGAATTTTACATTTATAAATCATCATTTTCATCTGAGTAACCATAAAACTAACTTAACTTGCATTGTTTTGACTGGTTACGGAGATGCATCTTTAGATCAGTAAATGTTTAAAATGAGTCTTTCAGAGAGGAACGCATAGGGTGTGTTTTGAAATATTTTGGAGATGCATCTTCAGATCAATTATAACATTTTTACTTAAGATAAGAGTGCATCCGAAGATTCATCTCTGAAATCTAAGAGACAGTTTGAGCTTTTCATAGAGTATTTTTCCATCCTATAAGATGGAATAAGAATTTTTTTTTTTCTATGGGTTGGTGTCTAATAGCATTTGGTTGAGAAATTTTATTCACTAACATAAAAGCTATTAAAGTCAACCTAATTCTTTTAGATCTTATGTTAGGCTTTAAAGTTAACTTCCACAAAAGTTTATCAGAATGAATGAACATTTTAAACTCGTGGTTGAAGGATACAATAGGCTTAATTGTGAAATTAGTAAGGTTCTTTTCAAATATCTTGACTCTAGTTAGAAAAATCGCAAGCTATCTATAGATATTGAAATTTTTTTCTAGCCTTGTTCTCTACTGATTTAATTGGTAAATTTTCAACTAAAACTAATTGTAGTTTAAAATTTTTTATAACTTATAACCACTGATCGGGTCTTAATGATTTAGAGGTTGTATATAATTTTTTAAAAGAAATAGAATATTATAGATAAATATGAATGAATATACTTCTGCTTAAGATGAATACACATAAACAGATTCTAATAGAAAAGGCTTTTATGACCTGTATAAGAATAAATTAACAGAACCATAAAAGCAATACATTATAACCTTCTGTATTGATACTAGTGCAAATTCAGAGGATGAATTTTGTGCATGCTGCAGTACTTAGACTTAGAACCGATTGAGGAAGGAGAAAATGACACAGTATCAAGCAGAGACTATTCTGCCCAGCACATGGCACTGCAAACCGAGAGCTATCCTAGGGAACCTCTCCCTCAATAACTCAGTGGCTCCTCCTTTGGTGATTTTCTTGTTGCATTTATTTAGTTGAACTTTCTAAAAAAACACAACCCACAAAGAGATGTGCCCAACCAAGGTTGAAATCAATTCCAGAATTCATATATGTATACTAGAACATGTATGTGAGTTCAAAAACATACTCTTGATGGATTACAAGCTAAATATAAACCAAGAACAAGGAGGGGGAAAATGACAACACATTCAAAATTTTAAATTTATAAATGACAACAATAAAAATTACAACTTATAGAAATATCCCAGATGCTAAACAACATTTCTGCCACTCTCATTCCAAACAAGAAAGATCTCTTTAGCTACCACAAAACTGGACCACTGTTACTTAGGAGGAAGGAAGGGGTAAAAATAAATTGCCATAATATAAAAACTACTAGATCATTCCCAGCCAGTTGCTTGGATAGCTTCAACTCCGGGAACGGATGTTTGTTGTGGTGGTGGAACAGCTTCAACCCAGTCCCCTGCAACTGCAAGATAACTGTACATCAGCAAAACATGAACCATTCTGAAAAATATTAAATAAACCACACATGCTACATCAATTTTATTCCCTGAAAAACCTTGAATAGAGAATTAATAAACAAGTGAACGAACTAAATGTTGGCATAGTACAGTAAAAATCAATTTAGCAAATGTCAATAACAGCTCTAAAGAAAATTTGAGATCAAGGGATATCAAAGTTGTACAGAAATTTATAGCTTATTCTAAATGTTTTTACAGCAGCACATAATCATGTACCAGCTTCTGGGGCTGCCCAGTTGACAGCAGGAACTGCTGGAATAGGTTGTGGAGTAGCATCAGACCATGACTGATCGATTGCAGCAGGCCACTGACCATCAATGGGGTTAGCAGCTGCATTGAAGTCAGCAATGGCATACTCTGGAGCAGGAACTTCATCCTCCTCTTCCTGCTTAGCCTCCTCTGGTTCTCTATAGAAGAATAGATCAACCTGCATCAAAAAAAAAACATCAGAAAATCAAAACCTGCCAACTCAACTGAATGGACAGAAGAATGTACTATTCATTCATTCAACAATTACACAATGCAAAAAAACAGTTTACCATGACATCCCATTTAAGACCGGGGCGAATTGTACCACGCATCTGCAACACCATCCTAGCCAAAAGCCAAAAGAGACAACCTATGCTATGCTTCCCTTTGTTGTTGGCAGGAATTCCAATGTCAACATATCGCATAGGAGAATCAGTGTCACAGAAAGCAATTGTGGGAATATTCCCAAGAGCTGCTTCTTTAATTGGCTGCACACAAACTTATCATTATAAAAACATTGATAGACAAAACTAAAACTAAAAAACTCAGAGGGCAATGCACAAAAAAATTAATAAACCCATCCATTTAATCCCATAAACTATCACTCCCTCATCAAATTAGTCCCTAAAATATCTTATAAACATATTAAGTTTCTGCAATAGCATATGAGAAACAGTAAATTTAGACCCTAGTGTCATAATGGAAGCGACAAAATTAAGATTAATTTATCCCACAAAAAACAACGAATGAACAAACCTGATGATCAGTTCTTGGATCAGTGAGGATGAGAAGACGAGGCTCACTGAATGAAGTTTGAAGCTGATTGGTGAAAGTTCCAGGAGTGTGTCTTCCAGCTATAGCATGAGCACCAGTATACTGAGCAAATTTGAGAACAGCTCTCTGTCCATACGGTCTAGCAGATTGAACAATAATGTCTTGAGGGTTCTCAATTGCAACAATAACCCTCGCAGCAAGTTGAAGCTTCTCCCATGTCTTTCCAAGGTTTATAATATAAATACCTAAATTAACACATACAAACTAAAAATATGCAACAAAAACAATTGGAAAATTTTCAAACATGGTGATTTGATTTGTTTACCATCGTTGCGGCGCTTGAAGATGTAGCGCTCCATTTGAAAATCGCAGTTTTTGGTGCCGAGATGGACGTCCGCTGCCAGCATCAACTGGATGTCGGATTCTTTCTGGGAGAGTTGACGTGGCGGGGCGGTGCCGGAGTTTGTCGCCATGATTGCGGTTGACGGAGAGAGGTCGAGTTACGGTGCGGCGGCGCTTGAACGATTGTGAAATCTGAGGGAGATAAGTTCAGTAGGGTTTTGAAACTAGGGAATGAACGATAGTTTGAGAAGAAATTACTTTCAACGCCTCAACTTTTACTTCTGCCCCCCTGAGGAGGGTGATACGTACTATTCATGAGTTGGTGGGTAAATAACGGCCCAAGCTTTTGATAACGGGCCTTAAATAACCACGTTAACCCAAAACACTAGAATTTGGGAGTTGCTCTTTCCACCCTCATGTATCATCTCACACTGTCATGAAAAGTCTAGATAATCCGTAAAATTCAGATATGCATCTTCAAACGCATCTATTTTATCTATTTTTCAGACTAAATTGAAGATGTATCCTCATTGTACCAAAAATTAATTTGGAGATGCATCTCCATATGCGTAAAAAATTCGTCCAAAGATGTATCTTCGCATGCATAAATACCATTTATTCAAAAGTTAGTGGGTGATCCAGAGATACATCTTCAGAAACTTTTGTTTCATATCTCGCGCCAGACTACCTTTCCCACTTCCTTCTTGTTCATTTTCTGCACACCAAAAAATTCTCTTCTCTCTGTCACATTCAAACTGCTATTTGTAGAAAACTTCTACCGATGAAGCTCTAACTCCTCCTTTTAAGCATCTAATAATTCATACATTCAATTTATTTGGTAAGTTTTTAAAAATTATATCTCTTTTTATGTTTTAATTTGTAGTTAGTTATTTAATTTACATTGGTTGTTTTAGGCATATTAGATAGTAGTGTAAATGATTTTGGTAGGTTAGAAGAACATGGATTGAGGTATTTTTGGACTATTATGGTAGAAATTAAGTATCTTCCATGGCTGAGAATATCGCAGGTTTGTTCGGAGATGCATCTTCAAATTTGGTCTGCATTATTTTCGGAGATACATCTCTGGATTGGACTCAAGCAAAATTTTGGTTAATTTCGTGGAATTTGTGAATTTATCCTATCATGTTGTTTATATTTATCTTTGTTTATAACGCAAGTGCAACGACTGAAAATAAAATTGGCAGAATTTGGCTCGGGTGTGTGTCCTAGACTGCGTCGGTATGACGTGAGAGGTTCGTAGTGAAGACCACGAGGCCACGAGTTGCCAATAACTTGTTTGATGATGCATCGACTTCACAACCCAGAGGAAGCTGCTACCAATGCTCTTTTAGAGAGTTACGCAGGAGGTCTATTTGACACCTTCTTACTTCATTTATATGTCGACCATATTTCTAGACATGTATGGGAATGAGAGGTATATTTATTTTCTTTTAAAATTCATATGTTTTTAACTAATTAAATCAATGTTGATGGTGATATTTTCTTTTGACATGAGTGTTGCTGTTTGCAATCGGTAAACCACAGCAGGAAGATAATGGAGTTAGGCCAGCCAGTTGCTGATTGGTTTCAATATGTTATCTTTTATTTTGGTCTTGTCGGTTTATGTTCTTCTGCGTACATGACCATAAACATGCATGCGCCTTTTGCTGAGAGATGACATTCGGAGACGTCATATTTCCACCTTCTTATAGGCGAGATGGTCATCACATTGAATGACGTCTCATGCCTGTTGCATTTTCCCATTAAGGGGAGATGACTGGACCACGAGAGGATTGTGCGAGAGGAAGTCATTTATATAATGGTCTCCCATTTGGGTGTTGACCCTGATAAGAGCGCCAAGGAGGCAACTGAAATGAATCTTGAACTTTGAATGATGGATTTCCCTTATACCATTGAACTTGAAGTGAATGGAGTCTTGAACTATGCACTTGTGATCTTAACTCATGCTTTGCAAATTTGAACTCCACTTGACCATAGAAACAAACATGGATGAAAATGTCTTGAATTTGGCCTTACATTTCATGCTCATTAAGAATATTTATCTTGAATATTCCAATATTTTTCAGATAACTTCTTCTTGAAGGAATCTTCATGAGTAGACCTTCCAATTTAGATCAAACCTTAGATGATGAAACTTTTCTTCCATGTAGCCCATGATAAGAAAATTTTCTTATTTGAAATGAACAATAATGAACCGACCCAATTCTTACCTCGTGAACCCACTTGCTCGACATGCAATAGAACAATGTATGATATGACAAGTGTAGGGTATGAAAGACTAAAGGTGAAAATGAGGGTGTGACAACTACGGGAGAAAAAAAAAAGAAAAGGTAGTTGAAAAAGAAAAAGGTTGCTCGCTAGGATCTCGCAATCCTATGCCTGCGTATTCTCATTGATAAATGAGAAATCAGAGCGTCTGTAGTTCGGAATACGAATGTTAGTTTGATTTTATCGAAAGATATTTAGTCATATTTGACATAAAATATTGCTTTACCCAAACGGGCGAGGAGAGGGCGCTTGCATCGCTTTGAATGGATTTCCATATATCGATATTCACGGGAAACATGCCACTTATCTCAACTCAAATAGGTTACGAACGAAGCAATAATTTACGTTGTCTCAAGACACCATATCTCGCGTTTATTGAAAAAAGGTTTGACGATTCACACGGTGGCGATAAGTTGAATTTAATGTGTTGACGTATATAATTGGATGATGATTACTTGAAGCTTAAGAAAGACTTCTCGGGCTTAAATAATCGGGAGAGTGAGTCAAAGACTTGACTCTTTTTCTTTTTCATCTCAATTGCAAAGGAAATGGATATGGTTCGAGTAAGTTAGCTGGATGACGATTACTCAAAGCTTAAGAAAGGCTTCTCGGGCCCAAGTAATCAGGAGAATGAATCAAAGGCTTGACACTCTCTCTTTTTCATCTAGAGAAAAAGTTATGTAGGAAAAGAATTTTGAAGTATGGAAGATGATTAAAGTATTTTAAACGGATGAGGATTACTTGAAGCTTAAGAAAGGCTCCTCGGGTCCAAGTAATCAAGAATGAGTCAAAGGCTCGATTCCCTCTCTTTTCATCTTATGTTATGAAAGATCTTTGATGTAATTAGAGTAAATTAGTTCGGATGACAATTACTCGAGGCTTAAAAAAGGCTCATCGGGCCCAAGTAATCGGGAGAGCGAGTCAAAGACTTGGCTCTCTCTTATTTTCATCTAAGTGTTTAGGAAAATGGATTTAATTTCGTTTATCGGATAATCACATGCCACAAGCATCAAATTCGGATCATCAAGACACCCCAAACTGGAGTTATGTGCCTCCATCTCCTCCGCGTCCCCAACAAAACACCAATGAACTCCTCGATATGATAAGGAGCATGCAGCTTGAACAACATACCTTTATGTCTGCCTAAGATGAGCGGTTCTCGCAATTGCAAAACCAGTTTCAAACTCACACAGAAAACTTTAATTCCTTTACATCGACTGTGATGGATAGGATAGATGGCATAGTTGAAACTGCATCAGGCCAACATCAGGCTCTCACTAACAGCTTCAACACTCTCAGTCGAGCTGTTTTGGAGTATACAGAACAGGCTGATATGCAACTATCTCCACTTCCAGAATATTCCTATCGAGGAGGAGAAGACCTTGAGGTTGTCTTGAACATTTCATTGTGCATATCATTTTATCTTGTGTTCATTAACCTCTATTATAGAATTATTCTTGTATTTACTTTCTTTATGAAGACATGATTACTGTTTGTTATGAAATGGTGAAAATTTATGTTCTTTTGAGTGTCTTTCTATTTATCCATTTATATGCTTTCATTGACTGCATTATGTGTGAATGTGTGTTGATGTCTAACCTGTTGCAAATGGGTTGAATTTGCTTATCTCTCTTATAATATGCAATACATTAACCTCGATCTTCTTTATTTTTGATGTTGTCAAAGAGGGAGAAGAATATTAAGCAGAAACATTACTTGTAAGACTTATTGAACATGCAGATTGTGTGCAGAGAAATGCATCGAGTAAAGGGGAGGAAGATACAATGCATTGTACACCAAGTTCCTATTGTTTTGCCATCATAAAAAAGGGGGAGTATGTGAGGGAAAAGTTTCGCATAGTTAGCTATACTTGTTTTAATGATGTTAAAACTTACATAGAAAACTATACTTTGGACGGTATCATTGTGTCGCATATGCATACCTTATTCCTCTTGCGTCAAACATCGGTCAAAAAGTTTTTTAGATACATATAGAAAAAGTACAATATAGGTTTGATCATGTTGGTCTTGCTTGCAATATGGTGGAGTATCTTAAAAGTAGCTAAATACATGAAAATATGCATTTTTGCATATTCTGTGTCTTTGAGTCGACTCAAAGAATGTTCCAGTTGACTCATGCAGAAGGTATTTTGCATGATCTACTCTCAGAAGTGCTCGCGTCGACCCTCCAATCGACTCATATTGTGTTCATTTCTGTCTGTCTAAATTTGTATCCTTTGCATCGACGCATGACCTGTTCTGGTTGATGCAAAGTGTTGTTTTTTGTACAATCTGAAATTCGGGAGAGCTCAGGTTGACCCTTCTCTTTCTATAGGTCGACCGCTCGCGTGTTTTTAATCAAATTTCTGTTATTTTAAACTGTCAAAGTGTTTGTTAAGTTGGTTAATTTTTTTTGACTTGCACATATATTGAGTTGGCTCATTCTTCAGACAATAGCAAGAAAAGTGAAAATAGACACTAATTTTGTTCTCATCATTTTCATCCTCTTTCTTGCATTTTCTCAACAACTATACATAATCATTTTTGTTGTGCATTCTACATTATTGAGGTGATAACATTCAAACATAGGATTGGTGTAATCAAGTTTGGGTTGAGAAATCAATGGGTTTTTCTTGAATAAAACTGTTAGGGTTTTGTCCTCCAAGAATCTTGAATTTAGGGGATTTTTGCACGAATCGGTCAATCACAGATTTAGCCGAGTGAAGGTAATTGAAGAACAGGAGGTTCTATCGGTTTAGTAGCGGTAACCAGAGGATTGTGAGAGGAAGATTCGGGTTCAAAGTGTTGGTGGTTGTAATCAGTCGAGCAAGATTTGAAAACCAAAGGGTTGTTCAAAGGGTGTACCTTAATCGGAGGTTTATTTATCGCGTTCGAATGACTTGATTCAACTTAAATCAAGGGAAGAGAAGGAATAGGCTTTGCATCAACAATTGGGTTTGATTGTTTGAATTCTATTGCTTCTATTGTAAACATTTGCAAACACTACGCCAAATATTTAATAATTAATTATTTAAATGAATATGTGCTTAAATATAAGTGGATGTCAAGAAAATCCATTTCGAAACACTACGCCAAAATTGCTTTTTTGTATCGCCTACTTTAATAGCGCTTTTAAAATAAGCGCTATTAAAAAGGAAACAAACATATTTATAATAGTGTTTTATAGTAAAGCGCTATTAAAGAGTACAGAGAATATGATTTTGATAGCACTTTGTAAAAAAGCGCTATTATAGATATTCACTAAGATAGTGCTTTTCTAAAAAGCGCTATTAAAATGTTGTATTACAATAGCACTTTTATAAAAGTGCTATTATTAAAAGCACTACGATAGCGCTTTTTAAAAATCGCTATTAAAATATGTAACTACAATAGCGCTTTCTAAGAAACCGCTATCGTTTCTATCATTGTGTTTTAAGATAGCGCTTTTATAAAAAGCGCTATTAAAATAAATCAGAGGGGTGATCCACGCGGGCTTGAAAGTCCAAGTCCAATAGCAGTCAATGAAATAAAGAAATAAAAAGTAAAAATAAATCAGCAAAGAAAAACAATAGAAGCCAAGAGCCTTCTTCTTCGTATCATTACTCGGATTCCCCTCTCTCAATCTCGTTTCACTGGCTCTCTCTTTCAAACTCTCTCCATCTCCTCTTATTCTATTTCTGAATCTGGTTTACGTTTGTTGATGATGATTATTCTGAACGGTTTGGTTTTGATGATGGAAATCAATTGAAGTTTGAGGTTTACGGCGGAAGGAATGGAGATTTGGATTATTGAAAGAGGGGTTAGGGTTTATGATTGGGTGTTCGGTTGTTTCACTTTGAATCTCTCTTCCACTTTCGGTTCTGGTTTTGGGGGTGTTTTGAAGTTGGATTTACGGATGAAATGGGTTTGAAGCCAGTTTGAAGTGAGGGATGGATTAACGGTCGGAGGTGAAAGTTTCTGGAAGGGGTTCCGATGGAGGTTTTGAAGGAGTTTTCCGGCGTTTTGTGTGTGGTTCTGTTAATGGTGAGAGATGGAATGTGGATTATGTGTTGAAGATTTTCGGATGTTGAAGTTAGGGTTAAAATAGGGGTTTAGGTCCGGTTCTGTTTTGATGTTAACGGAGGGATGTTTCCGGTGTTTAACGGTTTCGATGGGTTTCTGATGTTGATAGCGGCGTGCGGCGGAGTAAGGTGGGTCGAAGGGAGGTTTGTTGTTCTTCAGGTTAGGTTTGGGCGTTGAAGGATTGAGACATTAATGTTGCCATCAGTGGAGACCCAAATGCTTGGCGAGAGAAACGTTTGTTGCGGTTCCTAAACAATGAGACAAACCGGTAAAAGCATCATTTTGTTTTAGTGTTAACATTTCTGCTTTTGTTTGTGATTATGCAAATTGGGTTATACTTGCGCGTTGAGTATTTTGTGCTTGTTTTGTGCAATTAGTTGGCTGGATTTTGATTTTGATTTGTTGAATGAGTTTGGCAACAGCTGGGTACTAGTATATTGAGGTTAATAACACTATTATTGATTAAGTTTCATGAAAAACTTTGTTGCCGATAACAGGGACTATAGGTTCATGACTGCTTGCATCTGCTGCATTATCAAAGTGTCGTAGCATTCTCCTGCATACATGTTCACGTGACAGTATAGTTTAAACTTTATTTTCACTTTATTTCACTTTATTTTATTCCACACTTTATTTATATGCAGCACAAAGTTATGTACTGTGTTGGGGTTTTATGCATTGTATGGTTGGCGTTGTCTGCATTGAAGTATTGTTTGTTACTTCCAAATTTTACAGTTGAGCCAAAGTGAAATACGGGATGTATATGGTACACGACACATTGGCCGTGATCACGCTCGATCACTGGTTGGTTTGATGGATTTCTTCTGCTTCAGTGAGGTGTGTTCCTGGTCATTCTTGAATAATTAGCTTGTTAGAGATTAGCTGTTGCATGACTAGAAGACTTTTGGTACTGTGGAGTATTGAAGCTTTGCCTTAGCAAAAATATATGAAATGAGTCTTCTACATATCATCTCATGTCATATAAGATTGTCATTCTATTGAGTAGGTGTATCACAAAACTATATAAACAAATGATTGGCTTCCATTGATATAGCACCTTCAAGGCTCTCCCGATGGAGCCCACTCTCTCCCGATGGAGCCCACTATATTAGAAGAAATGGACATAGGACGTGGAGCACAATAAGACATCTGTTTATTGCTATTTTATTTTGTAAGATATAAGGAATAGCATCGGGAGTCATGATTATATAATTTAGTTAATAGAGAGGAGTTCTTATATACAAAAATGTAAAGTGAACAGAAAATTAGCTGAAATTCTATATTTTTTTTTCCTTTTAAGGCCGTATGTATGTGCTTATTTTGAAGGAAAGAAAATCACCTTATATGATCCTAAAAACTAGTCACAGCATATAAAACTAAGGGTCCATGTTTGTATCAGGTCTATATTAGAGGAACTTATTGTTAATCTCTTCAAAATTTGAAAATTCTCTTCAAAGTCAAAACTATGTTGACAATTTCATTTTTCAATTCCTCTATAGCCTATTAACTTATGAATTCTCTTTCTGCTAACTGTTTAGTGTTACTTGATAGGCATGCCTCCTTGCTGATATAGTGCAGTACTTTGTGGATGCTAAGCTAGAATTTGATGCTTCCTACATCTATGAAGATGTTATTCGTGCAATTGATCATGTCCACAGAAGTGGTCTGGTTCATAGAGGAATTCTCTCCGATCCACATAAATACTTGGTGAAAAATGTAAGTTCAAAACATTTTATAATTATTTCCATTGACGATTAATGAATGTGTTCAACATATTCCACAATAAGTGGTAAACAATATGTTCCAAAAAACCTATTTCAAGATCTAGTATCTTAGTACAGTTAAATATTTTATTTTTGTGTCTATCTATCTATTATTAAGGTAGACATTGTTTGTTGTGTCAAATTGTGTCATCTTATTCTCTGGATGATAGCTTTTCGTTGGTATTTACTTGTTTGTTGTCAAATTGTGTTATCTTATTCCCTGGATGATAGCTTGTAGTTGTTATTTACTTGTCTGTGAATATTTCAGGGAAAGATTTTAAGTTTTCTCAAGAAGCTAAAGGAAAAGGGAAAAAAGCTTTTCTTGTTGACTAAATCTCCTTATTACTTTGTCGATGGTGGGATGCGTTTTATGTTAGAGGTATTTGATAACACAAAATCATATCCACACATTTTGTATGTATCATGGAATGCTTTCTATAGTCTTCACCGGACCTATTAGAGTTTAATAACTTTTTTTCTTTTTTCTTTTTTAAATTTGGAAGTGGTCTTCCGCAATCATTGTTTGTGAAATGTAAATACATTTTGAGCCAGACAGAGCTCTTTTTCTACTTTAGCATTCTTTTATCACGTGCTAACTAGCAAATTATATTTCGAACAGTGCTATAGAGTATATATGGAATAACAAATACAATAAATTATAAAAAAATATGAGTGAAATTTACATTCAGATGATGGGAGTCTCTAAATGGAGATTCTTTCAAACATACTTTTAGTGGTCTTTTTCGTCTTAGCAATTAATGTCTAGTAGAGATGAATATCTAACATTATCAGAAAATTCTGGAGATTATAGGCGTTATAGTTTCATTCTTTATAATCGGTACTCATCATGTGTGTATGTATGTATATATTACGTGTCATATTTAGGATGTAAGTAGTGTCAATGTGTCATGTCTGGTGTCCGTGTCGATTTACATGCTTCGCAGGTCACGTCTTTTTGAACTCTTTGGTTGGAAGTTCTGCAGTTGGTTTTAATTTATTTTAATATTTTGCTGTTGTTTTTCCCTTTTCGTATCAGGCCATAATTTCCTTGCGTTTTCTCTTCAATATTTTTTTATTAGGATTCTATGGATTGTAGAGACTCCTGGACAGAGTTGTTTGATGTTGTGATTGCCCAGGCCAACAAACCACAATTTTATACGTCTGAGCATCCATTCCGGTTTGCATCCAATACATCTCATGTGATATGATGTTTGTTTATACATTTTCTAATATAGTTCTTCTCGATTATACATTCCGGATTGTATCTTCTATTATTTTGAAAGGTATAAAACTGTCTTCAGCCCAAGAATATTTTGATGCTACTCTTTAAAATTATACTAGTAATTAATGGTAAATGAAAGATGCATTTTAATGCTAAAGGAAATTGAGCATAGTTATGGCAGGTCGGAATTGAAGCTCGTATGGATCATTTTCTCTTGCCAAACAATCTTTTTCTCATCATTTCTTTCTTTTCTCATCTCTTTGACATTTGATTTTGCATTCATAAATCTTGAGTTATTTGGAAAGATACCAATATCATCGGCTATTCTGTGCAGTTGTTATGACACCAAGACAGACAATTTAACTTTTACCAAGGTTGATAAATTTCTTCCAGATAAAATTTACTATCATGGATGCCTTAAATCCTTTATCCAAATAACCAAGTGGAAAGGCCCAGAGGTATGCTTTTATTTTATAAGCCATACTTCATAATATTTCTATTTACTTCAATTTTACAATAAGTTTTAATTGCAAAGCAAATGTATAATATGCCATTAAGTTTATTTTGTACAAAGATCACATAATACTAAAATTTACATTTATATTAGGTAATATATTTTGGAGACCATCTTTTTAGTGACTTGAGAGGGCCCTCAAAGGCAGGCTGGCGCACAGCCGCAATCATTCATGAATTAGAGGTATGCATGCTATTTAATCCATTTTCATGTCGAATTTCATATAACTCTTGTAAACATGCTAATGTTGTACTATAACTCGCTTCCTGTCTGCAAATATATCCATGTTTAGACTTTAAACATTTTGCATGGTCAGTCTGAAGAAGGGTGGAGCCCATTGTCTGTTTTATCTTTCATTTGCTAGAACGTAATCCCAAAACTTGAACTTTTGTTGTCCTAGAAACATGTAACTGGTAAAATGTTAGAAATAAGAATCTTCCTAGTTCCCGATGGTTATCCTGCTTATGCAGTTGCTAAAAGATTAAGTATTTATGTTTGAGAATCTCCACGAATATTTTTTCTTGAGGTACTGATGCATGTAGAACTATTTTTATAGTAAACACCTGAAACATTGACTTATTTATTTGCATTATTTCTTCAACAGTGCAGAATGAAATACAAAAGCAAAATGAAGATACATACCACACTGAGCATGTATCCTTAAAAATTGTCCTTGCTAACATTATTTCCTTACAGTTTCTTACTTGCTTACTTTGATGATTTCATGTTACTTTTGACAAGTTGTTGTACTAAATACTGGTCAACTAGTACCGACTGTATGATTATGTTAATGAGCTTGAGGAGCGAAGGATTGAGGAGAAAATTGTTCATGGGAATTGACGTTATATATACCTTGCGTACAGAGGTTTATCAATTAGTAGGGGACAATTTTATTTTCCGAGTAAAATGAGCATCTAGTTTTTGTTGCCTTTTCTTAGTGAGTACAGAGACAAGTTATTGTTTTTATCATACTTCTTTAACACATTCCATCAAGTTTATTCAAAACTGGGTGAACACTGCTCTAAATCGCTTCAAACTTTTATATTCATTCTGGGGCTCTAACTCTATCTGGACAATGATGTGGCGATTCAGATAAGCATATCATTGTGCAGGGTGCAACTAGAAGACACTTGTTGCAGCAGTAACATACATTCAGTTTTATTCTTTTTGTCTTGATTACCCCAGTTCATCTTTTGGTAGCTAACGGTTTGTTATGCTTCACATTAAATCTGAAAAGTGAAATCCCTATACATAGAAAAATGTATATTTCTTCATGTTACCAGAATGATTCAACAAGAAAAAATATTCAATGTTTGGACTTGTTTTTGTTGTTTCTCAGGATTCAATTTATGTGTATGATAGTAGTATTCAATAGTTGGAACTATCAACTTGCGGAGAAGATTAGACATTATCTTCGACTTCAGAAGGAGGTATATGCCCGTATAATCTATGCTTAAGTGAAGAGATTTTGTAGTTACTTGATATTTTAAATAATATGGATTAGAGTTTGAAATTGATGTTATACCAGTTTGCTCAAGTTGAGGGCCTGTTATACCAGTTTTCTGTTATACCAGTTTGATGTTATACCACTTTTCCTAAATATTTTTTAATGAAATATTTTTTATGAACACTAAGCCGCTAAAATGAAGCTCATCATCCTAATAGTATGTTGGATGCTAGAATGAAGCTCTGGCCTGCAACTTTTATATTGTCTGATTTCGGGAGGTATCCTCCAAATGTAGCGAATGTCGCGAAAGATGTGATTGCGCCTTATAAGCATGTTGTTGGTTCTTATGTTAATGATCAATCTAGCTTTTATAGCAGGAAAACTTTGCTTTACTTCCAAGAAGTTATTTATAGAAAAGATGTATGTTATGTTCTTCTCTCTATCATTTCATGTGTATGCTGATTTCACTGTTTCTTTAGCTTTGATGAGAATTAAGTCTTTTCACATCCTGATATGTTGAACCTGAGAATTACACACCTTAGGTTCAACATATCGTTTTCAAGAATTATTCTGATATGTTGTTTTCCATGTAACTTCTTTTTTAGCTTACAAAACAATTAATTATACTGAACTTGAGCTTTCCTCATGCACAGGGAGGCCATGCTAGGCAAGAACTGTTTTATCTTCTGAAAGACGAAAAAGATGTATATTTTTCATTTGGAAGTGTACAGAAAGGCGGAGTAAGGAAAGCAACAGAAGGCATGCGTTCTTCAAAATTCTGTCTCAACATAGCAGGCGACACACCATCATCAAATCGCTTATTCGACGCCATTGCGAGTCACTGTGTCCCTGTCATAATCAGTGACCAAATTGAGCTTCCATACGAGGATGTCCTCGACTACTCAGAGTTCTGTGTGTTTGTTCGTACAAGAGACGCCCTCAGAAAGAAGTTTCTGATAAACTTCATTAGGAGTATTGACAAAGATTTGGCAAGCTGTTTCGCGTAAGGTTCCTTTGATGAAGTTGAAAAAAAACAGATCTAGGAGATTTTTTAGGTCCCTTTATGGTAATAATAAAGATATGGGGCATAAATCTATACCAGCACCAGCTAATTTTTGGTGATATTATCATACATGAGATTTTGTTTTTAGAATGCAAGAATGTTTTTTATATACAATATAGTTGTGGTTTTCATAGTGACATTGACATTGTAGTGTTCATACCTAAGGACACATAGTATACAATGAAAACTTCTTTTGTTCTTCATTTGAACAAACACATTTTAATTTCAAATATTTTAGCTGCTTAGTCATAATTATTTTATGAATTCTAATGTCGTAAAATACAAATGTCATGTATATATATATATACAAAAAAAAATGATTTGGTGTAAAAAAAAAGTGTATTACAATAGTGTTTTGAAGAGAGAGTGCTATAATAGCGCTTTGTTTAAAAGTGCTATCAAAATTAAAGCAAATTACCGGTATTTCAATAGCGCTTTGTTTGGAAGTGCTATCGAATATGTGGATTATAATAGCGCTTTGTTTGAAAGTGTTATTAAATATGTGTCTTATAATAACGCTTTATTGGAAAGCGCTATTAAATATGTGTACTATAATAGCGCTTTGTTTGAAAGTGCTATCAAAATTAAAGCAAATTACTGGTGCTATAATAGCGCTTTTTTTGAAAGCGCTATCAAATATGTGACTTATAATAGCGGTTTTGTAAAAGCGCTATTAAATACAGGTCCTATAACAGCGCTTTTGAAAAAGCGCTATTAATTACCAGAACTATAATAGCGCTTTTAAAGCGCTATTAAAAATTTTGTTTTACAATAGCTCTTTAAAGCGCTATTAAAAAGCAAAAAAAGCGCTATTATAAAACTTTTTTGTAGTAGTGAAATAATGAGAATTCTAAATGATCATTATTCTATATATAAGCTATTGATCACTGCATATTTATGCACGTTCTCCCACATTTTTACTTAGGCATTTCTTTATTTTATTTTTCTTATTATTATATTTTATTATGTTTTCATATTTTATTTTATTTTTGGTTTAATTTAATTTTCGCACTTATTTTTCAGCTTTAGCAGTCTGCACGGAAACGATCATAACTGGAGCTCCGGGAATCCGTTTTAGGCGTTCTAAAAATCGCCGGAAAGCTAAGAGAGAGAGCTACGACTTTCGTGTTGAAGTCGAAGTCAGATTCGGAGCTCAAAATTCCAGAATTTCATTTCAAGTTATAGGATTAGAATTTTATTTTAGTGTTGGGTCATGTTGTGGGTCTGGGTTATATTTTCGACCCAGTTGGGTTTTGAATCGGATCCATTTCTTATCTTTTTAAGGAGAACGTGTGTACTGTTCACGCAGTTATAATTCACGCAAAAAAAATATTATAGAGTTTTTACGAATCCTATGGAGAACTAATCGCTCTGAGTCGGTCTACCGTAATTCAGGTTCTAAAACTTGAGATTATTATAATATTATTACTATTTGTTAATTCCGTTCAATAATTTTATGCTCTTGTATGATTAATTCGATTGCATGATATTATTGATTTAATTTGGTTGATTGGATGATCCTAACATGGATACTTTCACGTTTGCTTAGTTCGTTTTTGTGTCTGAATAATCATGTTTGCTTAATTAATGAAGTTTTATACCGTTTGCTTAATTCGGACATTAGGATCATAAATCTTGAAACCTTAGTGCACTTGCCATTGAGTTCGTATCCAGATAGGAGTGACATTTAGAATATTAAAATTATAATAATCGATGGTAGTAGGAACCGAATCGGTAGATTGACTTATTTCATAATCACTTATTTTAACCGCTTAATTACATTTTCTTTATTTAATCGATCAGAAACCAAACCAACTCCCCCCCCCCCCATTTCGAATTCGGTAGATTAATCACATACAAGAATCCTTGAGACGATATCCGAGTTGAATTCTCGCTATATTACGTTTTCATCAAAAACACTCGTTTTAATCCGCGCGCGACAGCGTATCAGCTATGATCTCAAATATATCATGCTATAAGAAGATTATCTCTTTTATTCCCCATTCGAAGAGTTTTCAAGACATTACGAGTATCGGTTGAGAAAAATCCACAAGCCAACCAGTGTCAAACACTTGTCTATACACTTTTGTATTTTAGAATTATCGTTGTCATTGTCTAAAAATCTTTCTCATTATATTCGTCAAGGTATTCCTATATTCATTAATATCAAAATGTCATAGATCCTAAGGTTAGTGTCCATGGGGAGACGCTTAAGGGCTCCCAGCGTGATGAGCTAGGCCCTCCACGACGGAGAGATGGATTGGGCCGAGCCCGTGTGATGAGCGGGACAGAGTAATATATATATATATATATATATATAATATATATATATATATATATATATATATATATATATATATATATATATATATATATATATATATATATATATATATATATATATATATATATATATATATATATATATATATATATATATATATATATATATATATATATATATATATATATA